>CM053769.1:97163435-97195312 GCA_028658325.1 Potorous gilbertii | reverse complement strand
TCCACGAGAGGCATTCTGGGAGAGGGGAGGGGGCATTGCATTTGATACCAAGGGATAGCAAATTCCATTTTTATTATTTGTATTAATTAAGAGGCAGCTAGGTGGTGCAGTGGATAGAGCACCAGTGCAGGAGTCAGGAGGACCTGAGTTCAAATCTCACCTCAGACACTTGACACTCACTAGCTGTGTGACCTTGGGCAAGTCACTTAACCCCAACTGCCTCATCCTGGGTCATCTCCAGACATCCTGTTGAATATCTGGTCACTAGATTCAGATGGCTCTGGAGCAGAAGTGAGGCTGGTGACCTGCACAGCCCTCCCTCACTCAAAACAAAGTCAAGTGCAAGTCATGTCATCATTTCTCTGATGGCATGGTCTTCTTCGGCAATGAAGGATTGCACATTAATACACAGCTGTTTTTATTCATATAAATCCCTTTATTGATCTGATCCTTAGAGTATATTGGAGTTGATAATACCTATCTCTTAATGTTATTGTCAAAATCAAAAGAGATGATGTATATAAAGGAAATTGCAGGACATAAAGTGCTGTGTTATTGCTATTGTGGTGTTAATGGTGGTGGTCATTGTCGCTGCTGTTGCTGCGGCTGGTGATGGTGCTGTTATGTTATGTAATAATTAATACTAATAATAGTTAATATTTATATGTCATGTTCTATGTGCCAGACGCTGTGCTAAATATTTTACAATTACTATTTCATTTACTGTTCATGAAAACTCTCTGGGATATCCCCATTTTACAGATGAGGAAACTGAGGCAAGCAGGAGTTAAAGGACTCTCCCAGGGTCACACAGCTGGTAAACGTATGAACTTGAATTTGGACCCAAGTCTTCCTAACTCCAGGCTCTGCACTCTATCCACAAATAGGTGTAATGTTTACCCAGATCAGGGACCTGAGCCTCTGAAGTCCCTTTCATTTTTATCCTGTAATATGAGCAAGCTAAAATGATAAATAATAACAACCTTACCTACCTTCTGTTTTTGAAGTAAAATAGCTTCAGGAAAAAAAGTAGGGCGGACAATTAGTCAAGAGAGTGGCCCTACATAGACCTTCGCATCGCACAGAGTGCAATTATACCAGTCATCACCAAGCATCACCGTATCTCTTTATCTACTTTTACCCATTTTTGATGGCCTGAACTCATGTCCCCATTATTCATAATAAATGGTGGCTTTTTGGAAAAATATTAAGGTTTTAAAGGCTTCAAGGCTGAATTGTAGCCTATAAATCTCTCTACTAGAGCACTAACCTCCATGAAACATAAGTTTCTCTTCACTAGCCTCATTCCACTGTCAAATACCCGAGGACCTACATCTCAGTCAATATATTATATCTTTTCAAATTAAACCCTCCTGTAGTGAACCAGATAAGAATGATTTAAGAAGTTGGATAAACATGATTTTACCTAAGCTTTCTGAATCTGTAATTTTTTTTTTAAATTCTAAGGGCTGTGTCCTACCATTGATGAACCACCATCATTCAATTAAAGGAAAGAAAAATGAATTTGGGTTGTTCTTGCTGCAAGAAATGTATCAGTTACAAAATGAGTTCATGCCCATGTCTGGTGGCCTTTGTGAATGTGGACTTACCTTCCTGGAATCCTGTCAAAGGCAAAGTGGGGTAAGGAGCCAAGGTGTTGAGTCTTACTTTGGCTTCTTACTAGCTATGTTCATGGTCAAGTGACAACTCATCTGAGGTTAAATTTCCTCTTTAACAAAAGAACATAGTTGATTTAAATAGTATCTACAATTCAGCCGCTCCTGCATGTATTTGTCCTATACCCTTATTAATGGTTGTGCCTTCCTCCTGAGACTTCACACACACACACACACACACACACACACACACACACACACACACACGCACGTATTTATATGCTGGGCTAATCTATAATTTCCATTTCTCTAAGTGTGCTTCAAGGAAACCTGCCAGATTTCTTTTCTACTTTCAGAATTGAAGAAATGGGAAGAAAGATTTGGCCTTGCAATAATGGGGGAACTGCAAAAGCTTTCCTAAATTGGAATCAGATTTCTCAAAGGAAGTAGTTCCCTCACTGAGGTTCTCCAAGTAATATACGAATGAGAATCTATCAGGAAAGTCAATGAGGAAAATTAGAAAACATGTTGTAGCTGGAATCAAGAAAGACCTGAGTTTAACTCTCTACTATGATATTTATATTTGTATGATTTCAACAATAAATCTCTAAGTGCCTTGGCTGTCCTCATTCTAAAATAGGCGTTATGTCTAAGGTATCCATCTGATATGGTATTCTGTGGAAGTAACAAAAAAGTTCCCAATTCTCAGATAAAAATCATTCACCAAGGGCCTGTGATGTTCTAGACTTTGTGGCAATACTAGGGATAGAAAAGACCAAACAAAATTTCTTGCAAATGATAGGTTTATGTTGTTCTTGGAGGAGACATCAGTCTCAGAAATAAATATCTCAGTTACTTATCATCACAGTGAAAACGGGCCATCATTTCACCTTCCAAAGTCGTGATTGTCGCATATGTAAAATAACGAACTGGCTTTGATAAAATTCAAGGTCACTACCAGATCTAACTACTATGATCTCTAAGAGGTTTGAATTCAGGCTACGACTCATTAGCTATGTTACTTTGTAAGCCTTATAGTTTCAGTTTCCATATTTGTTAAATAGGGATAATTGTACCTCATAGGTCTATGATGAGGAACATCCTTTGCTGACCTTAAAGTATGATTGGAATATGAGATGTTATTATGTGAATAATGATGCCAAGGCTGTCAATATGTGCTGGATTTGTCAAAGGCAATTCAATGTAGTTTAGACTCTATGGAAAAGCTAAAATCCCCATACGGGATCAAAAGGCATCATTGATGGGCACCATCCACATAAACCCAAACATCAGACAGTGGCTGAGATGTGAAGATTTGTTTATAGGAATTGAAAGCTCTGTGATGACAGCTCAGGAAGAGATCATCACCCCAAGAAAGATTGGAAAGGTCATTAAGGGGCCCAGACATATGGATTAATTTAGAACCTCTGTGAAAATGATAGAAAGATTGTGTGTGTGGGTATCACTACATTGCAAAAAAATTAGCACTTATTCAATATCTAGAAATGTGCAATCTGATGATAATTACCTACTAGAAACTCACTATCTTTTATAAATTAACAGAAAATAAGTCCCTTTACACAATGTTCTAGAGACTCTCTAGAGTTATACACCCTCTACAGTTACTAGAGAACTCTATACATAAGCCATATTGGAAATAGAGTATTTTCACATATAAACTGTGGCCCACAATCACTTAAACATTACATGAATCCAAAAAGATTTAAAAATATTTTTAAAAGTAGGTAAGTCCTTGTCAAAAGCTTTCAAGCAGAAATAAATAAAAAAAATATGGAGGCAGAGCCCTTTACCTGAAATATCTGAGGAATACCTGAGTTCAAATCAAACCTTAGGCACAGATGAGGTGTGTGAACCTCGGAAAGTCACTTAATCTTTGTCTACCTTAGTTTCTTCAACTGTAGAATAGAGACAATAATGGTATGTACCTTGAAGGTTTGTTGTGAGGGTCAAATGAGAAAATATTTTTAAAGCCCTTAGCACAGGACCTGTCACACAGTAGGTGTATAAATGCCTATTTCCTTCTCCCTTCATCCCAATTTGTTCTGAGGACATTCCCAGGGAGCTACAGAAGGTGTGCCTATATCTCAATTCTCTTATTCAACTACAGGATGCATTCGTGTTATGCCACTGGGTAATAATTTGTAGATGACGTGGATGGTAGAGTATCCCATGACTATTTGTATTTTAATTCTATTGAAAAAGACAAAAACAGGAAAAAGTGAAAGATCAGAAGAATAACCTCGAGATCAACAATTCCTCATGACGTGACTTGTGTTCCAGTCTGGCTGTTCTGTTTAGTACATGTGAGATTTTAAATAGGTCATAAAAGGCCTCTAAACCTTGGCTCCCTCATCTCTAAAATGATTTCTTTGAAGGCAATGTTTTTTGACACTATTCCAGCTGTAATTCCATTATCCTATCATCTCATGATTTATACAGCACCTTATGTTTTGTAAGCCTATTGACACCGATCCACACAGCAACCCTATTAGAAAAGTACTGAGTTAATTCCCATTTTACAGATGTGTTAACTCAGGCATGGAGAGAAGGGGCTGGTCCAGAGTCATGCCACTGAGTCATTCATAGGAGTTTTCTCTTTTTCCTAAAGGATAACATACAAATTCAGTGACTAAGTATTGCTTTCAAGCTAATTGTTTCTTAAGATAAATGAAAAAATTCTGTCTATATTTATAGCTAAATATTTATATCTATATATTCTTAGAAATTAGAATGAAAACTCAGATTTTGGGAGGTCAGAATATTTTTCTTCTTTTGTCTTAAAAAAATCCATCTTTGATTTGCAAATGGTACAATTCAATTCATTTCACTGAATTACTTGAGTATTTGGTTATTGACCTTCATTCTCAAAGATGACTAAAATGCCATTACCGTATTGGAATAAAGGCATAGCAGACTATTAAGGCTTCTACCAGTCATCTTGCCTTGGGGCCAGAGTTTTACTGAATGTTAATATTTAGCTTGGGGGAATAAGTTTTTGATAAATCCAGAAATCTGCCTCACACATTGCCTTTTTCACTCTCACATCTTGTCTTTTCTTACAATGCCATTGTCTATCATATCCCAGTGTTTAATAGACGGGTGCATATAGAAGTTTTATTGAATTTAGGCAAATTTATTGAATTTCGTAAATCACCAGTGTTGGTGATGAGAAGATCATGAGATGCACTAGTCTTTTTACTTTAAGTAAGTGGCAATTGCTGTCGCCGTTTCTGATCCCATTCTTCCTAAGGACTCCTTGTCATCATTTTAAAAAATCTATGATTACTCTTCCATTGGTTACCCAGAATTACAACTTGTCCTCTCTTGGCACATTGATGATGAGGGTCTCCAACTCTCATAAAATCTTTCTTTATCCTCACCACAGTTTGTCATGGTGAGAGCAAAGACAGCTATGATGGTGGTATGGAGATTTCCTGCTAGTGGCAAACACAGTTCACCCTTTCTGAGGGGCATGAAAGCTTGTTGACTTATTAGTTCTGATTGCAAAACCTGAGCCAACTTCATAGAAGTCCCCTTCCATAAGATGACTCCAGAAAAACAAGTATCTAGCTCCAACTTCAGTAAGCTGGCCTTCATCTGCCAGCCAGGTTCCCCTCAGGGCTGCTGATGAGATGTGCTGTCTTCTGGGTTCTCTCTCAACAAGAGCTGTTTGTCTTTCAGGACTACTGGATTTCATGTTGTTGATAACTGTGCTCATGTTCCATGTACTGATGGTCAAAGGAATCTTCTTCACAGAAGGTTTTTCACTGCTTTTGTTTTTTTAACCACAGGGTGGGATCCCCACCTGCTCTGGTAAGCAGGCCAGGGTTGTATCAAGCAAGCAATTTTTAGGGCACCTTCTCTAGACCCTTCTTCAAGCTAGGATGCAAGCTATGAGATCCTTAAACAAGGCTGGTCAGACACCAAGGGGGCTGCAAAATCCCATTGCCACTTTAGTCCAGTGAAAAGAAGGTCTTATGGCCTGGGTTTCTTATATGAAGGGTTGTGATTACAACTTCGATGCATCTGTATCTACTGCTTTGCTACTTCCCTGGTGCCACAAGGCTTTGAGATAGGAAAAAATGGCAAAATGAAATGGGTGACACTTTTTGACTGGTGCATTAATCAAATTTAACTGAGGCACAGTTGCTTAAAGTCATCAAATTCACTCTCTTTTTCAGAGTCATTGGAATCGAATGTCAAGGCAAAAGTCAGGATGACTGTGGATGGCTCATGGTGCTGTGGATAACCTTAGCATCTTTAATGTTGAAGCAAGTACTTTACAACTCCTGCTTCATCCGTGTTCATGAATGTTCAAACAAAATGTTCTCATCCACCCTTTCTGCCTGAGGAAGTCTTCACAAGGTTGGGTAGACACCCCCTAACTCACTGAGACGTTTGATACTCTTTCTTGCCCTCAACCTGGCTTAGCCCATCTGTCAAAATGGTTTACTGGGTATGGCACATGCTATAGCTTCTTGGGAACCACAGGTGAGAGCTGGGTGAATCAGGTGGACATCAAAGGTGGAAAGCAGCAGACCTCATAGCAGAGGTACTGTTCTTCCTTGCACACACACACTCTACATGCTGCTTTAGTGTTTATTATGAATATGGTTCTATGCAACCAACATTGGAATACGTCTTTTATCATTCTCCAGCTTCTAGTGACCTATCCTATATATGATCACTGGAGATTTTTTATTATGGAGGCATTAAATTCTAATTTGTATTTTATAGCTGGGCCCCAAGCAGTGAAGATAATGAAACCCAGAAGTGATCATATGTATCCAAATTCCCTTAGAAGATGGGATTATATAACACATAGTCATGCGTTCCAACCCAATACAAAGATATTGGAAAGATAGTTTATAGGTAATCAGTCTGGGGGTGTAGGGTGTGTTCAGGGAAGACCAATACCTTTGGTGTGATGGCTACTGAGACCTTTTTGGGGCTCTTTCCACCTTTGGTGGCCACATGTTCCACCCAACTCTCACCTATGACTCCAAGAAGTTCCAGTATGTGCAGTGACCACACCCTAGTAAACTGTTTCAGCAGATGGGCCAAACCAGGTTGAGGGTAACCAAGGGTTCTCAAACCCATTGATGAGTTGATGGGGTGTCTACCCCAAGCATGTGAAGACTTCCTCTGGTGAAATGGGCAGGTGAGAACAATTTTTTCCAAAAGCCATGAAGGCAACTAAAGAGGTGATGTGGAGTGCTTAGAGCTTGGTTAGATACCGAAGATGCCAAAGTCATCCACTGAATCCTGAGGCATCGCCAGTCATCTTGACTTTGTCCTGCCACTGGAATATAATGACTCTGGAAAAGAGAGTGAGGCTGATGACTTTGTGCAACTCAGCCAATCAAACGATATCACCCATACCATTTCACTATTATGCCTCAAAGTCCTGTGGTAACAGGCAAGTGATGAAGCAGCAGGTGCGAATACACTGGAATCTGTAGTCATAACCCTCTGCACATAGGTGACCCACGCCATAAAGTCATTTCTCACTGGAAACAACAGCAGGATGCGGCAGCCCCCTAGATGTCTGAGCAGCCTTTTAAGGATCACACTGCTCACCTCCTGGTGTGAGGAAGGGGGCTAGAAAAGGTGTTTTAAGCATTTTCTGCTTACTCAACCCTGGTATGATTACTGCAACAGGAGGAGAATTCCTCTTTGTGGTCAAAACACAAAAAAATATACAAAGTCTACAAAAACATCTGCAAAAATGATGCCACTCACCACTGGCACATGGAACATGCACACACTCATAGACAACACAAAATTCAGTAAACCTGAAAGACAAAATGCTCTTGTTGCAAGAAAACTCAACAGATATCACATCCAAATATCAGCCCTGAGTGAAACAAGGTTGCCAAATGAAGGTCAGCTTACTGAAGCTGGAGCTGCATACACCTTTTTCTGGAGTGGGCACAATGAAGGGGAGTGCTTCAAAGTTGATGTGAGTTTCACAATCAAAATGAATCTAGTCAGCAATCCGGTATGCCTGCAAAAGGAGTGAATGTAAGGCTCATGACAATGCGCTTACCATTTGCAGGAAAACACCATGACACCATCATCAGTGCCTTTGCCTCTACCCTGATGATATCAAAGAAAAATTTTATGAAGACCTAGAGACCCTTATCATCAATGTGCCAAAAAAGAACAAGCTTATATTTCTGGGTAACTTCAATGCTACAATAGTCTCAGACTATAAGACTTGTCAGGGAGTCCTAAGGAGGAATGGAGTTGGAAACAGCAACAGCAATGGCCATTTACCACTGAAGACTTGTGTATCACATGACCTTCTCATCACCAACACTGTCTTCCATTTACCTAAATGCAATAAAATTTCATGGATGCATCCTTGCAGCAAACATTAGCATCTAATACACTGTGATTGTAAGGAGAAGAGACAGACAAGATGTGAGAGTGATAAAGGCAATGTGTGCTGCAGAGTACTGGACCAATCACAGTCTTAGCCTTTCCAAACTAAATATTTGCATTCATCAAAAGTGCTGCCCCCAAGCAAAATGACTGCCAGAAGAATTAAAGTAAAAAAAATTAGAGCTTTTCTCTGACCTTGAAGAGTTTGTTGCTAAACTGGAGGGAAAGTTCAGCCAAAATACAGTTGACAATAGTGGAGCAGAAAAGGAGTGGGCAACTCTTAGAGATTTAGTGTACAGCACTGCATTTGCTCATCTGAGACAGAACACTTGCAAATACCAAGACTGGTTTGATGAAAATGATGGGGAAATTTAGAAGCTGCTAAACAAAAAATGAGAACTCCACAGGATATACCAGCAGGATAGTTCATTTACCTCTAAGAAGGTAGCATTTAATTCCATCAAAAGCAAACTAAAAGTTAAGCTTAGAGAGATGAAAGATTCCAGGGTCAGTAAGAAGGTAGATGAAATTCAGTTTTATGCTGATAGTAACAATCCAAAGCATTTTTATGATTTCCCGAAAGCTATTTATGGACCAAAAATCTATGGTGCATCACAACTCAATGCTAATGAAACCACATTGGTTAGTGAGAAGGACATGATCCTAGAGAGATGGGCTGAACACTTCCATAGTGTTCTCAACAGATCATCATTAATCAATGCTGAGGCCATTGACTGTTTCCCTCAGGTTGAAGTCAATCCCTCCTTAGCTGAAGTTCCAACTAAAGAAGAGACTTTGAGGGCATTAGGCTCCTTTCATGTGGCAAAGCACCTGGTGCTGATTCTATTCCAGCTGAGATTTACAAGGTAGGGGGACCATTGCTCATACAAAAACTGATTAAAATTTTCCAGGTTATATGGCAAGAGAAGATTATTACCCAAAAGTTCAAGGATGCCTCCGTTGTCCATCTCTATAAAAGTAAAGGTAATAGATTGCCCTGAGACCATCGAGGGGGGGGTCTCTCTCTTAGTCATTGCCAACAAAATTCTTGCTAGAGTCCTCTTTAATAGGCTGATCCTTCACTTGGAAGATGGCATATACCTGAGAGCCAGAGTGGCTTCAGGAAGAACAGTCAATATGGTGTTTGCTGCCCGACAACTCCAGGAGCAATTCCAGTAGCAGAACAGAGGTCTATACCCATCATTTGTAGATCTTACCAAGGCCTTTGACGCTGTTAGTCATGAAGGCTTATGGAAAATTATGTTAAAATTTGGTTGCCTGGAGAGGTTCATCAGTATTTTACGTCAATTTCACGCTGGCATGTTTGCCTGGGTTCTGAATAGTAGACCATGATCTCGTGCCTTCCCAGTCACCAATGGAGTGAAACAGGGCTGTGTGCTTGTGCTCATGCTTTTTAGCATGATGTTTTCAACCATGTTGTCAAATGCTTTCCATGAGGATAAACATGACATCAAGGTCAGCTACTGTACTGAGGGTAAGTTCTTCAATTTGAAAAGGCCAAGACCAAAGTAGAGGCATTGTTAGTGCATGATTTTCTATTTCATTATTTCTGTGCAAATGATTGTGCACTCAATGCAGCCTCTGAAGGTGAGATGCAACAACGATCGGATCAATTCCTTGATGCCTGTGCTAATTTTGGCCTAAAAATGAATATCAAGAAAGCACAGATCCTCCATCAGCCCCTACCACACCTGACATATATAGAACCATGGTTACAACAAATGGAGAAGTTTTGAATGCTATGGATAATTTCACTTACCTTGGTAGTGTAGTTTCCAGGGATATACACATTAACAGTAAGGTTGACACATGTGTTGCCAGAGCTAAATCAGTGTTTGGGAGGCTCCGAGGAAAAGTTTGGGAAAGAAGAGGTATTAGAGTGACTACCAAATTGAAGATCTATAGAGCTGTTGTTCTGACCTCATTGTTGTATGCCTGTGAAACATGGACAGTCTACCAGCACCATGGCAAGAAACTGAATTGCTTCCATTTGAACTGTCTTAGGAAGATTCTGAGGATCACCCGGCAGGATAAAGTACCAGACACCGAAGTCCTTGCTTGAATTTAACTGCCAATATTAAAACTATGCTTCACAGAGTGCAGCTCTGATGGGCTGGCCATGTTGTTTGACTGAAAAATGTACACTTGCCAAAAAGACTATTTTATGGAGAACTCACATGGGACACGCAATCACATCGTGATCAGAAGAAGTGATGCAAAGTCTCACTCCAGGTCTTTCTCAACAACTTTCCATTTTACTATGCAACATATGAGAGAGTGCACAGCACCACTCAGTGTGGCTTGCTCACATCAGAGGTGGTGCTGTGCTCTATGAGCAAAGCAGAATTGAGGCAACAGAAAGGAAAAGTAGAATGGACAAATTTGTACCATCTACCCCAAATATTCACATGGACTATCAGTGGCCAAGCTGTGAAAGTGCATTCCAAGCTCATATTGGTCTGATCAGTCACAATCAGACTCACTGAAACTTCACTGTGTCATGGTGATGTCATTTTGGTCCTCTTTGAAGACAAAGGAAAACAACTAACCAACCAGATAATCAGGTCTGAAGTCAGGAAGACTCATCTTCCTGAGTTCAAATCTGACCCCAGACACTGCTGTTTGACCCTGGGCAAATTACTTAACCTTGTTTGCCTCAGTTTACTCATCTGTAAAATGAACCAGAGAAGGAAACAGTGAATTACTCCAGTATCTTTGCCAAGGAAATCTCAAATGGGATCATGAAGAATCAAACACAACTAGAATGACTGAACAACAAAATTCTTATCACTTGGGATCTGGGTTTATTCATTTATACATTTACTTTATTTACTCTATGTGATAATAAGCTTATTGAAGGTCAAGACCTTTATTACTTCTCTTTTACTCAGCACCCAGGTCTGTCTGTTCCACATAATCAATCCATCAAAAAGTATTTGTTAAATACTTATAATATGTGCCTGTGCATTTAAGTGCTGGGAACACAGTTATGACCAACGTATGGCAGGTATTAGTGGAAATTCATGATTCAATCTTTGAATCTAAATAAGCTAAGCCATATAAAATCAGTTGTTAAATCTTGTCAGTAACATTCTTGTATCTTTTCCCTTTTCTCTATTCACATCATAACTACTCAGTTCAGGTCCTCATTGTTGCTTAAATGGACTAATAGGATTGCTTCCTAATTTGTCTTCCTGTCTCCAGTTCATATTCTGTGTATATCCCAAATGGATCTTCCTCAGGAAAAATTCTGATCTTGTCACTCTCCAGCTGTAGAAGCACCATTGATCCCTCATTGTCTCTATGATAAAATATCAGTTCCATTTGATAAGTATTTCAAACCTTTAGAAATCTAACTAGAATCTCTCTTCTTAGTAATTTTTTTTTGCCACTCCTCAAGAGCACCAAATCCTAGCCAAACTGATATACTTACATTCCTCATGGGTGGGGGGATGCAGCATTACAGCTTTGTGTGGGTTGTTCTCTATATCCAGAATACTCTTCCTCCTCAGTTTCATACATTGGAATTCCTGGATCCATGAATGCCCCATTAGCAGCCCCTGGTCCTACCTGAAATCTTACCTGATAACTCCAGTTATTCATACTTTTCCATGAAATTAATTTGTATTTACACTATTTGTGTTCTGCATTATCAACACACATGTATTCCTCTAAATTGAATTGAAGGTCCTTGAGATAAGTCACTCTTTGTGTTTTTGTTTTGGTGTCCCCTGGGCTTAACATAGAAGCTGGCAAATGATAGAATGAAGGTAATGTGTCTTTATGTATGTTTGTGATGAAAAAATTCTACCATTTATTTTTTTCCTTGGTTTAAAATTCTTCACCCTCATTCCTTTTCCCAATCTTTTTTTAGCAAGTTAGATCTTGAATCATTCTCGTTTCTCATCCCAATTTTTGCTCTACTTCTCTTACTTGATTTTCAAAATCTTTTCTGAGCTCTTCCATGGCCTGAGACCAATTCATATTTTTCTTGGAGGCTTTGGATGGAGGAGCTTTGATTTTGTCATAGTTTGGTCTTCCTTGTCACCAAAGTAAGATTCTACAATCTAATTCTTTTTCTGAGTTTTGCTCATTTCCCCAGCCATTTGCTTGACTTTTGAACTCTTTCTCAAGGTAGATCTCTGTTTCCAGTGGAGATGGGAGGTATACGGTAAGCTGCTCAATTCCCTCACAATCAGTGAGCCTAGAGTTCCAGAAACAGTCTCTGTCTCTGCCTCTGCTGCTGCTATGGGTTCCTCCACCTTATTCCTCCTCTGCAGCTCTTGGGCTGGGGCCAGACCACTCCACTCTCCCACACTGGTCCCACAGGTTTTTCCACTGACCTTCTAATTTGTCCTTGGTGTTTTGAGGTCCTAAAGTCTGGAAACTGCCACAGGTATGATAAATTTAAGGTCTCCAAAGTCTGCTCAGGTCCTATCTGTGCTAGCACCAACAGACACTTCCCAGATAACCTTCCAAGCTATCTTGGGCTGGAGATTTGCCTCACTCTGTCATTTTGTTGGTTATTCAGCTCCAGAATTTGTTTAGAGCCATTTTTTTACAGGTATTTGGCTGGACTTGGAGGCAGCGCTCTGGAAAGTGCATGCTGTTACTCAGGTATCTTGACTCTGTCCCCTATATAGAATTAATTTAGTTCAAGGACATCAGAAATTAAGGACAGTAGTTGCAATTTTTAGAGGGTTGGGAATGAGAAAAGTTACCGGGAACACTGGAACAGAGTCTAAAATTCATTGTTGTGCTGTGAGAAATGATTAGTATTATAGATGTAGAGAATCACCAGAAAAACTGATGCAGAGTGAAATGAACAGGACCGGCAGGAAAAATGAAATGATGGCCATAATAAAAATGTGAATAGAAACAACTTGGTAAAAGTCTCACCAAACAATGACCAGTCGAGACTTCAAATGACATCAAACATACATCTCATTGCTCCACAAAAACTGCTGACAGACAAGAAAAGTCAAATCCGGCATGGGAGGAGAATAGCAATGGAGGAAACATAAATTAATTTTTTAAATGCATTGAGGAAAAGTTGGTAAATGAGGACACAGAGAAATTTTGGAAGGAAAGAAAGAAAGGAAGGAAGGAAGGAAGGAAGGAAGGAAGGAAGGAAGGAAGAGAGTGAGGGAGGGAGCAGGAAGGGAAGGAGGGAGGGAAAAAGGAAAACTTTATCTTAATGCTCTGACCAAAGTGGGCCTCACTATTCCAAGAATTCCAAGTTCATAATCTATCCCTAAACACAGGATATTTTTTAAGAAAAGTTGGTAAGGAAACCCAAACAATTTGGTGAAAATGGATGGGAAACATATATTAAAATTTATTGAACGAGCACCACAGAAAATTAGAAGACCTCAATGTTAGCTCTGGTTCTGTTCTTAATGAACTACAAGAAGTTTTATGTCCCATATTTGAGCCTCAGTTTCCTCTTTTCTGAAATAGAAATTATAAGCTTTTACAATGTGCCGGATGCTGTGCTGCATGCTTTTCAAGTACAATTTCCTTTGATCCACACAGCATTCTTGGGGAGATACTATTTTTATCCTTATTTTCTCTAGATAAGGAAATTGAGGCAGACAGTGGTTAAGTGACTTGCCCAGGGCTCCTCAGCTAGTAAGTTTTTGAAGTCACATTTGAATTCAGGTCTTCCTGATTCCATGCCTACCGTTCTATCCCCTGCCCTAAAACTTATAAAGTTTTCTTTAAAACAACAAAGAAACCAGAGCCCAGAGATCATAAATAATCTCTCTAAGATCACTTATCTCTTTAATAAAAATCTTTTTGAAAAGAGTCTTCCCTTCCACATGGATGATTTTCTTTTTCTTTTCAGAGGCCATTTAAAATGGCCTCTTAAAAGAGGCCATTCTTTGACTCATTTCCTAGTTACCCTTAGTCACTGAATGCGTATTGATTCAGACAGACTTAGACCTGGGAAAGACTTTAGTTTAGAAAGATCAAGGTCTCTCACTGAATGCAGGATCATCTCCAGTTGTCCTGATCCATATCTTGCCCCTGGACCCAGATGACTCTGAAAGAGAGAGTGAGGCCAATGACTTTGTATAGCCCTGTCTCACTTAAATTCAAGTCATTTGCAAGTCACAATGTCACTTTCCTGGTATTATTGCTCTTCTAGAATGAAGGAGAAAAGAACTAGACTAAAAGTCTAGAAGCAGGCAGATGACACCATCCATAGAGTTGGATAGGCCTGGACTCAGGAAGACTCAGCTTTCTTAGTTCATATCTGGCCTCAGACACTTACTAGCTATGTAACCCTAGGAAGGTCATTTAGCCCTGTTTGTCTCAGTTTCCTCATCTGTAAAGTGAACTGGAGAAGGAAGCAACAAACCACTGCAGTATCTTTGCTAATAAAACCCCAAATGTGATCATGAACGACAGACATGACTCGAATGGATTTGAATTTCTAATTTAACATTCTATTCATTAAATTCACCCCTTTCATTTAACAAACACTTTGACTTGAAATGACTGACAATTTCCAGGAAAAAAATTGGAGGATGAAAGATACTGAGGAAGATGTTAGAGCATATAGATTCAGAAAATCATAGTATCACAGACCAAGAGCTTTAAGTGATCTCAGGGGTCACCTAGTCCAATTCTTTTGTTTAACAGATGAGGAAACTGAAGTCTGGAGATAACTGAAATTTCTTTATCATCCAAACCTTGAAAACCTAAACTTTTCATTTGATAGCTCCAATAAGAATTACCAAGTCAAAAACATGTGTAATCTAGTATCAGACTCAATCTGTTTTAAGTGAAGACAAAAGAAAATTTATCAGATGAATGGACTCAGGTTTGTTTTTTTTTTTCGTTTTGTTTTTTCATTTTTGTATTTTTTGTTATCTATGGCATATTAGAAGCAGAGAACATGGCCATGGGAAATGTGGCTTTTTAAATTAATTTTTAGAATTATCATGGTGAGCCCTATTGCTACTGGAGTTATAAATTAAGATGATAATGTTTTCCATGGAGAGTCCAAAGCCATTTTCCCAGGAACCCCCTTGGTTTCAACCTCTGTTTAAAAATTACTCATACCTAATCAAAGTAGACAAGAGGAGGAAACATTTATCAATAATAAACCAGCAGATAAATTCTACAAAATGCTCAAAGCCAAACAGCAGACATGTAATTACTAGCACAGAGGCTGAGAGAGAAGGGAGTTCACTCCTGCTGGAAGGAACTAGTAGATAAGGCATGTTACTTTCCACAGGAAGGAGATTGTAAATTTCAGGAAAAGAAAGGATTCTGTGAAAAATTATGTCTTTTTGCTAAATCATGTGTTTAGCTTTAGAATTTAGAAAATATGAATCCATAGACAGACAGAAGAATGAGATTCCCCAATGATGGCTGACCTTTACAATCTCAATGAATGGACTAACCATTGGATTTGCCAACCAGAAAATCATTGGTAACTTTGGAGACAGCAGGTTGATGGAATGACGAGGTTGGAAGCCATATTGTAAGAATTTAAGAAAAGAGTGAGAAAAGAAGTGGAAACACTAATAATAATGGATTTACATGGCAGTGTATGTGCTGGACTCTATTCTAAGCACTTTATGTTTTTTATCTCAATGGATACTTACAACAACCCTGGGACATCAATTGCTGTTATTAGTACCATTAGCGCCATTGGTACCATTAGTACCAACCAGACAGAGGTTAAGTCCCTTGCTCAGAATCACGCTGCTACTAAGTATAAGAGGCCAGATTTAAATTCAGATTTTTCTGAATCCAGGCCCAGCACTATATCCACTTTGCCAGTTAGCTGCCAGCTTTTGCAGATGCTATGAAATCTTCCATCTATTATAGATGGGCTTCTCAAGAAGTTTAGCCAGAAAGGCCAGAAGAGATAAAGGATTACTTTTTTCATAGATGGATGGATCAAGTGAGAATTTTGTGCGGACAGAGAAGACATGGGAATGTTTTAAAGCAATAGAAAAGGGTCCAGTAATACTGGGAGAGATTGAATATAAATGAGAGAGTGGGGGCAACAGAAGGGTCAATCTACTAGAGGAGAAAGAGAGACTGGTATACACATTTGTGCATATAGAGTGGTTAGCCTTGGCAAAGATGAGGCTAACTCTTTCATGTGACAGAGGGTGAAGGAGGAGAAAGAGGCAGAAGGCATATTCTAATATGAGATGAGGAGTGAAGAAAAGGGAGCTTACAGAGAGTGATATCAATTTTTTCAGTGACATAAGGTAAAATTCTGAACTGAGAAGATGGAGGAGGAGAGCCATGGGATGCTTTAGGAGGGATGAAAAGGTTTGGAAGAGCTGCAGTAGAGAACAGGAGAGTGGGATAACTACCTTCAAAGTATAGTTCAGGTACAAACACCTATAGAATACCTTTACTGTTTTACCCAGTAGCTGATTGATGCTAATATTTATTTTTTATTTACTTGGTAAATAAAACTGTTTTCTTTCTTTCTTTCTTTCTTTCTTTCTTTCTTTCTTTCTTTCTTTCTTTCTTTCTTCCTTCCTTCCTTCCTTCCTTCCTTCCTTTCTTTCTTTCTTTTGGGTTAGTCTACTTCCTAAGGTGTTATTTTCTTCCGCATTTTTTTTGGGTCTCCTTTAGCAAGCAATTGACTCATTTTCCATGATTTTCTTGCATCATTTTCATTTCTCTTTCCAATTTTTCTTCTACTTCTCTTGCTTGATTTTCAAAGTCCTTGTTGAACTCTTCCATGGCCTGTGACCAATTCATGTTTTTCTTGACTCTGGATGTGGGAGCTTTGACTTTGATGTCTTCTTTTGTTTGTATATTTGGTCTTCCTTGGCACCAAAATAAGATTTTGTAGTCTGAATCTTTTTACAGTTTTTGCTCATATCCCCAGGCATTTTCTTGACTTTTGAGCTCTTTGTCAAGGTAATTCTCTGCTTCCAGTAGGGGAGGGGAGGTGTACTGTCTGTTGTTGAATCCCCCCACAATCAGTGGGCCTAGAACTGCAGAAACAACCACTGCCTCTGCCCCCATTATGGGTGCTGTGGGCTCCTCTGCCCCTCTCTGCCACCCTGGGGCTGGGGTCGGACCTTGCTACTCTCTCCCACAGTTCTGACAGGATTTTTCCATTGGCCTTCCAATTTGTCCTCAGTGTTTTGGGGTTGTGAAGTCTGAAAACCACCACAGATGCTAGAGATTCAGTCCCCCTGAGGCCTGCTCAGGTCGTGTCAGTGCTTGGTGACCCATGCTGGACTGAACTTTGCTCCCAGCACAGCATGATAAACACTTCTCAGTGACCTTCCAGGCTGTCTTGGGCTGGATATTTGCTTCACTCCAACATTCTGTTGGTTCTATAGCTCCAGAATTTGTTTAGAGTCATTATTTACAGAGCTAGTAGTCCCTGCTTCTCCCTAGCTGTTTTGGTTCCACCCCTCTCTTTCTTTCATAAGAATCGGTGCCTCTTGAGGGCACGCTCTACTTGCTTGTGATAATAGCTGTTCAATCAATGCTTGTCAATTCTTTTTAAATAATGGAATTGACTATTCCCAGTAGTTTTTGTTTGGTTAAAATGTCTTTTCTTTGTTTAGAATGTCCTGTAATTCATTGGGAATGAAGGCTGATTGGGTGATGGATGAGTAAGTCCTTCATGAGCCTCTAGTTAGCCTACTTAGCTTCCTGAGATTCCTTCAGCTCTGACATTCTAGGATTCTTTTTTAGGGAAATGTTTGACTATCAGTGACAAAAGCAAGATTTCACAATCCCTAAGGATTTTTATGTTTGGACATACTATATGGCACATTTTAAAATCCCCCTCAGTCCAGACCTTCTCTGTTTTATTTTCTGGGGACTCTTCCAGCTATGGAATTCTCTATTCACGCATGACCTTTTACGGTCTTGCTATGTCCTCCTAATAGTAGTGCCATGCCTCTTTTAAGGACATTGCATTTATTTCATATTTGTTCTTTATGTATTTATTCCACAACTGTACTTTTATGATCATGTCCTCTCTTCAGTTGGAATATAAGCTCTTGGAGAGCAAGAACTGTTTCTGTTTTGTTCTTGTTTTATTACCAACACCTAGCATTATGTCTAGCACCTATTAAGTGTTTAATCAATCCTTATTGATTATATTTTTAAGGTCTCTTGCAGTTCTGACATCCTATACTTTTTGTGCTTAGGCTGCTCCCATGTCTGACATTTTATAAATGAATGAATAAATGAGTGATTGAATACAATTTTATTAAGCACTTTCTATGTGCTAAGTTCTATGCTAAGTGCTGGGAAATAGAAAAGAAACAGATCTCTCTTTTCTAGGAGTTCACCTTCTAATGAGGGAGATAAGCCTTGTGGAAGGTTTCAGAGGCAAGCAAGATGGAAAGGTGCTTAGAAGAGAGTAACAGAACAGAAGGACATACCTTTCCTTTAATGGAATGCCCGCTGATATTGAAACACTTGACAGAACCAAGGAATTTGGTGATGACAACTTTCTTTTCTGGGCCTTCAGTAGATGTGGCTGTAGCACCTGCAAGTACTATATCCAGGCTGCATCTCCACAGAGGCTGCTGCCCAGGATGATGCCTGAGGGCATTGGGATGGAAGGATTGCTGTCCAAGGTTCTTGTATTCAGCATTCTGGGCCATCTCCATCAAGACTGAAGAGGAGATGGGGTCAAGGTCATGGTGGTGGTTTGACTTTCCTGGTTCAGGCTGATCCTCTTTTATCCTTTAAGGTGACCCAATTCTTCATTTACACCCTATAGTCTCTCTAAATTCCATCCTTTCATGTTTTATCCTTTGAAATCCCTCCCAGCTCAAGCAGCCTATTTTGACAATAACTTAATCAAAATAGATTAGGGATATCGGATGTTTGAAATATGAAACTCCTGCTTTTCAGCTCTCTTTTCTGTGTTGTCCTCCTCCATTACACTGGAACCTCCTTGAAGTAAGGAAATGCTTTTCTTTTTGCTGTTTTCTTTTTTTTGTTTTTTTGTGTCTGCAGAGCTTAACACAGTGTCTGGTGCAAAATAAGCATTTAATGAATTCTTCTTGACTTGGCTATCCACTATCTTGATTAGCACTCTTGGGAAAGAAAGAAAACAAGGAGAGAGAGAGAGACAGAGAGAGAGAGAGAGAGAGAGAGAGAGAGGAAGAGAGAGACAGAGAGAGACACAGGGAGACAGAGACACAGGGAGAAAGAGACAGAGAGAGAATCTTAAATATGTACCAAAAGTTGACAATGATCTTATCTGATATTTTTCAGAGATGGTTATAAGAAATGACCAGATTATCTTTGTCACAGAAGCATAGAAACTTCACAGCCAGAAACACTGGGATGCATTGAATCAGATTCAATTTAATTGAGTTAAAAATAATGTCTTACATTTGGGTTAAGAAACCAGTTTCACAAGTACAGGATGGAGGAGGCATGGCTGGACAGCAATTCATCTGTGAAAGTTTTGGGAGATTTCATCGGCTGCATGGGCAATGTGAGTCAACAGTGTGAAATGGCAGGTAAACAATAAAGCAGTATTTGAGCTCATTAAAGGGGGGAGGCATTCAGGACATACAAGGAAAAGTGGGGGGAGTTAATCATCCTGATATAATTTGCCATGACCAGACCACATCTAGAATACTGCCTTCAGTTCTGGGCATCACGTCACTCTCTAAAGAGATATAACTTGTTGCTATTATGAATTTATGCATTTTCAGACTTTTCCTTCAACAAGACCCTTTGCTTTTATAAGAAGAGATTTGACATCAGGGAACTTATATAGATATGAGAGTTTGCTTATTTCAAATGGAAAAATAAAATACAATTATGACTACCTCCTTCAGAAATGAATGCATGTGGCCCATGGTGGCAGAAGGCACCATTCTAATAAGAAGGGAAAGAAGAGATGACAGGACAGGCCAAGCAGACAAAACATCGTCCACAGCTTGTATATAAGCTCGCTTCTGAGGTCAGCTGCTAAACCTCTGACATGGATTTTATTTGCAGAGATTAATTTAGAGATTAAGCGAAAGACTTTGCAAATGCCAGTGGAAACATCTTTATAAATGAACATAAAGCATATTTGTGAGTTTTTAATAAAACTTGTCTGGCTTTGAACTGTGGCCCCAACTTAATATAAATAGGTTTGTTCATCTTGGCCCTCTGTTCAGACTAGCCTTCTCCTCTGGTTGAGATTTTATTACCCATGTGACAGATCCTGACCTTCAAACGCTGTGAAACATACCGAGATTTTATTAGCAAAATACCCACCTACTTGATAAAGGACAATGCATTTTGTTCCAGAAACATTGTGCCATGATGCTGTGGGAGGTGTTGATCTGAGAACAGAAGGCTAGAAGAGATGCACAAGAGAGCACTGGAAAACCTTAAGAGGGGGGAAATTAGAGCTGGGAGGGACCTCAGAATAGCAACTGGAGCTGTTGGATCTGAGAGGAAAATCAGTACAGGAATATGCAAAACTCCAGACTAGTCCTATGAAGATAAGCAGTGGTGCTCAGCTATTACTGTATAAAACTTTTAAAATAAAATGTCACTCAAATACATTTAAGGAGTATATGAAAGATATTTCTTAGATGTATTACAGGGAAATAAAGACAAATGAGAGAGAGAGAGAGAGAGTGAGAGAGAGAGAGAGAGAGAGAGAGAGAGAGAGAGAGAGAGAAGAGACAGAGAGACAAAGGGAAATGGTAAGCAAATGTAAATATGTATCTGTCTTTTATTCAGTTCCATCTCACTTCTCTTCTCTCTTGTGAAACTCCTAGACCCTCTTGTATTGATTCATAATAGTTTCCTTCAATGCCTTCATTATCTTCCTCTTTCAGAAGTCTTACTTTTCCTCAGGATGCCCAGGGATATCCAGCCCTCCTTTCTCACTCCTGCATTAAGCACTAGTGGACTTTCCTGAGATCTTTCTCTGCTTCCTCCCCCATCCTGGTTCTTATCTCTCCTCTGAAATGACTTTTTAATCATACATATGCACACGCATGTGTATGCATGCATGTTGGTGTTTCTTAATCAGTGTAAGCACCACTAACATGCCAGTCCCTGAATGGTAGACACATTGTTGTCTTTGTATTTCCATCACCAGTAATGGTACTTGGCATATTGTGTACACTTAATAAATCTTTGTTGAACTGAATTTTAATATTGATATGACATGTTAGCAATAGAAATCGACCGATAATAGAATGCCAGCACCATGTTATTCTTTAGATGGCATTTAGTCCAAACATTCTTATTTGAAACTTGAGGAAACAGAGGCCCAGACAACTAACTCTCCATGGTCAAGTTCACGAGAGGTTCAAGCCAAGTTCACAGAGCCATGGGCAGAACTCCAGGTGCTTTGTGGGAAGAAGAGGGCTGTGCCCTCTGAGCCACCTCCCTTCTCATTGGGACCTCTGAGACTTCAAAAAGAAGAGACCTTAGGCTAAACTTTAATGAATCATGGAAAATACAAACTAAATATTTGTATCAAAAATCATATTTATGTTGATACCACGAGGGCTCCAGTAAAGAAATAGAGAAAAAGGGCATGTACCCGAACTTGTTTATGATACTTTTTATCACAGCAGGCAGGAAGAAGAACTGGGGGGTCAGACAAGGCTAGAATTGGAGTGACAGGATCTGGATCCAAATCCCAGCTCTATTACTTACTAACCAAGGACCTCAGGCAAGTCAAGTCAATAGACATTTACGAAGTGCTTACTTTGGGCTAGCCACTGAGCTATCTACAGGGAAGAAAATACCACCAATGAGAAAGGCCCTGCCCTCCAGGAGCTCATATTTAAATGGCCAAAGATAATACATGACAAAGAGTTGGAAGGGAGAAGAGGCTGGGGGAGGGGGGTTGTGTGAAGGCTTAGGCATCCAAGTACCAACAGTTGGGAATGACGTCCAGAGGGCAAAGAAGGCATGGATAGCCTGGGTCTTTTGATGGTGAGATCTAAGGAATGTCCATCCCTAGTGCTGAAGCCTTGTTCTCTTTCTTCAGGGTTTTTTTTTCCTCTCCTTT
The DNA here is from genome assembly GCA_028658325.1 of Potorous gilbertii. Taxonomy (NCBI): domain Eukaryota; kingdom Metazoa; phylum Chordata; class Mammalia; order Diprotodontia; family Potoroidae; genus Potorous; species Potorous gilbertii. The sequence continues at coordinate 97,173,265 of CM053769.1, read as the reverse complement.
CAGTGGTGCCTTGGTAAAAGCATATGTCATTTGTTAACACATTAAAAGAAAAAAGCTGAGAAAATTTCTTATTGGAAAATGTCCTCCAGATCTTCTGGGGGTTAATGTCTGTTTCAAAAGTTGGCTAATAATCATAGATAGTCACGGGGCTTCTCTGGGCCTTAGGAATTTTGTTTTGTTTTGATTTTTGAAATCTGTTAATTGGACTAGATGAATTCTGAGATCTCTTACATCTTTAAATCTATGATGCCATGAACATTGGTCACAGTGAAAATCATTTGTCATGTAGAATAAAATCCTGGCACATCTATCAGATAAAGAGGAAGCGTCTACTCTGTGTCCTGTGATTGACCTTCCCCACAGATGCTTGAAGAATCCTATCTTCATTTAGCTCATCATCAATCACAAAACAATGCAAAAGGAGAACTTGGATTCTGTGCAGCACTACCTTTTCCACATTGGGACATTTGTATATTTTGCTACTAAGAATAAAAAAAAGAAGAAAAGAAAAAGACATCAGTACCTACCACACTGAAAAATCCAGAGTTCTTAACTTGGAACCTATGAACTTGTTTTGTTTTCTGTACAGAGAAACCTCTATCTTTATCTCTGACTTTATCTTTGATTATAGCCTCTAAATCTATTAATTTCCATTTCCGTGGAATTTGCTCCATAATAATCCAACATATTCTGTTTTATATATTTAAAATCATTATTTTAAGGAAGATTTCCTGTTCTTCCTCAGGCCAAAGCTGACAGGTGCCATTATCTCCATTTTATAGATGAGGAAACTGAGGTTGACAGAGGTTAAAAACATGGATTTGAAATCAAATTTTCCTGACTCCAGAGCTAGCACAACTTGTCTCTAAAAAATTGTTAAGAACCTCTAATCTAAACAAAGTTTTAACAAAAAAAATAATAGATTTGTGTCACTTCTAATGTTAAAGTTTATTCATCATATTTGATCTCTTGAAAATAAAAAAAATGTTGTAGCTATTGATCTATATTCGTCTCTTTTATCTATGCTTATATAATCTACATCTCTACTGCATCTGTTTCCTGTTTGTCACACTGGAGGAGCCATGGAAAAGGGTCATCATCACCCAAGACTTTACCCACGCTCTGTTTGTCTAGAGCCCTTCAGAGTCCCAATTCCAAGGGTTGAAACAGATACATGATTGACAAAACTGTGAGCTTTAATTTACAAAAGAATAAAATTTGCGCTACCTGTATGATTATATGATTAATATATTTATTTTTACATTGGCTTCTAGTTACTTAACATCTATTTGTTGAGATATCTTGTTGGCTTGGAAAACAGTTCACTTTAAAAGAATATCATTGACATTCAAGGAAATTTATTACTCTGGAAATTTCCTTTAATCCCAAACATCAACACAACCTTTAATAGAGGCCTTCTAAAATGACTCTCCAGGCTTTGATTGAAGCCTTCTAGTGATGGTGGCTAAACACTTGAATCCAAGTCCATTATACTTTTGGATTCATCTAATTGTTAGGGTGCTACCCCTCCTCCATATCTGACTAGAATCTGATTTATTGATGACTTTCATTCTTCTCAGATTGGTATCCTAGGACCAGGCAAAAGAAAACACAGCCATCTTTCCTTTCTTTCTTTTTTAAATAGCACTTTAAGTAATTGAAAAATATATAGTATCCCTCTGAGCACTTTCTTCTCCAGTCTAAAAGTTCCCTCTTCCTTAATCTCATCACATGCTTTTTAGAATTCAGACTATTAATATTTCTGATTTCCCTCTGTTGGACAATGTCCAACTTAGCAATGTCCTTGTAAACCTTAGCACCCCACAGCACACTATAGTCCAGGTGTGTTTTGGTTCTATATTCTTGAAAGAAACACCTTTTTAGGTTCCCACCTCATACTGTTGCCCCAGAGTGAGATTACTGTCTACTCAGCTTTTCTTTCTATTTTTTTCAGAGCAGCAGTTGCCTAATTATGCCCTCCCAGTCACAGGCAAATGATCACTTCTCTGAATCACACATTGTTAGACTTTCTGAGACTGTTTTTGGATGACAGAATGGGGAGGACAGGCAGCTTCTCTGGGTGACCCATGTATGGTAGAGCAAACATATGACTATGGGTTATGGTTTAATGATATCTTTGCTATTAACACATGACATATGTATGGGCAAAGCAATTCCACTAACTTCAAGAAACAGATTAAATACCTCCTATGAACAGCACGGAATATTAGGATATAGGTTGGATGGAAGGAAAAGCCAAACAAACCAAAGCAGCAAATCAGCAACACCAAATGAAAGGCCAAAATCTTCCCAACAAGGATGGGGTGAGTTGATTTGAAGGTAGCCATTTCCCACTCTGGAAACTCTGGACAGCCCAGTGGGAATGTGTTTTATCAGGAATGCTTTATCAAATCCAGACTGAGCTTAAAAAGTTCTCTTCAAGTTCCACAACTGTGTGATTCCATGAGCATCTTCTGTGGTGAGGAATATTTATACTAGAGAAACATTATACCATTATACTAGAGCTATATTATACTAGAGAAACAATGTCTGATATCATGGAGATGTATGATTCTTGGCAATCAACTACATGGAAGTATGTGTGTGTGTCTGTGTGTGCGTATGTGAAAGAGAAAGACAGAGAGAGAGACTGAAGAATTCTATATTTATAAAATTAAAATAAAAATCTAGAATCATGAAACTACAGTTAGAAGTGACCTCATTGGCCATTTCACTCATCTATTGAAATAAAGGGTTTTCTACTACCAAAGCCCTCAATAATTGCTTGAAGACCTCCAGTAAGGGGAGCCCACTCTATTTTGGGGCAGCCAGTTTCACTTTGAGGTAGCTCTAATTTAGGAAGATAGTTTATTATCTTGTAGTATAAGTCTGTTTGCAACTTCTCATTATTTGTAATTCAATTGTGGCCAAACAGAACGGCTTGATCCCCTTTTCCACATGACATATTTTTACATATATGAAGACAGCTCTCATCATTCCATTTCCCCCTCCCCAAATGTACTTTCTCATCTCCAGGGTGAGCATCCCAAGTTCTTTCGATGGATTTTTCTATGGTAAAATGAGTGGTAGCAAGGGATGGAACTCAGATTTAAACTCTTTGTTGTCTTCTATCCTTACCCTTTTCACTATCTCCTAGTCCTTTCCAAGCTATTTAAGATATTCCCTTTTTCTTTCTGATGAATCACATCAACCACCAAAATTTCACTCTATTTCCTATAAGAGCTGTAGGCAGAAATAAGCACAAATCTGGACATCAGAAATGTTCTTTAATAAATTGGATAGGTGTGCATGTGTGTGTGTGTATGTGGGATGGGGTAAGTTCTTGACAATTTTTAAGGTACTTTTAGAAAAAACTAGATCTCAACTACAGAGTTAGAAGAGATCATGGAAGTCATCTAGCCAACTGTCTCATTATATGAATGAGACAAGGAAGAACCAGGCAGCTGAAATGATTTTTCTTAGGTCACGGAGACAGCAAGCAGGCTGCTCTGATGTTCTATGAGTCTTTCGGAGGAATTTTCTTTTGTGTGGGGTTTGGCTGTTTTTCTCATAGACCAAAACCATTCTCTTCTCAATACAACTGCTTATATCAACACCCTGGAAACGTGATTCCTTGGCTGTTGCTGATTTTAACATCGATGCTTTGTATAAATTCTCACTGACAACTTTGAGGATACCTTTCAAATGCCAACATATCTTAAAAAAAATACTGAAAAACCTTGAAGAGAAAGTGCATAAGATCCCTGTACAATGACTTTTGACTCTAATGTGAGTCTACATAAAGTCTTATTTTTAAGCTCTAAGACTTGGGATATGAAGTAGAAATCAATTAGATGGATACATTTATGGAGTTAATTAAGCATTCTATGAATTTCTTCACACCATTCTAACTTTACCACAAGTCACACAGGCTTGTATGTGGACCCATCTCTTCCCTCCATGCAAATGGCATGTTTTCCTCATGGTTCCATCAAGACTTTGAAGCATCTGGGCCCTCCAGGGAGGACTGACAGATTATTGATCATATACCCTTTTCATTAATAACCACAGTGAAAAGGGTAGCGTTTATGAGCTGTGAAAGAAGCTGGCTGGTTAGCTGCCAAACATCAGCACATGTCCCCAGTGTTGAGAAATGCAATTAACATTCCCTTCCATGGAGCAATTTGTGTGCAAGTGCTAATAGAATTACAAACTGAAGACATTTACAGAGCATAATAGGTGATCTGCTGTCTTCTGGTTTGCCTGGAATTCTGTACTGCCAGAGAGCTTTGATACATACATCTGTGCTGGAGAGTCTGCAGGTAGGGAGGGATTGGATCCATCTTGGCTAAGAAGAACACAGACAGATGAATGCTTCCTGAAACAACAAACTGCAGAAGAGTGTTGAGGACATTAAACTAGCCAGATGACAAGATGCAAGTGTAATGCTCTTCCCATCCAATTGTATGGGAAGTCTTTTGCCTATTGTCTAGTAGAAAATAATCACATTTTTCCTTTAAGTTATCCATTGGCTGATGTGATTAGGAGAAGTAAAAGTCCTAAAAACATTTGAAGGGAAGGAAAAAATAATACCTGACAGAGTATTTTCAAGGATTCAAAGTATTATAGATATTGCATCACACTTGATGCTCACAACAAATCTGGGAGCTAAATATAATCATTTTTTAATCTAGTATGTAGGTAAGGAAATTGAGGAACAGAAAAGTTAAGTAAATTTCTATGGTTACATGGTTAGTAAGTGCTAGAGGTAAGACAAGGACCTAAATCTTCCTGAGTTTGTCTTCATTCTATTTCCTCATTCATCATTTTCTCTACAAATCTATGTAAGTTTGAAAATACCAGAAACTGCCCTAGTTTCAGGACAGGATGTATGTGTGTATGTGTGTGTGCACGTGTGCATGTGTGTGTGTGTGTGTGTGTGTGTGTGTGTGTGTGTGTGTAGTTCTAGACAATCTTTAAGGTCCTTTAAGAAAAATTTTAGATCTCAAATATGAGAAGAGACCATGGAAAGTATCTAGCCAAGAAGTTTAAATTGATATTTAAAAAAGAAAAATCAGTGTTACAGGATTTTGCTCCTGTAAGTGAAAATGTTCAAAAAAATCTGTTATTGTATGAACATAAAACATGTAAATGGACAGTTCAGAAGTCAGGAATCACAGAAGGACCATTTCTCTTTCACACATGGGTCAGGATGTGACTCTATGGGAGTCCAACAAAACATTCTTCTTTCTCCCAGGAGATAATTCAGAAAAGCCAAGAGACTCGAGCCTATCAGTGGGAGGGGGTGGGGTGGGGATTTGCCCTTTTCAAAGGCATATTTCACTCTTTTCAACAACAAAGATACTAAAATAGCTTATGAAGGAAATGATGAGAGGAGAGAAAGGAGGGATGAGTTTGAGAGAAAAGGAGGTCCTCTGCAGGTGGTAAGAATGGTCTTTAGGTAAGATCATAGCAAAATCTTGAAAAGCACACAGTCCCAAGTGGCTTTCTAAATGATAGAATAATCATTGCAATTTAGAAGACACTTCGCAATCTGAAAAGAAATTTACATATATTACCTCATAACCACTCTATGAAGTAGATGCCACAGTAATCATTTTTTTTTCCTGTTTTATAGGTAAGGAAACCTTTTCAAAGTCACTAAATGGTTTGTCCACTAAATGGCTGCACAGGGAATAAATGTAAGAGAGAAGATGCAAATGCAAGTCTTTCTGGTGCCAAGATGCTAGCCACTCCACCACAAAGTAGGGCAGAGCCTCCAAACACTCCATCTCATTTGGGAAAAAAAAGAGAAAGCTAAATATTTGGAAAGCACTTGACTCATTGCCTGGGAGATGGTAGGTACTTAATATATCCTCCCTCCCTCCCTCCCTCCCTCCCTTCCTTCCTTCCTTCCTTCCTTCCTTCCTTCCTTCCTTCCTTCCTTTCTTCCTTCCTTCCTTCCTTCTTTCCCTTTCTTCTTCCCTTCTATCTTCCAACAAAAAGATAGAAGAGAACAAATGGCATAAATATTTATTTAGGCTCTTTTATTGAGGCCATTGAGAAGAGGAGTGGGCCAATTTGCATACTATTGAATCAAGATGAAATATAAATTCCAGATTTGCAGTCTTGCCCAGTTGTTTTATACTCAGTTACAACTTAAATAAATGATAGCTCCTCAGCAGACGGTAACAGTAATTCTAAGTTCCAGAATCCTGTTAGTTTGTGCTGGGGAGTCTTTTCATGTCTCACATTTCTTTTGTGTTAACAGAACAATGAACTGTTCCAGACCGGATTCATATTGTTCATTGAATCCCTTTCCATTCCCACCTTTGGAAGAAATGTGGGGTGGTTGATCTGAGTCAAAGGCCCTAAGTTCATTTTTCCCAGGATGCCAGTGTCAGAGACTTAACTTAACTATCCAAAGAATATGAGAAAGGGACAGCCAAGCCCCCTGAGAGAGGCAGTCTGGGACTGGACTGAGCCTGTATACAGAAAGCTTGGGCACAGAACAGGATTTTTGTGGACCAGAATGGATTTCTTCATTGTTAAACTATTAGGCTTGTGAAAAATCAATAAAAGATTAAAAGAACATTGAATGAATAAAAGAAGTTATTTCTAAAAGAGTAAAAGATTTTGTTAATTTTAAAATTAAACTAATGGTACATATATTCATCAATAGTTATATATTTACTATCTATTAATAAATATGTCATTACTTAGTTTAATTTAAAAATATACCAAAATATGTTTTTTTTAAAGGAAAGATTATAGCAGAAAAAGAGAAAACAAAAGATCCTATTATCACAGAGTTCTAAAGGACATAGAGTCCATTCCCCCTAATATTTGAGATGAGGTAAGGGACAATCAAGGTCACACAGATAGTATATCAGAGATTAGATTTGTACCCCATGGCCCCTGACTCTGGGGGAAAATGGCAACTCTATTTCTCGATGCTATGTTACAGAAAGGGACAGAAGGATTCTTCAAATGAACTGATTACTATGGCTACTCCTGATACTACCACTTTTACTCCTGATACTGTTGCTGCTGCTGGTGCTACTACCACTACCACTACGACTACCGCTACTACTACCACTACTACTAATACCACCACTACTATTACTGCCACTGCTACTATTGCTGCTGCTTCACTTCTACTACTTCTGCTACTATGACTACTATTACCACTGTTGCTGCTACTACTACTGAGATGATGGTGATGTATTTGTTTTGGGCGTTAAGGTTTGCAAAGTCCATGCCAAATATTTCCTTATAAAATATAATAGTTTGTCCCAGCTATTTTTATTGAAGTGAGACCGATAAAATGTTTATATATGTAGACAGAGGTTTCTTCATGTTGGAAGGATTGGGGGTAGGGTGCATTCATGGAAGGAAGCATAGTTGAGTGGGATGGACATTGTCTTTGGAGACAGAGAAACTGGGTTCCGATCCTTTTTCGAACCTTATTGCCTATATTATGTGGGCAAACCTCATATTCTCTTCATCCCATAGTTGCCATTTATAAAATGAGGAGATGGGATTATATGATCACAGAGGACCCTGCCAACTCAAACCTTCCTTTAATTTATATTGGGGAACAGGTTGGTGTCAGAGTAGATAGAATGACAAGACTAAAGGCAGACTCAACTTTGTGAGTTCAAATCCAACCTTAGACATTTACTAGCTGTGAGAATCTGTCACTTAACCCTGTTTGCCTCAGTTTCCTGATCTGTAAAATGAACTGGAGAAGGAAATGGCAAACCACTCCAGTATTTCTGCCCAGGAAATCTCAAATGAGGTCACAAAGGGTTGGACACAACTGAAAAATGACTTAACAATAACAAATTTATACTGATCCCCAGGAATACATTAACCACCTAATGTATGCCTAGTGCTGTTCTAGGAGCTGGAGATACAAGGGGAAAAAATAGAAGAAAAAAAGATAATCCCTGAATTCAGAGAGCTCACGTTCTCGGGGTGGGCAACATGCACACATAGAAGTCTATGTTATCTGTAAATGCAACTGTACAGGATGCAGTGTTGGGAAGGATTGCAGAGATTCTGCTTGTCAAACAGAGTTATTGCACAGATTAGGAAATGGAGCTTGAGAAAGGGAAATGACTAGACCAAAACCTTACAATGAGCTAATGAGAAGCAGGATGGTACAGTAGCTACTTAGTGAGTGACAAGCCTAAGGTTCAAATACTAGTTCTCACACTGGTGAACTTTGAGGCCTTGGGCAAGGTAGAAAAACCAACCTGGATTTTAGAGGAAGCTGGATAAAATTATCTCTAACTCTAAATCCATGATCTTAAGTTGTTAATGGAGCTGAGATTTGAACTCATGTCCTTAAATGGCGAATTCAACATCCTTTCAACTCTACCATAACTTGAGCAGTAAGTACTTTATGGCCAATTATGTGACCTTGAACTCAGTTCCCTCTGCCTTTCTCTGTCTCTCTCTCTCTCTGTCTTTTTCTAACAGTCTCTGTCTCTCTGTCTCTTTGTCTCTCTGACTTTATGCTTGTCTGTCTATCTTTTTCTTTCCTGAAGCTTATTTTCTCTTCGAAAATAATTTCCCACTTTCACAAAAGAGAGCAATAGTATCAGTCTCTCCCATATTCTGGCTGTTCTAAATTTCCCAGGCCTCCTTATCTTGGCTTACTCTCTGGAGGATTAAAGAAGGCTGCCCATCATCCAACCAAATCAGAGCCTTGTAGAAGGGGCACAGCTGCCCGGCATAGGCCAATCACTCAGGAAGGACAGAAAGCATCTCACTTCTGAGACAGCCAATTTTGGTTGCAGATGTTATAAAGAGATAAGGCTCGTCACTGCAGGTATCTTCCTGTCAGAGAGGCAGAAATATGAAAATTATATGAAAGCTGGTTCTTGTCCCTTACGTTATCTTTCTGGAGGTGGAGGTGGGAGGGAATCTCATTTCCAGTTGTTTGTAATATATCATGTCCTTCCATTTCCTTACTCCAAAGCCTGCAGGTGCAATGCTGAATTTGGTCACCCAGACTGAAGGAAGTTTGTAAATTATAAAATACGTGGAGGTTCTGCAATTTCTTCACTGTTGACTCTATGGAAAACTTAAAGAGCTCACCCATGGGTAGGTATGTTGTTCACAGATACTTCAAAGTACCAAAGTATGAGGTTCCTAATGGCATGGGGGAGGTGAGCAGCCAGGAAGGTCTTTGGGAAATTATAGTTCTTTAATGGCCCCTAGATTCTCCCTGAAACAGAGGCCCATGTTTTAACCACAGATGGGAATATTCTTGAAGGAACATTGTACAGCAATCAAAAAATATAGCACTCTCGAAACAAGAGGTGATCACCCAAAAGGGCCATGGGGAGGTGGATAGTATGTGTGAATAAGTAACAACATATTGCAAATGTAAGGGTGGGATCAAATCTCTATACTTCATTTTAGGTTCTGGTATCTTAACACATTAGGCAGCTAAGTGGCACAGTGGATAGAGCACTGAGCTTGGAATGAGGAAGACTTATGTTCCTGAGTTCAAATCTGGCCTCAGATACTTATTAGTTTGGTGACCCTGGGCAAGTCACTGTTTGCTGCAGTTTACTAATCTGTGAAACGAGCTGGAGAAAGAAATGGCAAACCACTTCAGTATCTTTGCCAAGAAAAAACCCCATAGGGTAATGAAGAATTAGACATGGTTGAACAATAAATTTTAGTTTTTTTTCCCTTTTCTGGGCATTTTCCCAGCCAGTTACTTGACTTCTGAGAGTCCTCTCCACCCCCTGGCCTAGATCCGTCCAGCTAGTGCTTGGGGTCTGAGATTCAAATGCTGCTCCCCAGCCTCA
>CM053769.1:97121921-97163335 GCA_028658325.1 Potorous gilbertii | reverse complement strand
GCCTCTGGCCGCAGATGCCTCTGCTTCTGTCGCAGCTGCCTCCCAAGGGGGTCCGAGTCCTGGAGATACCCCGCTCCCCTCTCAGCCCGTCTCTCTCACTGACCTGTGAGTCTGTGGGTGGAGGGACCTTCACGGCCACTGGAGATTCTGGTCCTTGAAGCCTGCTTGGATCTGCTAGCTCCTCTCGGTGCCACGTAGCCGGGGCAGGGGAGAACAGGGCTCCGCTCCCGTCCGTGGCTTGATGGACCTTTGGGATCGGTTTTTCAGGGCTCTCTGCAATGGAAATCTCCTTCACTGTGTTTCTGCGCGGCTTCCACTGTTCCAGAATTTGTCAGGAGTTCTTTTTAGGGGAAATCCATGGGCTGTGGGTTCGGAGCTAGCAAATGTGAGTCTTTCTACTCCGCCAAACAATAAATTTTAACTCAGAATTTTTCTTAATCATTCAAAACACCTCATGCTAAATACACAAGAATCATGTTTCATTTAGCCTAAGACATTTGACCAATCTCCACAGTTTATCTATAAATTATCAAATAAGTTGAGGAGAGATTGAATTCCGGAAATCAGAGTAAGTGTGGTTTTCTGAATATACTCCTTCAGAAAGAACCATCTTGTGGAGGTGGAAAGACCTTGACCTTAGCTGAGTCTGCCCTCCACCCCTGACCCTTCCACTAGGGCACAATCTTCCAACTTTGAAGGGCCTGGAGGATTTTGAACTTCTTGTCTGTATCCTCCATGGAACCAGAGATTCATTCAGTGGAGAGAAATACAGACTGAATTCGACTCTATACAAGAGCTGCATCCCTAAAACTAACTTCTTGAGAACCCCAGATACGCGAAAAATGGCTTCCAATCACCAAAAATTGTTAGTTCTTCTAGATAAAGCTTGGAAACATCTAAGTAAATAACCCTTTCTAAAAACTATTAAGTTGGTCTGACATGATTGATTTTCAACTGATAACCTTGGGCAGTCATTCTAGGTCTCTCTTTTGCTACTTTCTTGGTGCTTTTCCTCTCCTTCTGTCTTTGAAGCTTTGGGTCTGATGGTAAATGGAGCATGGATAAGCAGGCTCCGCTGACACCAGCCACCCATATGCCCCAAACTCTGCTTTGCATAATCTTGTTCTGAAAGCTGAGCTCTGCCTAGTCTCATCTCTGGAAAGCTTCTCTCTTGGCTCCCTATTAAAAGACAATGCTGTGATTCAGAACAATCTAGCCATGCCTTCTCCTCAATGAGAATTCAGTCAGCCAATAGGAGTTTGATGAAAAAGTATTTTCATAACCTCTTGGGTTTCAAATACTGTGACAATGGGGATTCTTACAATAGAAAATACCATGTGGTAAGATGGCTAGACTTTTCCAGTGTCAGGACATTGAAGATCGGATGTTCCACTTCGAATGAAAACTGGCTGTATGCACCTAAGCAAGTCACTTCACTGCCTTTGGTAAGTTTCTAAAACTAAAAATAGCAGAATATTTGCTAATTCTCTTTGGAAGGGTCGCCTTTAAGAGAGCTCTCGACAAATCTTTAATATCAAAGATACAGGCCAGAAAGGGTATCCAAATTCTGTCCAAAGGGCTTTTTTTCTTTCAAATGATTTAATTGTTCATATACCTCCAGCTTCTATAAGCTAAGCAACATCTCCCTTTCTAGTATTCCCCAGGACTACCATCACACAACTCTATAATGCTTTGTCCACCACAGTGAAATGAATGTCCACCTTGGTGCATTCGCTGTGCAGAGAGGAAGCCAGAATGAAAGGAGGGCATCTCTTGTTTTCTATATGAAGCTTTAAAACCCAGCCCTTGATTGGAGTAATGATAAAAGGTGACTTGTCTATAAGCAAGATTTGCAAAGCACTTTGCATCCATGACCTTGCTGGAGGCCCACCCCACCCCCACCTCAGGGAGGTTGGCAGGCTAGGTGCGACTTATGATCTAGGAAGGCCTGGGGGACAGAACACTTAGGCTCAACATTTAAGTTGGACACACATTGGCTCTGTGATTCCAGGCCAGCCGCCTGTCATCCTTTAGCTCTAGACAAAATCCTAAGAGGGTCAGTTGCAGATATGGCAGTGATTTCTATGGGTTTTCTAGTTTCCTCCCTAGGAGTTCTCTACCTAACTAATAGGTTATTTTTACTTGCTTTTTGTTTGGGTTTTCATCCTAACTCGTCACATAAGAGAACATGAATAGGCAGCATCAATATAAAATGTATTTACGTCTCCTTCTTTGTCTGTCTGTTTCTCTGTCTGTCTGTCTCTCTGTCACTATCTCTCTCTCTGATTCTATGTCTCTGTCTCTGTCTCTCTCTCCATCTCTGTGCCCATTTATATATACATATATATATATGTATGTATATATATATATATACATACATATATATATATAATACATCTATATGTCTTTAGCACTTTACTGAGGCCAGATGATGTTGTTGATTTGTTGTCAGCTGAACCTCTGAATGGAGCCTGGACCCAGAGAGGATGAACTGAGTTTGAAGCCGGCTTCTGACACTAGCTGTATGACTGTGGGAAAGTCACTTAACCTTTCTCAGCTTCAACTTCCTTTTTTTTTCCCAGACCAGTTGTTTAATGTGTGTGGGTGTGTGAAATTCTATGGTATGCAATACAGATCTGTCTGATTTCCATCTGTCTAATCTTATTTTCTAATGATTAAATATTCTGAAAACAAGAAATAGAAATTTTGCAAGGGTAAGATGAAGATAAAATGATCATTGACTTTAGAGTTAATCTAGAGCCGTTGGAGTTAAATGAATTGAGGAGTGACACGATGAGACAGGAGATGGAGGAAGATCACTCTGGCAAGTGCAGAGTAGATGGCGTAGCATGGAGAGAAGTTAATGAGGAGCCTCTGGTGACTGGTGAAAGGGGAAAAGGGCTGGATGTGGGATTGAGTGTGTGAGCAGACAGAAGGCACAAGATGCACAGGAGGTCATGGAGGCAGAAACCACATGACTTGGCAATAGATGGAAGACCTGGCATGAGGAAGTGTGAGGTCAGCCATGCCCTGAGGTCGTGAGCCAGATTCCTGGGTGAAGTTATGAGAGACGGTTGTGCTCTCGATTATTACTGGTAATCTGATAGAAGGATGGGTCTGGGAGGAAAGACGATGTAAAGCAATACAAAACACAAACAGGAACAAGAAAAAGCAATCTCAGTTTCTACTTCTTACAAAAGAAAGTCCCAAAACTCATACTCATTAGAGCTCTCTTCCTCTGCAAAAATATTTTGCTTTTGCTTCATTGTCTGCATTGTATCTCCTTCAGAGAATACTATCTCCATGAAGGCAGGTCTCTCTTCTCTTTTCTTCTCCTTTCTTCTCCCTTCTCCTCCTTTCTGCTCCCCTCTGCTGTAGAGATCACTAGTCTAAGACATCATTGCTCTCGAATAGCAAAACCATAGAGATGGAAATTGGGTCTCAAAATGGTTAAGTGCCTTTGCCCACAGCCACACAGTTAGAAGTGTCAGAAGTGGAGGCCTAGCTCTTTAGTTTCTGATACAAAACAACAACTCTACATCCTCACAATTCTCTGATCTCCTGTAAAGTTTGAAAAGATTTTTAGCCAGAAGGCTGGTCTTTCCGGCTCTGTGTCTCCAAGAGCATCATTGATGTCAAACCTGAATTGAGTCGTAAGAACAAATAATTGGATCTGATGGAGGCTGAGCTTGCCAGGACTTAAAGCTCTTTTCATCAATAATTGGGGTAACTTTAGAATCCTAGGGTTTCCTGACTCTCCCAGAGCCTCTTCTGATTATACAAATACAGGTGGGGAGCAGGTCACTGCCTGGCATTCTCAATCAGACCTGCCACTCAAATGAGAACAAGGGCTGCCTCACGTGAAGCTGGAAACAGCTAGCAATCGGGGGGTCTGCACTTGAGCTCAGCTGGGACTTAATGCAAAACTGCTGTCCTCAGAACCAGCTGCTGGACAGTTGTGCTAACAGACTAAGCATCTGGGAGGGCGTAAAAGCTTTCTTTTGAATCTCCCTTTCCTCTTTCTGCACCTCACTGTATTCCTCCTTCTGAGATAATGAAAGGCACTCTGGTGGCAGCTGCCTGCTGTGTGCCCAGAAGAAATCTCTCTGTGTGATAATTGGCTGCGTTGTGCAGAGCCCGAGGGGATCCCACCAATTTGAAGGACACAAGTTTAAGGTCACAGCAGCTTGGCCTGTGATTCCAGGGTCTTATCTTCTCACATAAGGAACAATAATAAAACATAGAGGAGATGGACTGACTGGAAAATCAAATCACTTACCAGAGGCTCGAACTGAATAGTGACATCATAGGATGTAAACTCTTTGGGGGTGGTGGTGGCATTATACCCACCTTTGTAGCTCTGGGACTTACTGCAGGGCCTTGCATAGAGTAGATGTTTATTACCTAGATGGTGAAATGAATAATTTCTCCCATTGCTCTAGAACTTTAGAATTTGCAAATGTTTTCACAGTCCTATGAGGGTAAGAGGCCCCCTGGGGTAGGGTTATGAGCATTGAACCTAGACTCAGGAATATATGTGTTCAAATCCCATCATTCCCACTAATCAGGGGGCTCTACAGTCAAGTATATTGCATATGGGAACCAATAGACTCACAAAGACCTCCAATGGAATTATATTGGGCAATCACTTAGCCTCAGTTTCCTCATCTGTAACAAAGAAAGGGAAAGAATAACAGTACCTGCTTTACCTGGCTATCAGGATCAAAGGAAAGTATTTGGTAAAAGCATCCTGCACAACTTAATGAGTTAGACAAATGACTATTTCCAGATATGCGAATATGGACAAGGCATTTTTATCATGCTGAGCCTCTATTTTCTCACCTGTAAAATGAAATACCATGTACCATAGAGGTTAAAGAGCCAGTTATAGTGATTGGAGTTGGGAGACAGCATAGTGGTCATCCCAGCCCTTGACCCACCCCAATTATACAAGTGAATAGGACCAGCCTCACTGATTCTCACACAAGGTACTCCATCTCTCATTCTCAGTATTTTCGCTGGCTGGCCCCATGTCTGGAATGTTCTTTTTCCTCATTTCTACCTCCTGCTGTCCCTGTCTTCCTTCGAATTTCAACTAAAGTCTTACTTGATAGAGGAAGTCTTTCCACATGTCTTTAGATGCCAGTGCATCCCCTCTGATTACCTTCTATTTATCTTGTCTATATCTTGTTTGTATGTAGGTATTTCCATATTGTTGCCCCCCCCCCACTCCCATTAGGCAGTGAGCTCCCTGGGAATAGGGATGGTCTTATGCATTTCTTTGTCTCTCCAAGATCTGTCACCTTTGTCTCATCTCTGGGATCCAATGCCTTCCATAGAGTAAACGCTTAATAAATACTTGTGGAGATGACTTGATGTTATCACCACTGTTCTCCAAATGTACACCACTAAGGACTGTCAGGAGGGTCAAATCATGTAACCTATGAACAGTACTTTACAAACATTAAATATTCTATCAACATCAGTTATTGTAGTTATCACCAACCACATTACTAAGAAAATGGCAACTAAGGGAGGGACTGCAGGGGAGCTAGTACTTGAGTCTGGGTCTCTCCACTCCCAGGCCACATCCCACTACATGAAGTTCCCCAAAACCTGAAGTCAGAAAGACCTGAGTTTGGATCCAGCCTTAGACATTTACTAGCTGTGTGACCATGGGCAAAGAACTTAAATGAGGTTTGCTTCAGAAGTTATCTTAGATGGACAGGATAATAGCATCTACCTCCTAAATGAGTTAAGCATTGTAAAATGCTTGGCATAATTCCTGGTACATAGTAGGCACTTAGTAACTGTTCATTCTTTTCCTTTTCTTTATCCCTAAGTTTGTTTGAAGATCAAATAGATAGTATTTGTAAAACCTTCAGTACGAAACCAGATACGTAGTAGGTGCTTAAATGCCTATTTGCTTTGTTCTTTCCTTTCTTAGTGTAGAATGACTTCCCCAGTTCCCCCAGATATTAGTAACTTTCTTCTGCTTCTACCTAGTATGTCTATGTTTTGTCTACACCTAGTCCTCTATTATGGGAAAGCTGGGTGGCAGAGAGGAAAGAGCACTGGACCTAGAGTCAGAAAGACCTGTGTTCAAACATGGCCTTAGATAATTATTAGCTGGGTGCCCTGGGCAAGGGACTTAACCTTGTTTGCCTCAGTTTCCTCATCTATAAAAATGATTGGAGAAGGAAATGACAAACTGCCCTAGTATCTTTTTCAAGAAAACCTCACACAGGGTCATGACGAACTGGATATGAATAAAACTACTGAACAACTCCCCCATTAAAAAGAAAGCTACCTCAATTCAGTGACTGCCTTTGTCTTTTTTTTTTGTATCTTGCCTGGCACCTAGTAAATGCTTAATAAATACTTTCTAAAGCTTGGTCACTATTAGGTTTCTGTCTATGAAATAGATTTATTTTTAACATGGTGCAAGTTCATAGCAATTGTTATTCCTTTGTCCTCTGTTCTTGAAGAGGACCATGACATCAGGAAGTCCATTGAATGTAAGTGAAAAAAGTTGTGCAAAGTCACTAGTCTGACTTTCATCTCTGGAGCCATCTGGGTCTAGTGGCCAGATATAGATCACGAAACTGGAGATGGCCCAGGATGCAGTGGGAGACTTTGGCTTTTTCAAGCTAAGGTCCTTACTAGGTCTCAGTTTGAGGAAAAGGCTGTTCGGTAATTAAGGCTTAATAAGAAATGAAGCAAAAAATGCCCCTTAAAAAAATTACATCAGGGAAAAGGTGACACATTTGGAAGATGTGACAAAGGTGAAATCCACAGACCTTCACAAGACATTGGATATGAGGAGAGAAAGTGAAGCATCATAACTGATGCTTAAGTTACAAGCTTAAGTGGTAAGAAGGCTGGTGGTATTCTCTACAGCAATAGGAGCTTAGGAGGAGATGGGTGGGGATGGGAGGAAATATTAGGATGCAGCAGTGGAAAATAAATTAGAGGTCAAGTCCAACTTATCCATTTTACAACGAAGAAACTGAAGTTTAGAGTGCTTACTAAGATAATAAGCCAGAAACAGGAAGTGAACCTAGGTCTTCTTGACTCCAAGTCTAGAAGGCTACCAGCCAGAACATGTATGCTTTGTGAGTTTTCCTTATGGGAAAAGCTCCATAGAATTTAGAAACATTAGAGAACAGAATGAACTGCCTTGGGAGGTAGTGGGCTCCCCTTCATTGGAGTTCTTCAAATAGAACCAGAAAGACTGCTTGTCCTGTTGTTAGAGAGGAACTTCTTGTGGGTACAAGTTGCAATAGACAGCCATGAATCCTTTCTGAGATGCTGTGATCATGATGGTGAAAACAACAGAATCCTCCTGAAATTATTTGAGCACCTGGGCTTTTTAGGAGTCAGGTGAATTGAATTAAGGTCAAATTGCTTATTAATGACAGAGCCTTTACTAACACAGTCCCCTGCCACCCTTGTCATTCTAATGATGCTAGAGAAGGAAATAGTAACCCACTCCAGTATCTTTGTCAAGACAATACCAAATGGGGAAATGAAGTCAGACATAGCTGAGATGACTGAACACCAAAAAAGATGCTTCTTGAACTTCTTTCAAAGACCAAACAGATCCCACCCCAGATGCTCTGATGGTGGTAATCAGTTTTCAACTTGGTTTCCTTCTTTATTAGCCAAAGGACAATGTGGAACATTACCTGTTTACTCATAAGCTGCAGAACATCTTCTGCAGTCACCTTTGAAGCTCCTTTGGTTATTTCTCTTTTAATCTAGCGTTCTTTTTTGAGAACTGATCGAGTGATAGATATTTCTGTAGCAATACCTATTACTATGGGCCTTAGAGCTCAAATAAAAGAAAGTCACTGCCATTGTGAGTGAAGAGCACCCCAAGGGTAAACTCATCAGAAGCTTCATTAGCGTCTGAGTCAAGGAAATTCATAAAGAAGGAAACTGCCAAGATTCCGTCCCAGCTCCCTCAAGCTTGTGGGTCATTATTTATTCTATTTTTTTGCTTCTGCTTTCCCCTACAAGAAATACAGGGCTCTCTTTTCCTTCAGAGTCTCTGCCTGTCATAGGTATATCATTGCAAATAAGGTCTGTTTTTCTGAATCTGAATCTCTGTCACTATCCACAGTTGGCTGCAGATTGCAACAGAGAACCTGGGAGTCTTCCTTTGTAACAGAGATGCCAGCCAAGCTCTAATGAGTACCATGGAGAGGGGATGATGTGGGATCCATCTCTTGTCTTCAAACATTTCTAATTGCTGAGAGGAAAGAAGTGAAAGATAAAGCAGAGGTACTGTCATCTCAGACATCCCCAGTAGAGTACTGTGAGCTTGAGTTGCCAACACTTTTCCCATTTTACACATCCTCAGTTCAACTCAACATACATTAGTTGAGGATTGACTGTTTGATTGGTATTACACTAGATGCTGGGGAAATTAAAAAAAATGAAACAATCTATACTCTCAAGAAGGTTTTATCATATTAATTTGAAAGGATGTATGCCTATATGATTAAATACCAAGTACATGAAGGAATTCTGGGAGGATGACCCTAATGATTGGGAAGATTAGAATCCACTTCTTGTATTAAGGGGCATTTGAGCTGAGCTTTTGAGAGTGTCTGAGGCAGAGTAAAGGAAGGGAATATGTACTAGGGATGAGGGGAGAACCTATATAATGGTGCAGAGATTGGAAGGTAGGGGAAAGGGAAAGGAATGAGTATACATACGGTACCTACTGTGTGCCAAGCACTACACTCAATGTTTTGCAAATATAATCCCATTTGATAGAAATAAGTCTAATGCTAACCCTCATTCTCAAGTAGAATATTGGAAAAAGCAAGGCAGTTTAGCTGGAATGTACAGTTTGTCAAGGAAAATAAGTAACAACGAGCCTAGAAAAAATAGCCTCAATTCGAGCTGAAAGAGGCTTTAAATGTCAAGAAGAGGAATTTGTTATTTGATCCTAGAAGAAGGAAGGTGCCATTGTAGTTTCATGAGCATGAGGGTGACATGATGAGAGCTCTACTTTAGGAATATCAGTCTGACAGTGGTGGAGCGACTGAATTGGAGACGACAGAGCCTGGATCAAGGGACTCAAAGGATACTGAGGACTCCAGGCATGAGGGGACGAGGCCCATTTTATTAGAGAGGCGATAAAGTGTCAGGCTTTGCAATAGAGAAGCACTGAGGAGGTGGGATATTTTCTGAAAGTTCCTAAAAGAAAAAACCCAGGTGGTATGAATAAGAGGTTATTCAATAATGGTCATGGGTGAAGAGGAAAAAGAGAATGAGTGTTTAATACCTCCCAGTTCTGACAGTGTGTGTTCTGTGTTATAATGTGTCTCCAATCTCTGACGTTCAGAGTTCTAAGGGCCTTTCCAAGTGGAGGGTCTTTACCTTTTTGTGTGTCATGGACCCCTTTGGCAGTCTAGCAAAGATTTCTCAGAATATTTTCAAACAAATAAAATAAAATATACAGAATGGTCAAAGAAACTTTATTGTAAAATATAATTATAAAATAAGTTTAAAATTATATTATTGAATTTTAAAAATTATAATTCATTTCTTGAAATTAAAAAAAAGTCCATGTATCTTAAGTAAAGAACACCTGCTTCCAACTCTGACATTATGTAATCTATTTTCTGACTTTTCCAGCTCTGGCATTCTTTGTTCAACATCTCTTCCAGCTGTGACACTGTAGACTCTAAGATCCCTCCCAGCACTGGCAGTCATTACATGTCCTAAGGTCAGTCAGTCAATAACCATTTAATAAGCATCTATATGTGCAGTTTGGTGGTATAAGTGGGTAGAGGGTTGGGCCTGGAGTCAGGAAAACTCACTTTCCTGAGTTCAAATCTGGCCTCAGACATTTGTAACCTTGGGCAAGTCACTTAATTCTCTTTGCCTCACTTTCCTCATTTGTAAAATGTTCTGGGGAAGAAAATGGCAATCCACTCTAATATTTTTTCCAAGAAAACTCCAAATAGCATCATGAAGAGTCAGACATGCCTGAAAAACAGCTGAACAAAATGTGCTAAGGACTGGAGATAGAAATCCAAAGTAAAATGGCAGTCCTTTCTCACACAAGTGAACAGGGGAAGACAACATAGAAAATGGGCAGAAGGGAGAAGGGACAAAGGAAGGTCCCCGGTGCCTGGGCATGATAGAGAGGTTGAGAGGAGTGCAGTCAGGTGGGAAATGGAGATTCTTTGATCTATAATAATCTATGTTGCATGTGCCAATAACCCTTTAAACAAAGGAGGAAATTATTGAAAAAAATGCCACCTGGCTTTGCCCAACCTTCTCCAAGGCAGCAGGGTGGCAGGGAATAGAGCTATAGAAGTCACGTGGAAGATGATGAAGAACCATCAGAGGTAAAAGTGCTGTGTGGCTTAATGCAAACACCACTTTGTCTCCCACTCACTCACTGCTTTTTACAACCAGCTGTGGATTTATTAGTGATCCTCTCTGAAATAGCTTTAGCTGCGTCTTTTCAGCAAGAAGTCACCCTCCACTGACTTTCATTAAAGTGAGCCTTAGGGGGACTCCATTGGACTCTACATTTGCCAGATTAAAAACCTTTCCCACTGTTGCATTCATAGCTGAGACTGAACCCCGCTGGCTTCGAACCTTCCACATTTGGCATTGCCATGAGGCACTTCTTTATAAGTCACTGGGAGCCCTAGACAGGGAATGAAAGTTCAGAAAGTAGATGACAAATAGAAGTGGATATTTGCTAATTAATGCATTCCTGTGGGGTGCATGTATCTGTTGGCCCTTAGGTTGGGAAGTTAAACTATGAATACGTATTATTAATGTTATTAAGAATGGGGTCATTCTCAGAGCTGGGAAGACTTCAACTTCGATGGAAGTTCTGCTGCCTATTGACCATTGTGATGCCCAAGGAAGTCCCTGAACGTCAGCATCCTCTGGGCTTCCCTACAAGACTTTGAGCTGCAGATGATGTGCAGATTTACATTGGTGGAGGGTGTTTACTTACCTGAGAGATACTTTGTCCAAAGAAATTTCAGGTTCAGTATATTGCTCCTTTCCTAAGCTAGATTGATGGAGAACTCAAAGGTCTTCAAATCGTTCTAATGCATCTCCTCATCCAAATTGTAAGCTTAGTGTGATTGTTTTCTAAGCTTTACAGATGGGAAAACTGAAAGAAGGAATTCAATATTTATACAATACCTACTATGTGCCAGGTGTTGTGCTAAGCTCTTCTGTTTTTTTAAATCTTATCTCATTCAATTCTCACGACAACCCTGTGATGTAGGTGCTGTCATTATCCCCATTTTACAGATGAAGACACTAAGGCCAAGAGACATTAAGGGACTTGCCCAGGATCACAAAGCTAGCAAGTATCTGAAGTCAAATTTGAACTCAGACTTTCCTGATTCCAAGGCTACCCCTGCGTTAAGTCTTCAAAGTGATTCTTTGTTTATTAAGTTGATCTTACTTGGGTTCTCTAAAGATCCTCCTAATGAAATTCTATGATAAAGAGACCCTGGCAATTCCTAGTATTTCTTTTGGGCTCATAAATTAATCCCTCCCCAGTTGGATTAATCCCCACCCCCTCCCCACTTTGGTCTAGAATTAGTCTGTCATAGCAAAAGATACACTTAGTGTTTCAGTAAACTGGTGATTCTTTCTTGCTGTAAGCCCTGTGCATATGTGCTTGGTACTGTACTTTCCCATCTTCTCAAACAGATTGGCCCCACTAGCATGCCTGCTCACTCTTTAGGCTTCATGCTATCCCTGTCTACTTCCCTGTTCCTTGTTGCTTGCAAACAAACCTTTGATAAGACAGCTTGGTGGAATAGAGATAGTCAGGAAAAACAGAGTTCAAATCCTCTCTCAGATTCATGTGACCTTGGACAAGTAATCTATTTTTTTTTCAGTCTCAGAGGTATAAAAAATTCCTGAAATTATTCATCAGAATTAGACTTTGAAAGTTTTAGACTTTTCCTGGAAATAGAAGTGGAACCCCACTTACCCTCAGTTTCTCTAAGGCAAGGCAAGTCAGATCTATGAAGCTGTGGTGGAGGTCTGTGCAAGGCATACAAAGACTTAAAAATTAAATTAAGAACCTCCCATCTTGGAGGAGCTTCACTCTGTAAAAGCAGAGCATGGGAGGGAGAAGCAGCAACATGTAGCTTGGCCTTAGTGTAGCAGGGAGATTCAGATTTGAATCTCCCTAAGAGCTAGGAGCCCTGGTTTGGAATCCAGGATGCTCAGAAATGCTCTGAAAGTATCCTGGTAATTCTTTCTAAAGCCTGTCACCATCTCTTAAGCTGTGCCTCAGAGAAGCCTGGCCTCATCTCTCATCACTCTGAGGAGTAAGGCACCTCTTAGAAATCAGGGCCCCCAGCCATTTCACATCTGCCTCTCTTTTGCACAGCTGTTTCCCCAGTAGTAAAAATAGCTGAAGGAACAATTTTTCTGACAGAAATGCCAAACATTTGAGACAGGGAACTGACTTGGTGTCTCATTGGACTAGGTGTTACTTTCCCACCTTATTATGGAACAAACTTTCTAGGAGGGTCATCATGAAAGTAGCCGGGAGGAGAATGATTCCAATGCATTTATAGATCATCGAAAGGTTTACGAAGTGATTTTCAATCAGCAGTTTAGTGAGAGTTAGTGTGAAAGTTGTTATCCTGATTTAGCAGATGTGAAATCTAAGCCTTAGAGACATGAACTGCTCAAGGTCACAGCTTCTAAATAACTGAATAAAAGAGAATCTCTTTTGTTGAGATTTTAAAGCCACAACCTGTGTATCTTTCCCCCATTATTGGACTTAATCCTCTCCTTGTACAGTCCCTTCCAGCTGTACAGGATTTCTTTCTATTTCTCACGCACAGTAACTCAATCTCACATCTTGATGGCTTAGTGCTGGCCTCCTCCCATGATTAGAACATGCCATTCTCACCCCTGCCTCCTAGGATTATTCCCTTTCTTCAAGATTTTGTACAAGCATCATCAACTTTTATGGCTAGCCTTTCCTCACCTCCCAACTACCTTTGCCTTCCCTCCCTAAGATACTTTGTAATGATTCTATATTTATATATCTATATCCATCCATCCATCTATCTATCTATCCATCTATCTATCTATCTATCTGTCTATCTATCTATATTTATGTGGCAAGTACTATACCCTCACTTTCCCAGAGAAAGTCCAGTTCCATAGCACTTCAGCATTTGAGGATTACCCCAAAGAGAGCAAGATTTTTTCTCTAATTCTATCAGCTTGAACCACCATTTCAGTGAGGTCACCTAAACTGTTCACCACCAATAACTAGTGCCTCCATTTCATTTCACAAATTAATCTCAATTATTTTTTTTTACAAAGGGGTATTTATATTGATGCTCTAAATACAAGCATCCTCTCCCTTCAACACTTCAGGGGAATACTCCTCTGTACCCACTTAACCTTCAATGTGCAAAAAAACTTTTCAGAGTTTCCACACTTTGGCATATAACAAAATTTAGATTACAATTTTAGTCTCACCAAGTTCACATCCAAATGTGGTATAACATCTAGATGAGCCCTTTTTTCCATTCACCCTTCGGTGGTCACAAAGATTGCTTCTCATCCCTTATTACCTGGAAACTGAATCAACTCACAGCCAACTGAAACAGACTCCATTCCTGGATCTCCCAGTGGCCAACTCTCCTGACCTTTTGAAACTTACAAAGGTTGTAATTTTGAATCCCTTTCAACTCAAATGGAAGAACAAATGGTAAAGCCCAAAACAAGGACCATATGACCAGATCCCTTTAGAGTATTGTTCTTCTTTACTCACTAGCCAAGGAGGAGTAGATCAAGAGAAGAACTGAGGCTTTGCTTAACTATCATCTTATGAATGTCCCCCATACTTCCAATGGAAGTACAATTATAAAAGGTTCTATGGATCATAGCTTAGCAAATTAGTAACTATTTACAGTTACTAGTTATCCTTTTTGGTATTTTAGCTCATCTGTCAGTCAGTCAACAAGCATTATTAAGCATATATTATAAGCCAGACACTGCTAACCAATGAGATTACCAAGAAAGGAAAACATAGTCCTGTCTCTAAGGAGAATCTCATTCTCTGAGGGGAGATAACATTCAAATTTTACCTCTGTAAGTCTCAGACTCTCAGTTCTTTCATTTGTAAAACAAATCCTTTGGAGTAAAAAATTTCTAAGGTCTCTTGTTTTTGATGAGTGTGGTTCTGTGATGTAGCATTTAATCTCCCAATGCTGTTAGGTGGTACAGTGGATAGAGCACCAATGAAGGAGTCAGGAGGACCTGAGTTCAAATCTCACCTCAGACACTTGACACTCACTAGTTGTGTGACCTTGGGCAAGTTACTTAACCCCAATTGCCTCAACCTGGGTCATCTCCAGTTATCCTGATGAATATCTGGTCACTGGATTCAGGTGACACTGGAGGAGAAGTGAGGCTGGTGACCTGCACATCCCTCCTTCACTCAAAAAAAAAAAAACAAAGTCAAGTGCAAGTCATGTCATTATTTTTTTGATGGCATGGTCTTCTTCAGCAATGAAGGATAAACACACACACATTATCTCATTTCAGATGAAAGGAATAACAGGGTACAACCTTGTTACACACAAGATATAAAGAGTTGTGTGTTGGAGAGTAATCTGGGAGGGGAGGGCACTAGAAGTCAGGAGGACTAGGCAAGGCTTATTGCAGAAGATGAGATTTGAAGTGAGTCTTGAGGGAGGCCAGGAAAGTCAAGGGGAAAGGGTGAGAGGATGGAAAATTCCAGGCATGGGGATCAGACTCAGTCGAAGGTACAGAGCCATAAGGTGAGGTATTCTATGTGAGAAACAGTCAGTGGACCAGGGTCTACTAATGGAACGCCTCGAAGGTAGATGGAGACCAGTTTATAAAGAGCCTTAAATGACAAAAGGAGAATTTTTGACTTGCTGATGGCCATAGTAAGGAGCCATTGGACCTCATTGAACAGGGGAGAACCATGACCAGAACTTACTTTAGATCAAGGCCTGCAGAGGGCTGAGAATGGAACCCATTTCAAGGGAGAACAGGACACAGCTATGATCCGAGCAGGAGAGTCATATTTAGATCTCAAGGCAGATCACCTTTAGAATAGCACCAGAAGAGGGAGAGGTTAGACAATCCTGATAAAGGCCCCTTCTGGACCTGGCTGGTAGGTTATAAACGAAGCCTTTGTAACTCCTAGGATGTTGTAGAGACATTTCAGCTGTGGTCAAAATTGGTGGTAAGAGCATTGAATTTGGTATCAATGGATTTGAATAACCATCATGGCTCTGTGTGATCTTAGGTAAGTCACCTATATCCTGGAGTCTCAGGTTTTTGTTTTTATTTTATTGTTAATTAATTTAATTTTGTTTTTCAACATTCACTTCCACAAGATTTTGAGTTCCAAATTTTCTCCTCATCTCTCTCTTACCCCACCCCAAGACAGCATGCATTCTGATTACCCCTTCGCTAATCTGTGCTCCTTTCTATCGCCACTACCTTCTCTTATCTTCTTCCCTTCTATTTTCCTGTAGGGCAAAATAGATTTCTATACCCCACTGCCTGTATATCTTATTTCCCAGCTGCATGTAAAAACATCTATGAAAAGGAAATGTTGTACCAGAAAATTTCCAAGATACTTTGAAGCTAAAACTCTGTGATCCTTTCACACATTTAAGAGCTTATGGACAGAGTGGTTCTCAAACTAGACAGCTAGGTGGCACAGTGAATAGAGAACAGGGCCTGGAGTTAGGAAGACTCATTTTCCTGAGTAAAAGTCTGGCCTAAGAGAAATGGTGTGGTCCTGGGCAAGTCACATAACTCTTTTTGTCTCCCTTTCTTCATCTTTAAAAGACTCTGGCAAATCACTGCAATATTGTTGCCAAGAAAACCCCAAATGGGGTCACAAAGAGTTGGATATGATTGGAATGAGTGAATGACAACAGTTCTCGGATGCATATGATAGCTAACTGTTCATTAAGAATGGTGGAGGAGGAGGAGGTTGTCATTCAAGGGAATTTGTTTGGTTTCTCATTTCTGATATCACAGCTAGGAAGCCACCAATTACTGCAGTTTCATGGGTTGCAGAGTTTTCCCAGAAATGGGGATTCCAGAAAAGAGAGGAAGTTCAGGCAGGAAGGCGAAATGTGTAGAGAAGGGACATGTCCCAAGAATGATCAGCACAGAAAATAAGAATTTTTTTCTGATTGAGAGAGTTCACATCTAAGTCTCCTGATTCCAATTTGAGTCTTTTCTTCTATTATTTTACACTACTCCATTGACTATGAAACAGACAATGGGAGGACTTGCCAAGGTTTATGGGAGTCAGCAGTAAAGGCCTAGGCATATTTGCTCCAATAAGAACTGGCCCCTGCATTTGAAATCCACCTAAAAGGTCACTGAATAGCTCCACAAAGTGTGAACCCTAGTGTTGAGCATCAACATCATAGCTAGAGACCCACATGTGGCTGCACTCTGCTCATCCTCATCGATAACATTGACTGAAGGTCTAGTGTATGTTGGCTTCCATATTGGGTATACCAATTTACAACGTTTTGAGGAGAGTGAGTGGTGGGTGCAAGGTCAGGATGGTGCATGGAGTTTATTAAATGACACAGATGAAAGAACATCTGACAATAGTATTTTAGGGGCATGGCTTATGAATAGGTAAATATGCCTCACATGGTATAAAGCAGCTGTGGTGTTGTGGAAGACCATGGCTCAGGAGATTTGGGTTTGAGTCTATGCTTTTTATTTTTTAAATGTGTGACATTGAGGAAATTACCTCTCCTTTTTTGGTACCTTCCTCTGTAAAATAAGGGACTAGGACCATGCAATGGAGAAGATCCTGTTAAGCCCTGCCATTTTGTAATACTGTAATGAACTCACTTCTCTTCCCAACATCCTTATCACTATCTAGGATATCATCATACTTCCAGTCACTCAACTGTGGGATTTTTGAACCATTCTCAAGACCCTTTCCCAAACATTCTTCACACTCAGCCAATTACCAAGTCTCATGTATCATACTTCCAAAAGATTTGCCATTTTCTTTTCCAGCCATCCATCCACATGGTCACGGAGGCAAAAGGCATTTATTAAGCACTTACTATGTGCCAGGCCCTCTGCTAAATATGCTGAGGATACAGATACAAACATAAAGGAAGACAGTCCCCACCCTCAAGATGCTTACATTACAATAAGGGAAAGCAAAAAATGAAAGAAATTAAAAGTCAGGGTAATGGAGAGTCATCGATGTCGAGATCCTATGATGAACTAACCAGTAACAGGAGGGAATCACAGGGGTAGAGAGAGGAGATACCCAACTCACTGCGATAAAGTTTGTAGGATGGTGGTCTTTGGGCCCTCCTCAAAAACAGAATGTCTGGAAAGAATTGACCAATGAGGAAGGGGGCAGCAAAGAATTGGAGGTAGCTTCATGTCATCAAAAATGAAGAATTAAATTCTGACTTTCTGCCTCTCAAAAAACTTGAATGACCAGTAGATGTCTTAAGCTAAATATGACCAAAGGTGAACCTTGTCACTCAACCCTCTTCCTTTTTTACCATCTTTTTTTTACTTTAAAAAGAAACTGTCACCTATGGCTCTAAAAAGTTGTAGCATGTGCAGAGGTTATACTCTGGTAAAAGTATCTTGGCAGACAGGCTGAATGAGGGTGAGGGAAATTGACGGGTCTCAAACCCCTCAGTGAGTTAGTGGGGTGTCTACCCCAAGCCATTGAAGACTGGAATGGGAGGATGAGAGCAATTTGTTCCACTGAGCCATGAAGGCAATAGAAGCATGTGCTATGGAGTCATTAGAACTTGGGCAGATATTGAAGACACCGAGGACATTCATTGTATTCTGGGCTATCACCAGTCATCTTGACTTTTGTCTTGCAATTGGACTTCAAGGAGTCTATGAAAGAGAGAGAGAGAGAGAGAGAGAGAGAGAGAGAGAGGCTAATGATTGTGTGGAATTCTGTCTCACTTAAATCTTTTTCATGCACAAGTTATCATGCCCCACCATCCCTATGATATTATGTTATCGTTTAATTCTATTATTTTACTATCTGTTACTATTTTTACTATTTTACTATTTCTCTTACACTGAGGAGCTGTGATGACTGACAAATGATGAAGCAGTAAGTGTGGATACATTGAAAGCTATGGTCACGAGCCTGTGCATGGGCAGCCCAGGCTATAGGGTCATCTTCTCATGGGATTCAGCAACCTCCACTGTCCGAGAACTTTTTGAAAGGACCATGCTGCTTACCTCTGATATAAGGAAGGGGCTAGAAAGAGTGCCCTAAAAATTTTCTGCTTCACACAAAGAGTGGCAGGCAGGGATCCTACTCTGCAGCTAAGACCTGCCCCCCAAAAAAATGTAAAAAAAATTTGTGAAGATGATTTCACTCACCACTTTGTGTGCACTCTCATGGACAACTTGAAATCCTGTAGAACTGAATGATGGAAAGCAGTTGTTGCAAGAGAACTCAACAGAGGACACATGTAACTAGTAACCCCAAGTAAAACAAGGCTGAAAAATGAAAGAAGCCAGGTTGCTGAAGTTGGAGCTAGATATACATTTTAGTGTGATTTTTTATGGAGCAGTCTCTGTCTTAAACGGTGCTGTAAGTCTGCCAGAGGTTTCACAATCAGATCTAATGTAGTCAGCAAGTTTGAATGTTTCCCAAAAGGAGTGAAGAACAGGTTCATGAGATTGTGATGGCCACTTGCAAGAAAGCTCCATCATCAGAGCATAAGCTCCACCATGACAAACCCTGATGAGGTCAAAGAAAATAAATATGAAGACCCGGAGACTCACATCATTAATGTGGTGAAAGAAGAAAAGCTTCTAATTCTGGATGATTTTAATGCAAGAGGAGGCTCAGACTACCAGACATGGCAGGGAGTCCTTGGGAGGAGTAGAGTTGGAAATAGCAACAGTAATGTTTCCTTACTGCTGAAGACTTGTGCATCCCATGACCTTCTCATCACCAACACTGTCTTCCATTTATCTAAATACAGTGAAATATTATGAATGCACCTTTGTACAAAGCATTGACATTCACAGACATGTCATTGTAAAGGGAATAGACAGGCAGGACGTAAGAGTGACGGACATGATGTGTGATGCAGAGTACTGGAGTGATCATAGACTCATTCACTTCAAGCTAAACATCAGCATTCAACAAAAGTGGTGGCCCCAAGACAACATGACTCAGTGCCCACAGATTAGAATATTTCTTCTTGTGTGAATAGTTTATTGCTGACCTGGAAGGAAAGTGGAGTCAGCACACAGCAACAGTGGAGCAGAAAAGGAGCGGACATCTTTCAGAGACCTCAGAAGTACACCACCTCATTCACACATCTGGGCTAGAATGTTACCAAAGATCAGGATTCATTGGAAGAAAATGATGATGAAATTCATCAGCTGCTAAAAGAAAAATGAGAACTCCACAGGGCTTACCAGTAGGACAGTTCATCCATCTCTGAGAAGGCATCATTTAACTCCATCAAAAGTTAAGTATAAGTGAAGCTTAGAGAGATGCTCAGTGAGAAGGCAGATGAAATTCAGTTTTTCACTGTCAGCCACAGTCCAAAGTTTCTACAATGACCTGAGGACTGTTTATGGACTGAAGACCTATGGTGAATTTTAACTCCTCAGTGCTGATGGAGACCCATTGATCAGTGATAAGGACATGATCCTGGAGAGATGGTCTGAGGACTTCCATCATACTCTCAACAGACCATCATCAACCAATGCTGAAGTGATTGATCATGTACCTTAGGCTGAAGTCACCCTGTAGGCAAAATTGTAAGTGAAGAAGTATTGAATTCCATTGGACTTCTCTCTTGTGACAAAGTATGTAGTGCTGATTCTCTCCCAGAAGAGATCTATAAGGCAGGGGGTCCACTGCTCATACAAAAATTGACTGAAATCTTCCAGGTTATATGGCAAGAGGAGGTTATCCCCTAGGAGATCAAGGATGCCTCCATTGTTCATCTTTATAAAGGAAATAGGTTGTCCTGAGACTATTGTAGGTGTGTGTGTGTGTGTGTGTGTGTGTGTGTGTGTGTGTATGTGTGTGTGCGTGCGTGTGTGGTGGGGGAATGGCTCTCTCTCTCCTAGTCATTGCTGCCAAGATTCTTGCCAGATTCTTTCTTAATAGGCTGATCCTTCACCCAAAAGGTTATCTACCTGAGAGCCAGTGTGATTTCAGAAAAGGCTGAGGAATTATTGACATGGATTCATCCTGGGTACTTTTCTCTCACCATACCCCCCATATTTAAGCTGTTGTTAAGGCTTATTGATTTCACCCCTGCAACATTTCTTGATTACACCCACTTCTCTTTGACATTGCCCTTCCCTGGTGCAGACCCTTGTTACTTCATGCCTTGATAGTTACAATAGCCTGCTGCTGGGTCTGCCTACCTCAAGTCTCTCTCCCTCCCAATCTATCCTCTATTCAGCTACTACACTACTCCCTAAAATGCAGGTCTGTTCATTTCACCAGCCTATTGAGTAAACTCACTCTAATTACTTTCTTTTGCCTTTAGTACCAACTATTCAAAGCTGGCATTGAAAGCTCTTTATATTCCACCACTCTTCTGCATTTCCACTCCTCTTACACCTTACTCTCTGCTATGTATTCTTTGATAGAGTAACGTTGGCCTTCTACTTGTTCTTAAACATAGGGCTAAGCATGTCATTACCATGCTCAAATATTTTCAGTGTTTTTTTTGTTAACTCTAAAGAAATGCACAGAATCACAGATGTGGAGAGTTGAAAGGGACATTGCTAGACATCATAAAGGAGCCCCAACTAGAGCGTGTTTAACAAGCTGTTGTCTCTACTTGAAAAACTCTCAGAGAGTGAGAACCCACCATCTCTGAATTGAAGTCTGCCCTCAGTCTGCCAACTGGCTCCAATCTACATTTCCATCTTTATCTTACAGTAGTCCTCTCCACATATGTTAGGTTTCATCAAGGTGATCTACTCAATATACAGTGCTTCGCACATTTGATGTTGTTCAGTTGTTTCAGGTGTATCCCACTCTTTCTGACCTCCTTTTGGTTTTCCTTGGCTAAGACAATGAAGTGGTTTGCCATTCCTTCTCCAGCTCATTTTACAGATGCAGAAACTGAAACAAACAGGGCTAAGTGACTTGTACAGGTTCTCACACCAAGTGTCTGATGGGACAAATTTGAACTCAGGACTCTGTGATTTCAGGACTGGGATATTATCACTGCATCATCCTGCTGCTGTCCATAGTAGGCACTTCATGAATGCTTTACCCCCCTTTCATTTCACTAATTTATTCATTCATTAATGTTCCTAACAAATTTCAAATTTACAAATAATACCAGATTCTTTTCTTCAAACTTTTTCTTACTCTAGCACTCATTCCTGAATTCTGAGCCCTTCTCAGCTCTACCATATGGACTTCTTGGCTTCCTTCAAGACAGTTCAGATGGTGCTTCCAATGAGAAGCTGATTTTTCCCCTTCTTCTGCCCCCCTTTTCCCACTATTATTAAAGCTTTTGCCCTCCTCAAATTGTTTTATATTTATGTATAGAAATAGAAACCTCTAGCATGGTGGCTGGCAAGCAATGGATCGATTGCTTGAGGACAGAATTGCCTTCTCCCCTTAACATTCATAGCACTGAGCACAGTGTCTCTAGCCTTAATGCTAAACCATTTTTAATGCAGTTGAACCAGCCACTGCACCCCCTAGCTGCTCTGTTGCTAGTTTACCCCTCTCTGCAATCCATCTTTGATCCTTTGTCTTAGATTAAAGGGAATCTTGTGTTCTGTAATACTATACCAGAAGAATACAAAATGAAGTAGATACTACTAAACAGAGCTAAGGAGTAGCCTGGCTACTCAGTCAACTACATAAAGGATTCTTACAAGTACCAGACATTTTGGGGGAACGAAACCCAAAGTGCCCCCTCAAGAAGCTTACATTCTCTTGGGAGAGACAATATACACAATTGCATGTGAAAAATGAATAGGCAGTTTGGGGGAGAGGGCACTAAGAGCTGCCAGGATGAGGTCAGCAAAAGCTACTTGTGGAAGGTGCCCTCAAGGGACACTAGAGTTTCTAAGACGAAGGAAAGGATTTCAATCATGAGGGACTGTCAGACAGAGAAGGAGGTGGGCACATTTACAAAACACCTTCCACCAAAGAACTGGGATGCTTGACATCAACAACTTCATTGGAGGGGGTAGGGGCAAGGTTTTGTCTTGTTTTTCTCCATCATAATATTCATGAAACAGGAAAAGGCTGTAGGTGAAACCGCCATAATCATGTAGCTACAGATGTTTTATAGAAGACAAACATCTGCATACAGAGCAGCTGCAGCCTGGTCTGTTTCCCTTTGTTCATTCCATTTCTCTGCAATGAATCTTGTCATCCCTTCTCTCCAGCCTACGAGGTAGTGATCTGGTTCTATCTCTCCCCAAGAGTCTTCAGTGAACACTCCTACACAGCAATGACCTCTGTATTCTGGTAGGAGTAGTTGTTAACGTGCCCTAGACAGCTTGGATGTACTCTACTGTTTCTCCCCCTAGAGCAGGAACAATTTGATGGAAAGGGCTGTGGCTTACTCATCTTTATCTCTACTTTTGGGGGCATTTAATACCTTCATAACCCAGCTTGTTCTTATGTTCCTAATCATATTACACATTACTCCCCCTGAAGATAAGACAGGCTGTGATTCAGTCTTACTGGTCTACTGTTTCTCATACACAATGTTCCATTTTTTATCTTTTTATCTTTGTACTGCTTAACCCTTATACATGGAATGAATTCTCTCCTCACCTCTACTATGTGAAATTCCTGACATCCTTTAAGGAATATGCCATCCCTCCTTGAGGGAGTACATCCCCCCTGCTCCAACTCGCTTTATCCCTCCCATGCCTGACACATAGTGTTTAATGAATGTTTATCAAATGACTCAACACTAACAAAATGTAGTCTTCTGTTGTTTTTACTCAGTCATATATCTGTCTCTTCATGACTCGTTTTAGAGTTTTCTTGACAAAGATACTGGAGTCATTTGCTGTGATTTTTTTATTTCCAGCTCATTTTACAGATGAGGAAACTGAGGCAAACTGAGTTAAGTGACTTACCTGGAATTACACAGTTGATTTTGAGCTCAGGCCTTTCTGACTCCAGGCCCAGAACTTTATCCACTGTGCCATCATTGGAGCCTTACACTGTAGTCTTCTATGTGAAATCTTTCTGGATTTTTCTAGGTGTTAGCGCCTTTCCTCATTAAAAAGAAACCGTATTTATCATGTACATACTATATTTACACTTTGTATATATTGTCTCCCTATTCTGATTGCTTCTCGAGGTCAAGGATTTGTTCACTTTTGCCTTTGTAGTTGCAGTGCCCGGACCAGTGCCTAGTACCTAGTGGGTGCTTAATAAATGCTTTTGTATTCAATTATATTTGATACACATTGTGCAGTGTAGCATCAATGTATGCTCCACTGGCTAAGGGGATGAATGTCTTTTCTCTTACTAATAATCTTGATAGACACATATATTAGAGAATAGCTGCCCTCTAGTGACCTTGCCTGGGCTGATTAGGCATTCCTGTGGCCATTTTGGTAATTTCTTCTCATCCTGTTTGTGATGGACGAGTTCTGCTTATCTCCATCTTTCTGATTTTGTCCTTTCCTGTCCCCTGTTCTAACTGTGGAGATAAGATGCTTCTACAAACAACAGTCCACCTTCCGAAAGATAATGCAGCCCTTGCAAGGTTATTTCTGAATATTGTTGAGGGATTTATCCTAGGACCTGAGTTGGTCACACCCCAGTTCTACTTCTTCCCTCTCCAATACTGTGGTTTTGCAAGTAACATCCCACTCCTTCAATCGTTCCTCCTTCAAGAAATTTGGATGATGAAGCTGACAAAAGAGGCATGCCTCAACACACATATGGATTCAAACAACAGCATTTTCAAGGGCCATAGAAGATAAGACAGTATTTTTCTTAAAACATAAAATAAAAAAAACTGCAAATGAAAATCAAATACAAAAATGAAGCTTTTATCAAACTGCAAGTTCAGTAGGAATTGACAGTGTGATGTATTGGTTGATGGTGATGATGATGGAGATGATGATGAAGATAGTAATGTAGGTACAGTCCCAAAGCCCATTGGTATGAGACTTCATTGTGGGAGACAAGTGCTCTACCCTGTATGAGGAGTGGGGCAGAGCTGACCAAGGCAAGGGAGTTTTAATCTCTTCTTTCTTCTTGGAATGTCTTCAGCTTCCTGATCCTGTAGTCACTTGGGGGCAGGTCTGACTTTCAGCTTCAAGAGGAAAGACAGAGGCCAAGCCCACTGTGATTGGCAGAAAAAGATAACTCTAAGAAAGAAGAGACAGGTGGAGCTGGCATTCTTCACCATGCCCTTATGCCCAGCTTGCTGCACTCAAGATTTCAGACAACTTGCCCTTAGGTGAGATCTGGGGCTCTCTCTTGGTGGAGCCAAGTTACCCCACTTTCAGAAGGAGAGGTCCTTCATTCTGTATTATTTTTATACTGTCTTATATGCATATCTCCTCTCATTTCTGCTTTGGTATCAATTTGGATAAATTGCTTTTCTTAGCTAAGTGCTATATGTGCTCATTTTGGAACTAATATTTGGTGAGAAAGGATTCAAGCCTTGAATACATAGCTTGGGGTCCTCCTGCTCCTTCCACTAATGATACAGTGATTGAAAGTTAGCTTGGAACTCTTTATATCCCCTAGTCTAATAACATTTAAGGGAGCACGGAGATGCACTTTTAGTCCAGCACACCCTCTTTCAGAGGAGGGAAACGTAGTTTCCAGACCCAACTCCTGCTTCCCCTCTTGCCAGGAATTAAAATGTCCTTTGGAAAAGGGTGGAGGAGGAAGAGGATAATGGTGTCTATTCTTCTTCCTTTTGAGCCACAAGATAGCCCAATGCTACATCTGGGGGGATTGCCTTCACAGCATGTTAGCCTCTCTACAAAAATACTAGTTTTCTTTCCTTCTTCCTTCCTCCCTCCCTCCCTCCCTCCCTCCCTTCCTTCCTTCCTTCCTTTCTCTCTCTCTTTCTTTCTTTCTTTCTTCCTTTCTTTCTTTCTTTTTGCAGCTAGGTGGTGCAGTGGATAGAGGACTAGACTCAGAACCAGAAAGATTCAACTTCCTGAGTTCAAATCCATTCTCAGACATTCACTAGTTGTGTGACCCTGGGTAAGTCACTTAACTCTGTTTACCTCAGTTTTCTCACCTGTAAACCAAACTGGAGAAGAATATGGCAAACCATTCCAGTATCTTTCCCATAAGGGGTTATAGAGAATCAGACATGATGAAATGACTAAACCCTTGAACACTGTATCATTTGGCTAAGATGGAAGAAGAGGTTTCTTTCATCCCTAAGATCTTGAAACTGACTGTTTGTGTGACCTTTGTACCTACTTCAGACCCCACTGCAAAATCAATCAGCAAAGTGAGTATGGCCTGTGGAAAGGGTGCTCTCCTCGTGGGGAGAAAGGAGGGAAATGATACTGTATAGCAAGAGAAACAGAAATACATGAAAATATCTTCTACTGTATGTTCAGTACATCCCCTTGCAGAAATTTGTTACTGAACTGGTGTTGACTATCTTGGCTTTACAAGTACTGCTATAGACTCTACCCTCACTCCACACCAATCGACATTCCATGCTACCTAAGTATTGACTGAAGACAGAGAGGTATGGTATTATTTATATAATGAATTACTAAGATGATACTCAATATCTGCTTACACAAGTTAATTAAAATCCATTTTCCAAGGGAGAATATTTGAAGGAACATAGGATACTTTTGAATATACACAACTGGGCTTTTAAAGAATCCCAGAATTACCAAGTGAAAAGGAGCCTCAAAGACTGTCTCATCCAACTTATGCCTGAACAGGGATCTTGTCTACAGGTTTCTTACTAGGCCTTATCCTGACTCTCCTGAAGGATAAAGATCATGCCTCCTGGGAATGTGCATTCCATCTGAGGAGAGCTAAGCCTGACTCTTAGAAGTTTGTTTCTCTCATAGCTAGTTCTTCTAGCTAAGCACAAAAAAAATCGATTTCCTCTATTCTATGACTGCCCTTCAAATACTTGAAGACAATGACTTGTCCCTAAAGTCTTTGTCCCCCTTGAGTCTAAACATCTTCAATTTCTTCAAATTATTTTCCCATGGCTATTTTTTTCTACTTCTCCAATATAGAGGTGTTTCATTTTTGCCTTTGTAACACCAATGCCTCTAACAATATCTGGCACATAGTAGGTGCTCTTAAACTTGGCATATCTAAAACTCACCATTCACTCTTCTAAATTCTTCCATTTCTACCAAAAGCACCATAATCCTCCAGTGTCACAGGTGTGTAACTTTGCAATGCTCCTGGACTCTCACTTTCCCTCATCCCATCCATTCAATTATCCAATCAGTTGCTACACCTGATCATTTTCCATCACCTCTTTTGTCCAACTTCTCCACTCATAGTTACTGCCTTTGTTTAGAGTCTCATTACCTCTCACCTAGATGACTGTAACAGCAGCAGGTTAGGGCACTGAATGATCTTCACATCTCAAACTCCATAGTCTACACATTGCTGAATAAAGGGATTTAACCTTAAGTGTTGATCTGAATGAGTCACTCTTCTGCTCATTTAACGTCAGTGGAATGCCTTTAATGCCTCTTGGACCAAATAGAAACTCCTCTATTTAATTCTCAAGGCTCTCTATAACCTTGTCTCAACGTATATTTGAAATGTCTTTGCATTTTACTTTCCCCCCATCCTGTGTATTCCACTCAAATCACTCTTTTCTCTTTCAAACACACACACACACACACACACACACACACACACACACACACACACACACACATGCGCGCGCACACACGTTCCACCACCACCCTGTGCCTTTACACTGGCTGTGTCTCCTATGTCAGCAATATATACTCCCCCCACCCCTGACTTCCTTATAACATTTTTATCTATCTATCTATCTATCTATGTCTCTATCTATCATCTATCTGTCTACTGATACAGCTCAAGCACTGTCTATCTGAAGCCTTTCCCAAAGCTCTTTTTCAAATACTGCTCCCCTACAATGCTGAGTTGTGTGGATCCAACCTCTAATTTATTCATTTCATATTTGGGTTGTATTCATTTTTATGGGTATTTGTTGCCTCCTTTTCAGACTTTTTTTTCCCCAGTAGTGCTTATTGAAATGTATGTGCTCGTATCCCCATCATCTAAAACAAAGGTTTGTACACTGTAAGTGCTTGAAAAATGCTTGTTGATTGATTAATA
The DNA here is from genome assembly GCA_028658325.1 of Potorous gilbertii. Classification (NCBI taxonomy): domain Eukaryota; kingdom Metazoa; phylum Chordata; class Mammalia; order Diprotodontia; family Potoroidae; genus Potorous; species Potorous gilbertii. Next base: position 97,135,977 of record CM053769.1, on the reverse strand, counting down.
TGTAGAGCCCCAAACTGAACATATCAGTCTAGGTGTTATATGACTAAGTTAGAATGTAGTAGGGAGGATTACAGATGTGCTTATTTGAAAGATTGTGCCTCTTAGTACAGAATAAGGTCACAGTAACTTTCTCAGTTGATGTGTTTCAGTTTTGATTGGTGTCTAATTTTCAGGTCATCTCTTGCCTCTAGGCCTTTGTCTGAGGTGTCCTCTTTGCCAGAAATTCACTTCCTGATTTCCTCTGTCTCTCACAAGCCCTAATTACCTTCAAAACTAAATTCAAAGACCTTCTTCATGAGGCATTTCCTGATCTACACAGCTGTCTTGCTTGATTTTTGTTTACTTTAGAAATAACATTGTCTCTCCAATTTATACTCTGACCTCCTTCAGGTAAGGGCACATTTTCACTTTTCTTTTTATTCATTGAGCATAGTGTCTGACACATACCAAACAATTTAAAAAATTTCTGTTGATCATTTGACTATCCTTAATTCATAAGGGAATTGAAAAAATAAAAATTAAAAATAATTCTAATATATATGGTAATATAAAATAAAACTATAAAATTTATATATATATATATATATATAATATAAAGTAGAACTTTAATCCTTCCTTTTGGAGGTATATACTATTTTTATCAGGATCTCAAAGACATCTTTTCACTCCTCCTGTTCTCTCCCTATTTGGGAGCTGATTTACATGCCTAATAGATGAGTCGATCAATTATGGCATGGCTAACCCTAACATCTCTCAGATATTTCCGGAACTTCTTTCATATCCCTGCTCATTAGTCTACAAGTCTGATATCCTGTGTAGTCATCTTATCACAAGTGAATTTTGTCATTTGGGTACACTCATAAACTTTATCAGAGGATCAATCAATCAGTAATCATTTATTAGGAGCTTAAAATGTGTTAGGAACCAAAGTAAACATGGAGCATATAAAGAAAGAAGTGAACATGCAGAGAGAACTAGAAAGGGAGGGGAGACAGGAAGAGAGGAGAGAGAGAGAAAGAGAGACAAAAAGAGAGACACAGAGAAAGGGAACGGGAAAAGGGAGAGAGAGACAGAGAGATAGACAGAGACAGAGAGAGAGAGACAGAGTGAGAGAGAGAGACAGAGACACAGAGAGAGAGAGAGAGAGACAGAGACACACACACACACAGAGAGAGAGAGAGAGAGAGAGAGAGAGAGAGAGAGAGAGAAGGGAAGTGAATTCTTTTACCCCCTGACAGGATCATACAAGACAAAAGTGAGTCAGACCCAAGGAAAAAAGGAGGCACCAAGAGCTGGGGATGGCAGAAAGGCCTCCTGCACATGGTGGCTCTTTAGCTGAATTTTGAAGGAGGTCTGGGCCTCCCAGAAGCAGGGACTGGGGTGGAGGTGAACATTCCACGTGCACGGGGAGCCAATTCAAAGGCATGAAAGGAGAAAATAGAATGGTGCATTTGTGGAGTAACCAAAAGGCCAGCATGGTGGGAGGTTAGAGAGAGGAACAACCATTATTTATAATTTTCTTCAATGCCTGAAGGTCAGGAGGCAATAATAATCCGATCCTCATAGATCTAATACACATCGGACCTAACTGGTATCTTAGAACATAGAGTACCAGAAGTAGGAGCAAGGCTGAAGTCATAGACCAGAGATCAGAAATGGATGACACTTAGAATGCTGAAATTCATAGCTGAGAGGGAATTTAAAATTAAAATGAACACCAAATGTAAGACTTAAATGGGACCTTAGAACCTAGAACACCAGAACTAGCAAGCTATACTACCAAGTCAGGGCATGCTGGCTTGTGTCAGTCTCAAAAGAAAAATGCCTCTGGGAAGAAAAAAACCAGCTGGAGTAAATGAAGAGGTCACTGCAGAAGCAATAAGATTGAGGGCAGTGGGAAGGAGTCAAACTTCAGTCCATGGTGGCTATAGTGTCACAGTGGAGAGTTAGTACAAAGCTACAGATCATGCTACAGGAGCCACAAGAGGTGGAGCAAAGAAATGCAGGGTCCAATCACTTGCCAAGAGATCCACAGAGCCAATGCTGAGAGACATAGAGCAGCAGGGCTACACAGACTTGCCTACTTAGGTTCCTGAAAAGAAAGAGGACTCTCCACAGACTCAAGTGCCTCTAGGAAAGGAGGAAGTCATTTGATTGTTAAGTCCCAAATATGGCAACAGTACGGTGTGAAAGAACTTCTAGGTCAAGGTGGGATAAACAGGAGAAGTGAACATGCATTTATTATGACCTACTATGTGCCAGTCACTGTACTAAGTGCTTTCCAAATATTATTTCAGTTGAACCTCAACAACTTGTAATGTAGGAGCTTTTATTATTACAGGTATAGGAGCTTCTATATTACAAGTAAAGAAAGGGAGGCAGAGTGATTAAGCAACTTGCCCTGGGTCACACAGCTAGTGAGTAAGTATAAGAGTCTGGATTTGAACTCAGGTATTCCTGATTCCAGGTTCAGCGTTTTATCAACTGTGCTGTACCTAGGGGGAGAAGAAGGCTTGAATAAAATCAGTTCCTTAAATCAATCAAAAGAGTTCTTGAACTCAGGAAACCTCCTGTTGTAGAACAAAGAGTAAGGATCAGAACCATGATACAAAGGAGAAAACTCAGACTCTGTCCTTTGTTAACACTGTGAATTAGGTGGAAAATGAGTATTCAGAAGAAGTTGACTTTTTTCTGACCACCAGGTCTTTGACTTTACCAAAAAGCCCTCAGTTCAATTCCTGAGCCTAGGAATCAATCAAGAAACATTTAATAAGCACCTAAGCACCTGCCACACATGCAACATTGTGCCAGGTGCTGAAGAGGGAGAACACTTAGCCTTGTCTGTTCTAGCCAGGGGAGAATCACTTGCTTATACATGTACATGAAGGCTTGCCAGTGGGTGCATAGGCAGAAAACATATACAAAGTGGGAATGAGATTTTTTTAGAGGGGATAAAAAGGCCAAAGAAATGGGGAAGGGATCAAGAAAGGTCTCGTGTATAAGAAAACTAGTGATTTGAGTGAGATTCTAGATTCTAGAACCTCATTCTAGATCCCAGACATGTAGTTCAGAAAGAAAAATTGTATACAGATTGGAAATGTGGAGAAGGGGACATCGACCAGTTAGACCAAATTGTAAAGGAAATGTGTACCTATGTAAAATGTACATAACTACATGTATGTATAGACACATATTAGATATATGTACATATAAGTATATGTATGTACACACACACACATATATATATATTATATAATCAAATGAACATCTTTCTCCTTTGCATTTCTGATTTAAAGGCAGAAAATGTTGTTATCCTGAGGGCTTGAATGGGACTTGGAATTCATTTTATCTTTTCTGTAAAGACCCAAATACAAGCTGGACTTTGCTATTCTTAGGATCAGAATTGTTTAAGTGGTCTAAAACAACTTGTGGATTCGTCCAAGCCAAACCACTGGAGTAATGAGAACATTCTATTTCCCAAGACTGAATTTATTTGTAAAACCTAGAACTTTGATGTGTTTCATAAGCTCATAGATTTGAAACTACAAGGGGTCTTAGATGTCAAATAAGGAAACTGAGGACAGTTACTCAGGAAACAAGCATTTATTAAACACTATAGTACTGACAGAAAAGTTAACTATGGTCCAATGTCACAGAAATAGCATCTGAAATTGCATTTGAACTCATACCTCCTTGACTTCAAGTCCAGTAGTGTCCTTTCCACCTGACTATCCTCTCCCCCGTTTACTATTAAATATTTTTTTAAATCAGTTCTATAAATCTGGCATTGCTACCTACAGATTTCTAGCCTACTCCATGACTAAAGAATGGCCATGTGACCAAACTGCATCCTTTCTTGCTGATAACAGCATCATGTGAAAATAGAACCAAAATTTAGGATTTTAGTATCAATTTCTGAGAGCTTTAGGGAACAATTATAAAAGGTTGCCTTTGTTATTCCTTGTCATAGCCAGGATGCACGAGGTCCCACATTAGATGCTAGGGTTAGAATAGAGGTTTTCCCTGTGATGCCTGCCAAGATTAATGCTGACATTATCAATTGGTGTTTTTTTAACGAGCGTTAGACCCTGATCCTAAATAGATGTGACATGACTTGGATTTCCTTGATGAATCCAAATGACTCCAAGGCCTCTCACAGTGAAATCAAGAATGGCAATTTGGGGTTATTAAGTTTAATCAGACATGAATACTCAATAGTTAATACATAATTGATGCTAACAGCAATCATAGCCACTGTGGCCCTATCATGTTGTCACCTATTATTTGAAAAGCTTGCTTTTTCTGGCCCCACAGCAACCATAAATAAATTCATACCCTGGAGGGAATTTTTTAGGGGGTAGGGGAGGAGAGAGGGATGCATTGGATTAGTTTCACATAGACCTTCAGAATTCCAAACAACCATACTACTCAATAAAGATTTCTAATTTTATAATGTTTATCCAAAGACACATTTAGCAGTCAAACAAAAACAACAAAAATAACCTTCTTTTCAAAATATGACTGAGAAAATATGGGAAAGAAGTAACTTTGAAACATGTGTCAGTGTTTGAAACAAGGGACTTCAGATTTTTATTTCTGTCATCAATCTATCTATCTATCATCGATACTTCTATCCATCCATTCATCTATCCATCCATCCATCCATCTATCCATCTATATATATCTATGTATCCATCCATGCATCCATCTATCTATGTGTCTATCTGCTCATCTATCCATCCATCTATGTATCTATTTATCTGTCTATGTATCCATTTGTGTATCTATGTATGTATGTATCTATTTATCCATCTAGGTCTGTAGGGGGAACAATGGATTTTATGAGAATGCCTCATTAAACCAAAAAAAGGTACTATTTTTACCAAATTTACAGATTGAAAGAATATTTTTTTTTCCGCAGCTCGACATAAGGCAGAATGCCATAGGCACACACAGCTATCAATCAATCACCAAGCATTTATTAAGTGCTTATCATGTATTAAGCCCTAGGCTAAGTGCTAGGAATACAATGCAAGGCAAAACCAGTCTGCTCTCACAAGACTCACGCTATAATGGCAGGATGCAACAGGAAAACATCAAGAGAATCTGTGGATAAGAAAGCTAAGGCTCAGAGGTAAAGTGACTTGTCCAATGCAGATAGTATATAGTAGAACTTCCTGACCATTAGAGATGTACAAAAAGAAGAGGGATTCCTGGGGGGTTGGGACAATTGTGAATTCTCTGTTCTTTGAGGATTGAGAGCAAGGACAGATGCTCAATTATTGTGTAATTGGCTGAGGGTCATCCTATCCAGCCTCACTAGATGCTGCAGCTCCTTCTGACTATCATGATTTTATGAAAACAGGATAGAGAATGAAGGACCAGGGGGAGCTTGTTTTATATGCAAAGCTCGTAAATATCCCTTTCCACTGGATATTTCCTTTTTTGGTCAATCTCTGAACTCCCTGAAATCAGTAGCATGAAGGTAGATTTTGACCTTTCTTCATCCTCTGCATGAGTCTAGTTGGGAACTTTCTACAAACCCTCTTTTAGGAGTCCAGCATAAATCCTGGCATCCTTCCTCTGGCTCATTTAGTCTCATGCAGGTAGCAAAGTATGCCTCTGGATGGATGGACACCACTATTGACTCCCATGAGCTGCCTGCTTCCTTCTCAGGTCATCTGTTCAATTCAGTTGAATAAGCATTTATGAAATGTCTGCTATGATCTAGTAATTAAGCTAGGAAAGGAACTTAAAGAAAAAATAAAGTAGTCTCTGACATCAAAAGGCTTTATTTGTCTGGGAAGGGAAAATAACAATAAATATAACAAAACAAGGAAATGTAAAAAGATACAATTAACAGGTAGAAATGAGAAGGGAGGGCCTTTCAGCCTGTGCAAAGACACTGAGACAGGAGGTGGTCTAAATAATAGGAGTTAGGATAGTTTGTTTGAAATGTAAATGGGCAGAGTAATGTCTAATGAGTCTTAGAAGATGTGCTGAAGCCACTAGCAAGCCAGTTGAAGCAGTGAAGCTTCCTGAGGGACAAATGGGAGGCAGTATGCACCAGCCAAGCCCATTCAGCACCGTATCCTTGGCCACCATCTATCCTCAAATCCTGATGGAGATTGCCTAAGAGCCTGAACATAAGAACTTTGGAAAAGCAGCACTCCACCCAAAATACTAGACTAGATTCTATCTGAGGTCCCACAGCAAACACTAAGGAAAGACAAAGGGGACTCACCTTCCTCAGAACCTCCTATGGCCCAAAATGGATCCAACAGGTAGAAAGGCATAAGGCTCTAAGAGTGATAGCTATCTCACCCCAGACCAACTTTCTTGTTACCATCAGAGCACTCCCAGTGATGGCTTCTGTGGAGAAGGGGGCAGCCATCCACACAAACTGCCACTCACAGGCAAGCAGCCTAGTTAAAACAGCAGATCATCCTGAAAGAGAGACAGGAGAAAACATAGGCCATGAAAATCAAAAAACCACCACTCCCTTGACCCAAATTTCCCCCTTATACTTAGATGAAAACAGTTCAAGACCCTTAAGCAGAGAACCTTGGGAATATCAGTTCTTCCAGCCAAGTGCCCTCAGATGTCATCCTAGGAAGCAATCTGATGGAGATGCAGCCTTTGGAGATGTTATGGACAGGACTATTAAGAATCCAGAAAAATAGTTCTTGCCACCAAGATCCTTGGCATCATCAAATGACTCAACATTGGAATATGATGCTGTTTTGTCAGTAGAAATGATACAGAAATGAGTCATTAGGATATTTCTCTGTGATGTCACAGGGACCATGGCACCTTTCCATCTGACTTACAACTGAAATCTCCCAAATATCTTGTCTCCACCATTGTTGTCTTACTCTTCTATTTGTAACCCCAGAACTTAGCATTGTCTGTTGCAAATACTAAGTGCTTAATAAATTATATACCCTTCATTCTTTTACTATATGTGGAGGGTTTTAAATGACAGAGGAGTTGGAACTTTATCCAAGAAGAAGCAGGGAGTCATTGAAGCTTCTTGAGCACAGTAGTAAAATATCCAGACCTGACTTTTGGGGTGGTTTTTCATCAATTGTGTGGAATAGACATGTCAAACCCAGGCTTTATAGCCCACACATAGCCCTCAAAATATTCAAGTTTGACCTAAGTATGATCAAATGTAGTCCCCGTGTAGCTGCTGCATGTTAATATATTAATAAAAACACATAATCTCATGTGCTTTCCTACATCAAAATGTGGATCATTGGAATTATAATGTATGGCTCAATGGTTTCATTTCTGTTTGAAGTTGAAACCACTGATGTCTAGCATTGATTGATTGATATGGAGAGGCTACATGTAGAGAAGCCAATTATTATAGTGGTCCAGATGAGAACTGGTGAGGGCCTGAGATGGTGGTGTGGATGGAGAGAAGGGGAGAGACAAAAGAGATGTTAATACTTGACTAGATATGTAGTTTAATACAGAGGGTAGAATCAAGAATAACTAAAGAGTCAGGAAGTTGGGTGATTGAAAGGATGGTGATGTCCTCATGAGAAAGATCAACATTCAGTGAAGAGGTAAATTTAGAAGAAAGAAGATGAGTTCAGTTTTGGGACAAATTGAATTTGATATGTCTGAGGGCTTTCCAACATGGATGGGGACTTCCAGCATGGATGAAGATTTCCAGTCAGCTAGGGAATGTTATTGATGATGCTTGCAAAAATCCTTGGGAGGCATGGAAGCCATGATTAGCAATGTGCTACAACATATTTATTCCAGTCCACTTCATTGTCATGCAGTTGTACTTCAACTGAGATCTTGGTAGTTTCCATTCCATGTAGATATGATATTTTTGGGATGCCACAGTAAGCTTTCTCAGAAGCAAGAAGCCTAGTCTCTAGTGCCTTCTCTCTGTTGATTATTGACTATTTATCCAGTAAATAGTTTGTTTCTGTTTATGTGCATGTTATTTCCTCCATTAGATTGTAAGCTCCTTGAGGACAGGGACTCACTGATGCCTTTTTCTTCATATCCCCAGCATCTTGGACAGTAACTGGAACATAGTAGGAGTTTAATAAATATTTATTGACTGACCAATTTATTAAAGTCATGACACAACTTTTCAAATGTAATCTGACCCCAATGAAATAAAGTTCCCTTCCAATGGTGATGTTCAAATACTGCCTAACACAAATGACACAAAAATGACATCATATTCCAGAACTAAAATCAAACCAAAAAACTCCAATACCAGAACTCTTTTCTAAAACTGATAAGGGTTATAAAGAAATCAGTTTAACAGTTCATATTGAAGGGGGGAAAATTGACAGTGTGGGGAGAAAGAAAAAAAATACTTTGGCCAATTTAAGGTCCACAACTAGAAAAGTTAGCCTTTGAATGACTACTTCAACATATATATATCACTGAAATGATCAAAGAAGAAGTCTCTAATATAGTAGGTGAATAAAGATAGCCATGGATCGTGGGTGCTACTTAGTGAAGTAAGGTGAACACATGGGGAGGGTCCAATAACACTGCAGGGAATATAGATGCCAAAGATAATGGCTAAGTGGAAGGAACTACTGCAGGTAATCCTTCCCTCAATCCATCCATCAATTCACAAGCATTTTGAGCTACTGATTACATTTTTCTTTTAAAAAGACCCTTTGTCACAAAGGATGATCCTCCTATAGAGGAGGAATATATCTCTATTATCTCTACCTCTATCTCTGTTTCTATCTCTATCTCATCTACTTCTACATCCACATTCATATCCACATCCACATCCACATCCATATCTATCTATATCTATATCTGTATATATATATATATATATATATATATATATATATATACTTACCTGCATGTGTGAGTGTGTGTGTATGTGTGTTGGGAGATACAAACACCAAAATAAATAGTTTTTGCTGTCAAGGATACAAATCTTGTCATTTGCTTGTCAATTGCTTTGGTTAAAATGTACACATACAAGTGTATTTACACATGCATATATACACACATGCAAGTACATACTATGTGCATGCATGTGTGTGTATGTGTGTATGAAGTTACAGCAGGCAATATCTCTAAGAGTTTGAGGGAGTATGGTAGTAATATGGTGGATGAGTTGCTGTCAGATCCAATACCCCAAGAGGACCTTAGGGTGTTGGAATGACGACAGGGAGGACATTTCTTCTTTTTCTTTCAGGTGGATGCCAGCCTGATCCAAAATTTTTCTCTCCCCAGACTAGGTAAGGTTCTGCACATAAGCATTCTTGGAATAAGTTTAGGAAAGGACAAGGACTGGGTGTATGTTCTTCCACTTTGTTTCTTCTGTTTTTATTTTTTTTTTCCACAATGGAGCTATTCTCTTCTCCCTGTTTCTTTCAGCCTGGGGATTTATATTCATTTTAACAGACATCAATGGCCACAGAAGGATATGGGCGTCCTTAGGAGTTCATTGTGGAGACATTTCAGAGTCTCCATAAATCTCCGCACACATATATATCACAGCAGATGATGAGAGCTATTAAACTAAATATGCACACATCACCCTTGGGACATGAAAAAGAACCCCAGAGAGTTTGCAGATCAAAACGAGAATGGAGAGGAACAACAAAAGGAAGACTCAGGAGGAAAGGCAGAAATTGGGCTTTGACCTTAAGCCAAGTACTGGAATTGATGTCATTAGCCATATTTGTAAGCAATCTGATTGATGGATGATGGCCAATGTCTACCGAATCTTACGCTACGGGGAGCAGCTGCAGTGAAATTCCGTTCTTACCCAAACGCCAGGTAATATTTAACCCTCTGTTCCACATTGGGCATTGACCTGGCAATGACCTTCCCCGACAAATGATTCCTGATGAAAAGCATCCCATTGACAATTAATTCTGAGCGTGCGGGCGCGCATGTGTGTGTGTGTGCACGCATGTGTGTTCCTCTAAGCAGATAGCTTGGTTATTCTGGGGGAGTAAAAATAACAGAAAAACAAGAGGTCATGATTACCAGTACTAGGAAACCAGAAGAGTCACACCTCAGATGCTCAGGCTTAGAAATGAGAAGACATGAAGGACAGATATTTAAAAAAGCCCTGACACCTGAAAAAGATTATTAAAATGGAAGAGGGGCCACTGTGATGGGATAGAAGGAAAAGAATGGAAAGGGAGATAAGAAAAATAGATCACATATATGTATAATTAATTAATTTAAACTACGAATTGATATAAAATTGCCTTCTTAATTTAAAGGCTGTCATTTGAAAAAGATTCAGAATATTACTCTAAATGTGCTCTAGTGACTCTAACATTGAAATTAAGATCACGAAAATTTCAAGTTTCTTATAAGGAAAGAAATACCCTTTTTGAGTCTGTTTTCTAGTCTAACATTGCCTGTATCTCAACATTTATCATGAAAATCAATGAGAAAATCCATGTAAGGTAAATGTTGGCTGTGCTTTTAATATTATCATTACCAATGTTAAAATCAAAACTGCTTTTATGTCATTAAACGGCTTTTTTGTGCTTAATGAATGACTAGCTTGTGGCTAATTTTTACTTGTATCCTCTGTTTTTACATTCATACTTATTATCTCACTCCTTCTCCTAACCTCTCTATACAACTATCCTTCATAACAAAAACAAAAGAAGAGAACAAAGGAAAAAGATGCCTTCTTCATGAATTACCACCATACCAGAAAGATACAGTCAATAAATAACCTTTTACTGAGTCCCTACTATGTGCCAGGCACCATGAAAAGCCATGGGAATATAAAGAAAGGAAAAAAAATAACCCCTACTCCCGACAAGCTCACATTTTAATGGTTTTATTTTGTTAGTGTTTAGTTGTTTCAGTTGTATACAGATCTTCATGATCCCATTTAGGGTTTTGTTGGCAAAGAGATGCTGGAGTGTTTTGAGATTTTTGTTTTCTATAGCTAATTTTACAAATAAGGAAACTGAGACAAAAGATCAAGTGAGTTGCCCATAGTTAGTAAGTGTTTAAGGTCAGATTTAAATCTAGGTCCTCCCGGTTCCAGGTCCAGCATTCTTTCTACTCTACCTCCAAGATGCCCCATGACTTTATAGCTAGACAGGATATGCTGTGATCCACACTTAGAGCCTGACCTTTCCTTCTCTCCACAATTCTTTGACCATCATACTTCAGGACTCTCAGACCTCTGTGGTTGTTGCTCCCACTTGTGATATTTCTGTTTCCATGGCTCCAGACTGCTGTCCTATTTCATTCACTTGCCTCTTGCTCAGTTTACCTGACTTCTTTCACATTGCTTTGAATTCTTCATATCCATTACTATTGTAGTTGTTTTTCAGGCATTTTTCAGTTAGTGACTGCATTTGGAATAATCTTAGCAAATATACTGGAGTGGTTTGCCATCTCCTGCCATTGCTAGCTGAAGAAACTGAGATAAATAGGATCAAGTGACTTGCCCAGGGTCAAACAACAAGTGTCTGAGGCCAGATTTGAACTTGGGAAGATGAGTCATCCTGACTTCAGGTCCAGAATTCTATCCGCTCCACCAGCTACTTGCCCTTCGTTATTTGGTATAGATTAGTAATTGTCAATTGAAATTATGCAATATAGATCATTTAGCCATTTCCCAATCAATGGAAAACCAATTTAGTTCTCTTTCTCTTCCACCATAATAAATGTTGCTATCAATAACTTTGTCATTATATGAGAACTTTATGACTAGCTTTAGTTTCATTGAGATACAAAGTGCTCGTTGCCATAGAACATCGGGGTCACATTTTGTTTCCCAACAAAATGATAAGTTTCTTTCCAAAATGGTGACTGGTTATACTAACTCATACCTGCCCCAATAGGGTATAAATATTTCTCTCTATACTCCCTCTTACATTGATAATTATTCATAATTATTATTGAGTATAATTGCTGTTTTCTGACCAGCTTCAAGTTGCCATTGTCCTGTTCTTCAATCTCCTCATCAAACCCAAAACTCAAGCTTCTGATTATTGCCAAGACCTGCATCTGTCACTCCACTTTCTTACCACCCCATGCCCTGTCACCCTGCAAGCAAACAATCTGTTACTCTTTTCAACACACTTTCTGAGATGAGTGACAAGACCAGCATCGCCATTCCTAGAAAATGTGTGCTAGTCAATAACTCCATGTGACCTCAGTCATCCTTCCTCTGACTTCCCAGTCTAAAACATCCCTTTTTGACCAGCACTCAGGCTGATACTTGCTCCTGTTTGGAGCTCCAGTACTAGTACAGTGTTTGACACATTGTAAGTGAACAATTAATGCTTCTTCATAGGCTGTTCTTTCATTTGTTCATTGATGGTTTGCAATTTTTTTATTGATAATTTCATGACAATAACATGCACACACATATATATGTGTGTATCAACGTGTGTATGTGTGTGTGTGTAATGCTTCTTTGTCTTATATATTTGTATTTTTCCTCTCAACGTATCTTGGATATCAAACTTTCATTAAATATATTTTGTTCATATGTGTTTTCCATTCAAAAACTTTGCTTCTTTTCTTAGTTCCATTAATTTTGCTCAGAAAAAGTTTTTAAATTTCCTGTAATGGATATAATCTATCTTATTTTTTATTATGTCTTTGTCTCACTTTTGTTTAAGGAAATTTACCCTAGCCATAACTGTGAAATTTGTCTCATCTGGTTCCATTCTACTATCTTGAAAAAATATGACCATTAATATTCATGAATCTATATTCATTTTTGAGCATATTATGGCATATGGCACAAGATGTCCATGTAAACAAATTTTTTCTCCAGACATCTTACCAGCTTCCTTAGCAGTAAAATAATTTGACCAAAAATAAGAGACTGTGGGGAAGGACAATTTTTACTACTTTTAATCAATTGCATAAATTATTCTTTAACAGAGAGCATATTGTAAACGTTGAGGGCAACCAGGTAGTACAGAGGATAGAGCACTGGTCCTGGAGTCAGGAAGACCTGGGTTCAAATTTGGCCTCGGATACTTACTAGTGGTGTGAATCTGGACAATCACTTAATCCTGTTAGCTTCAGTTTCTTCATCTGTAAAACGACCTGGAGTAGGAAATGTCAAACCACATTGTTGTCTGCCAGGAAAACTCTGAATGGGATAATGAAGCACTGAACATGACTGGAACACCTGAAGAGCAGGGAAATTGAATAAACTGTCCCATTTAATCCTCACAAAAATCTAGGGTGAGACTGATCTGATGAAGAACATAAACCTGAAAGAGATAAAGGGTGTTGTCCAACATCACCCAGCTAATGAGTGATGGAGTTGGGACCAGAAATTGGACCCCCTCCAAGTACTCAGTAATAATGGCTTTTTCCCCATGATATCATTAAATGAAAGGACTAATTTCTCTTAAAACAAAACAAAATGTACCAGAGCAGACATTTTACAAGACAGTTGTTGTTGCTTCATTATCAAGGCTAAATATTTTTAAAAATGATGAAGGAATCTATTTTTGTATTCAAGCACAAATTTCCACATGTCTTCAAAGTCACAATTTATTGAGCTATGCTGCTTGAGCAGATAGGTTATGAGGTTTTACTGCTTCATCAAGACTATAAAAGTTGAATTACCTCTCCCCCTCCCTTTTGGGAAATGCTGTGTCTTAGTATCCACTGAGAAAATTTGAACGTATTTTGTAATACTCTAGCATAATAATCAGTCCATTTTATTTATTTTTAATATAAATTTATTTATTTAACTTTCTACATTTTCACAAAATTTGGGGTTCCAAAATTTTCTCGCCATTTGTCCCCTCCCCCCACCCCAGTACATTGAGCATTCTAATTGCCCCTATCACCAATCTGCCCTCTCTTCTATCATCCCTCCCTTCTCTTGTCCCCATCTTCTTTTTTGTCCTGTAGGGCCAGATAACACTCTATTCCCCATTACCTGTATCTCTTACTTCCTAGTACCAAGACCAATACTCGACAGTTGTTCCTAAAACTTTGAGTTCCAACTTCTCCCCATCCCTCCCTCCCCACCCATTCCCTTTGGGAAGGCAGGCAATTCAATATAGGCCATATCTGTGTAGTTTTG
>CM053769.1:97092313-97121421 GCA_028658325.1 Potorous gilbertii | reverse complement strand
GGTCTAGTCACAGGAGATATCTCCTCAGCTGACCTGAGGCAAAGGCAAGCTCAGGGGCTAGTAATCCCAGCTGCCCTATTGTCTTTCTGATTCCCCTGGACAGCTGAGGCACCCCTAGATGCTAATGCGTGTTCCCACCCCTCCTGGGGCTCCTCTCCTGGCACTGAGGCTTACCTAGGTCCTAGTGCAAGTTTTGCCTGCCCTGGGTCCTCTGTCCTTCGGGTTTGCCTCTGCCACCGTAGGAGGAATCCCCCTTAGCTATTTTCCTCATCTCAGGTGTTATGAGATTATTGGCCTCCTTCTGCTGTTTCTGCTGATCTGGAATTTTTCTGGGGAAATATTTTATGGTTATTTCATGGTCATCAAGTGGGGAGGAGAGAGCATTTACTGATCACTCCGCCATCCTGGCTCCCGGAAGTTCAACTAGGTAACTTACCGAAGTTTGATCTTCAGGCTGAAGGTCTCAGGAGCTGCTGTGCTGATATCTGGCCCTCGGCTGCTCTCACTGACTCTGTTTGGCTTGTCTCCTGCCCTCCGTGCTGCTCCTCTGGTTCTGCCCACCAGTCAGGTTTCTCGGGTCCCCTCCACTCCACTGCACTGGCTGTGCCGCGCTGTGGACTCACTCCCATGGAAAAGACCTTTGCCATGGATCCTCCAGTCTAACGTGAGCTCCGAATCTGTCACCATCTGTCTCCCACTGGATTCCGCATCTCCAGAATTTGGTCAGATTCTCCTTTCAGAGGTACCTGAAGGAATTTGTCCAAGAGCTTAGATGAGTCGTTGCTTTCACTCTGCCATCTTGGCTCCAACCCCCCAATTCCCACTTCTAACACATACTGATTGTACTCTCAACTGAACCTCTCAGCATGTCAGGAAACCAACCATGACTATGATTTATAAAGCACTTGCTGATTTCTATTGATAGACGGAGTTTCAATAATATGAAGTCCACATGTGGATAAAAGCGTGTCTTAACAAAGAAAGAAAAAATATGTAAATGAAAATGAACATTAGTATAAAGGGTGAATGAATGGACAGGTTTGATTTCACATGGAATTTTTTAGATTATCACAATATTTGTATAGAACCAGAATAGATGGTATGAAAACATTTTTAGTCACTGAAGGCTCCTATGTAATCCAACCCTTAGGGTAACCAAAATTTACATAAAAGCAGAAATTTATCAAACAAGAGCTTCAATTCCATTTTCTTGGGCATGTTAGCACCAACCTTAGGAGGAAGGAAAGTGATTTTTAATCCGTTTCATTTATGATGAAACTGAAGTTCAAAGAGCCAATGTGCTTGGCAAAAAATCATTCAAGACTTCAAATCTAGAACCTTCTAAATCCAAAGTCTGTGTTTATTACACCTCGGTAGCCTCCCAATCTGCTTCCACATTTCAAGATCATTACCAGAAACATCATAGATAGGAATGGAAGGATCCTCAGAGGTTTTCTAAGAAAAATCTCTCGTTTTGTATTTGAGGCTGAGAAACGCTAGGTGACTTCCCTAAAATCACAAAGGAGTAAGTGGCTGAGCTAGGATTTAAACAGAGATTTTTTTTTTAACCAAATACAGCAATCTTTCTGCTGCCTCTGAAAGTGTATTCACTCAGTGATAACAATGGAACTTATTATAAGTAATAACATAACAATGTTAAGGACTAACTGTGCTTGGTAGGAATTAAAAGTAATTCAATTCAATACACATTTCTTGAGTGTCTATTATGTACCAAGCACGATATTAAGATCTGGAAATAAGTAATTAAACCAATAAATAAATGACTATATAAGTGAATGAATGAATAAATAAATATTGAGTGAATGATATATGTGTGTATGTATGTATATATGCATGTGAATACATACATACACATATATACATATGCATTCACATATGTACATTATTCTATGCACCTCTATGCATAAACATGCATCATATCTATGCATACACATATGCATTACACATGCATACAATACATTATGTGTTTGTGCATATACATATATACATACACAATACATGCATATATAGACAGATACATATAGATATATGGCATATACATTCACATATACATACACACATATATACATATACACACACATATATATACATATATATCTCTTAAAGACAATCTAATCTATTTGAATTATAATCATAGACTGCACAAAACCACAGAATTTCATTCTTCATTCATTCAATAAACGTTTTAAAAGTATTTATTATGTTCCAGGTACCGTACTGTGTGTTAACATACTCACATAAAAGGGATAACTGTTCTCTCAAGGAAATTTGTTTTACAAAGGAAAATTAAACAACATATACAGAAAGAAGCAAATACAAACGTGGTAGCTTTTCAGGAGGAAGGCCAATGACATCTCCACTTCAGACTTCTATGCGTATGCATGAGGATTTGAGGGTGTCTTTTTTCTAATACTCTGGGATTAATCCCCCATTCTGAGAACATTCCCTTCTACTGTTAGGTGCTAGGCACTGGTGATGTAGCAATACTTAATCAGTTAACATGATTTAAATTTTGAACTGCAAGATTTATTTTAAATAAAGACAAATAGCAGAAGTATAAGCATTTTACCTCAAAATTTAAGGGACACACTCTCTCTAATACAATCTTTGTCAGTGGAGAGAGGAAGTTTATCATTTTTAAAATATTTTTCAATAGTATTTTAAAGTATTAACATTTTACTATATTTTAATATTTTTATATATTATTACCCTTTTTACATATTATCAATCACACTGAGTTCATTTCCAAATGGAACATCCCTGCTGGATGAGAGGTTTGGTCCAAAGGTCATTGGTCCCTCTGGGCTTCAAGACTAATGTGATTGCTTACAAACTCAGTAATCGACTATATTCCAAGATCTGCTGGTGGCTCACTTTCCTGATTTCTCAAAGATCACAAAAGTGGAGCCTCCAATCACTTTTACATTAAGAAAAAAATAACAATCTTCAGGCTAAGAACAGAGGCCCATATTTAAGGGTCATAAATTGGTCTTGTGTAGGGAAGTTGTGAGGCTTGTCCCTTTAAACAATTTTCTTTCATTGGAATTCTGTTGGACTAGAAGAAACCAATCAATGTGAAGGGTCATGTTTGACTAGGGCTTTTACAATGTCACTCAAATCCATAAAGTCATAGTCACCCAAAATGTTCCTATTGTCTGTGTGCTTAGTAGACTTGAAAACACTCTTCAAATGTATCCAAGTATTTTCTTTACATATCATCATGATTCTCCTGGAAATCAGACTCCCTATAACCTTCATCATCATGTAAAATTGTACCAGTATTATTCTGTACATGTTCATTAGGTCTGGGCTAAGTGGCCAGTCCCCATTATGTAAAAGAAGTACAAAGTGAATACCAAGTATTTTCTATAAGGGCAGTAATTTTGGGCCCTAGAAACTGGGGGATAAGGTAAAGATCACAATAGGTGGCAATGGAACTGATGGGCTGAGCTGAGGTTTTAAGTAGGGCTGGGATTCTTGAGGACAAAGTTAATGAGTCAGGGCATTACATATATAAAATATACTCACATTTATATATGTATGTATGCATATAAAATTTTCATGAGGTGTAATGTAGGAGAAACAACTAGAAGCCCATTAATTAAGGTGTAATACTAATTACACATTTCTGAATTTAGATTTCACAGCATCTTCAAATGGACCCTTTTGCTGTCTGTGCTTTATGACTAGTGAATGTCAGAGAACACATAAGATTTGAAAGACATTCGATAATTAGCCCAGGTCCTAATGTGGCAATTACAGAAAATTCCTCTCATTTGGGGATTTGTGATTTACAATTTCTAATGTTTCAAAGATTGAGAGTTGCTAAAGGATGTTCAAAGAAATGGAATGTTAGATCTGTAAGGGGCCTTAGAGATTATCTAATTCCATATTCTTCTTTTATAGAGGAGGAAATTACAGATGTCACAAAAGAGATTAAACATTTGAGATAATAGAACTATGGCCATAAAATACCTGGACATGTCAGGATATTGACCTGGAACAAATGAGATGAAGTGAACAAGGGATAAATGTAAATTCTTACACTTGGGTCCAAAAGAATCAACTTGACAAGCACAAGGTTGGTTCAGCATATGGAGCCATTAGTTCTTCTTAAAAACGTTAGAGGATTTTAGTGGGTTCAGTCTATAGCTCATTATGACTGAGGAATGTGCCATATGGCAGCAAATATTAATGGAATCTTGGGGAAGGAGAGTGCTCAGAGAAGTCAAGCATCCAGTAATAATCCTTCTACCTTCTGCCTTGCATTTTGACCATTATGCCTTCCTTGTGTCGAAAATCTCCACTGTTTTCAGTATATATCTTGTTTTGACATAATAATTTTCCCTTTTCCTTTACACTGTGAACTCCTTGAAAACAGACAGCACATTTTACATTCTTTTTTATTCCCAGGGTTTAGCATAGTGCGTCATCCATAACAGAAGTATAAGCATGTTACCTCAAAATTTAAGGGACACACTCTCTCTTGTTAATTTCAATTAACATTGATTAAGACCTAGTATGTGTCAGGCACCATATAAACACTGGGGATACAAAAAGAGGCAAATGGTAATTGCTGCCTTCATTGAACTCACAATCCAATGGGGGAACAACCTGTAAAGAAATATATACAAAGCAAACTATATATAGGATAAATAAAGAATAATTAGCAGAGGGAAGGCACAGGAATTAGAGGGGTTGCAGAAGGCTTCCTGTAAAAGGTGGAGTTTTAGTTGGGACTCAAAGGAAACTGGGGAAGTCAACGGTCAGATAAGACAGGGAAAACTATTTCAGGTATAAGGAAAAACCAAAAAAAAAATGCCTAGAACTAAGATTATCCTAGAACTAGGATTATCTCATCGATAAAACAGTCAGGAAGCTAGTGTCACTGTATGGAAGAGTATATGTTAGAGAGTAAGGTGTAAGAAGACTGAAAAAGTAGGAGGAGGATAGATTATGGAGTGGTTTGAATGACAAACAGAGAATGTTTTATTTGCTCCTGGAGGCAACAAGGAGCTATAGGAGTTTATTGAGTAGTAGGAGGGGTAGCCTGATCAGATTTCCATTTTAGGAAAATGGAGGAGAGACTGAAGTGGGGAGACAATTGAGGCAGGTTGACCACCCAGGAGGCCAGAGTAATCAAGGCATGAAGTGATGAGGGCTTGGAGTGTCAGTTGTGTCAGTGGTGGCAGTGTGAGAGGAGAGAAAGGGGTATATTCAAGAAATGTTAGAAGGTGAAATCAACAGGTCTTTTTCCTGGAACATAAAATTTGTAATCAGCCTGTGGTCAAATTGTGATGGACTTTAAATATCAAAGAAAGTGTTTTTATTTTTCACTATATGTAGGAGAGAGCCACAGAAGCTTTTTCAAAGGGAGCAATGTGGTGATATCACTATCTTAGGAATATCCAGCAGCTAAGGGGAGGTAGGAGGGAAGAGTGATAAAGCCTGATTCAGGGAGATCAATTGGCAGTCCAACTAAATGCCTTAGTAACATTATGGGTCTAGAGGGTCAGACCAAAGATGAAAGAGTAACAGCACAGCGGGAATGTTCCTGCCAAACCCAGCCAAATACCTGTAAAAAAAATGACTCTAAACAAATTCTGGAGCTGCAGAACCCACAGAATGATGGAGTGAAGCAACTCTACAGCCCAAGTCAACCTGGATGGTTGCCAGGAAGTGTCCATCGCATCACATAGGGGGCAGGGGGGAGTCCAACATGGGCCACACCAGCACAGAAGGGACCTGAGTAGACCTTGAGGAGACTGAATCTCTTACACCTGTAGTGGCTTCCAGACTTCATGACCCAAAACACTGAGGATAAATTGGAAGGTCAGTGGAAAAATCTGTGGGACGAGTGCAGAAGAGTGGAATGGTCTGATCCCAGTACAAGGGCAGCTGAAGGGGGATGAGGCAGAGGAAACTGCAGCAGCTACAGTACCAGCAGGGGCAACTGCAGCCACTGTTTGTGGTGCTCTAGGCTCACAGATTGTGGGGGGACCAAGGGGTTGACAGTACCCTCCCCAACCTAATTGGAAGCAGAGATCTGCCTTGAGAAAGAGCTCAAAATTCAAGTAAATGGCTGGAAAAATGAGCAAAAATCGAAAAAGAATCAAACTATAGAATCTTACTTTGGTGACAAGGAAGAACAAAACATATAAATACAAGAAAACAAAGTCAAAACCCCTTCATCCAAAGCCTCCAAGAAAATATGAATTGGTCTCAGGCTATGGAAGAGCTCAAAAAAGATTTTAAAAATCAAGAGAAGTGGAGCAAAACTTGGAAAGAGAAATGAAAGTGATGTAATAAAATCATGAAAAATGGGTCAATGATTTGCTAAAGGAGACCCCAAAATGCTGAAGAAAATAGCCCTTTAAAAATAGACTAACTCAAATGACAAGAGATCCAAAAAGCCAATGAAAAAAATGCCCCAAAAGGCAGAAATGGCCAGATGAAAAGGAGATCCAAAAGCTCACTGAAGAAAATAATTCCTTAAAGATTAGAATGGAGCAGATAGAAGCTAATGACTTTATGAAAAATCAAGAAATTGTACAAAAAAAGCAAAGAATGAAAAAGTAGCAGACAATACAAAATATCTCCTTGGAAAAACCACTGATATGGAAAATAGATGCAGGAAATATAATACAAAAATTGCTGGACTATTTGAAAGTCATGATTGAAAAAGAGCCTAGACATCATCTTTCAAGAAATTATCAATGAAAACTGCCCTGATATTCTAGGAACAGAGGGCAATATGGAAATGGATAGAATGCACCAATAACCTCTTGAAACAGATCCCAAAATATCCCCAGGAATATTGCAGCCAAATTCCAGATTTCTCACATCAAGGAGAAAATATTACAAGCAGCCAGAAAGAAACAAGTTGAGTACTGTGGAAAGACAATCAGGATAACACAATATCTAGCAGTTTCTACATTAAAGAATAGAAGGGCTTAGAATATGAAATTCTGGAGGTTAAAGGAGATAGGATTAAAACCAAAACTCAGGATAATACTTGAGGGGTAAAAAATGGATATTCAGTGAAATAGAGGACTTTCAAGTGTTCTTGATGCAAACACTAAAGCTGAATAGAAAATTTGACTTTCAAATATAAGAATCAAGAGAAGAGTGGAAAGGTAAACAGGAAAGAGAAATCATACGTGACTTATTAAAGTTGAATTGTTTACCTACATGGAAAGATAATAGTTGTAACTCTTGAGACTTTTTTCCACTATTAGGGTAGTTGGAGGAAAGGTAGATAGATAGATAGATAGATAGATAGATAGATAGATAGATAGATGGCACAGGGTTAGGTGAATATTAAAGAATGATTAATTCCGAATTAAGGAATAAAACCAAGGGTGGAAAGAATATATTTGGAGAAAGAGAAAGGGAGAGATAGAATGGAGTAAACTATTTCACATTAAAGAGGCAAGAATAATGTTTCACAACTTAGGGGAAGAAGTAGGAGATGAGATGGAATGAGTGAACTTCACTCTCATTGAATTTGGCTTAAAGAGGAAATAACATACACACTCAATTGTGTATCTTACCCTACAGGAAAATAAAGAGGAAGGGGAAAAGGTGAGGGATAATAGAAAGGAGGGTATATTGGGGAAGGGGGTAATGAGAAGCAAGCACTCTTTAAAAGTGACAGGGTCAAAGGAGAAAATAGAATAAGTGAGGAAGGCAGAATAGGATGGAGGGAAATATAATTGGTCTTTCACAACATGAGTATAATGGAATTATTTTACATAACTACATATGTATAACCTATATTGAATTGCTTGCCTTCTCAAGGAGGGTGGGTGGAGATGGATGGAGGGAAAGAATTTGGAACTCAAAGTTTTAAAAACAAATATTAATAATTGTTTTAAGTGCAATTGGGAAATAAAATATGCAGGCAATAGGGTATAGAAATTTATCTTTACCTATAGGAAAATAGAGGGCAGGGGTTGAGAGAAGGGGGTGGTAGAAGGGAGGGCAAATTGGGGAAAAGAGTGGTTGGGGTACATGCTGTCCTGGGATAAGGGAAGGAGAGAGATGGAGAGAAAATGTGAAACCCAAAATCTTGTGGAAATGAACGCTGAAAAGTAAAAATAAATTAATAAAAGTAAAATAAAAAAGAAGTCGAGTTTAAATACTTTCTCAGACAGTAACTGTGTGACTCTGAGCAAGTCAGCTAAGTTCTGTGTTCCTCTGTTCCTTTACCTGTAAAATGGAGACAATAAGAGTACCTACCTCATAAGGTTATAGTGAGGATTAAATGAGATACCATGTAAATTAAATGAGATACAAACCTTAAAGCACCATATAAATGCTAGATACCATCACCATCACCATCATCATCATCACTATATGGACTGTTCTGAGGATCAAATGAGGTATTTAAAGTCTTCTGTGGCACTTAAATGGGCAGCTAAGTGACTCAGAGGATAGAGAGCTAAGCTGTGGAGTCAGGAAGACTCATTCTCATGAGTTCAAATCTGACCCTAAACAGTTACTACCTATGTGACCCTGGGTAAGCCATTTAGCCCTGTTTGCCTTAATTTCTTCATATACAAAATGAGCTGGAGAAGGAAATTGTCAGTCACACCAGAACCTTTGCCAAGAAGACCCTAAGCAGAATCACAAAGAGTCAGACATGACTGAAATGACTGAAATAACCCTCAAAACCCTGGATTAGTTTGTGTTGGTGTGGTTGTTGATATGCTGTGTCCTGGGGGAGGGGTGCAAGGATCCTTGGCAATATATTTCTCCTTGAGAATGCTTTAATAAGGGCAAGAGGGACTCCAGGGATGGATCAGGAGCAGATCAGATTAGAGACAGGATGATGAAGTGAAAAGGCACAATTACTTATCTTGAAATATATTATAAAATCTGCTATTCGGACAACCCCAACATCATGGTGCTGTCGTTTCTCAGGTATAAGCTGCTCCATCTATGATTTGCAGAGGATGTGCTAGCTATTATTACCTTGAACATCTTTCATCCTTACAAAGCTGACATTCGAAGTTACTATGATCTGTGGTCACTGATGACAATAGGCTTCAGAGTAATCTCCACAGACTAGGTTTAGCTCAGAGTCCACCAGCTTTGAATAATAAAGCACAATGCTGGAGAGCAAGTCAAATATTTTAATTAATTTAAGTTAATAAAATTAATCACTTGCATTTTGCTTGAATTATATTTTTTGAAGAGTACTCTTTGAGATCAATGGAAACGTCTGAATGGGATATTTGCAGGTAAGATCATTCTGCCCTTCTCTTCCTTACTTCCTTAAATTATAAGATAGAGGTAAATGTGCCATCGCAATTTCTGAGGATTTGACAGAAAGTAGAGAAAGTCAAAAGATCCCACTAAAATATAAAAATAAAATATGTAACTCAGTGGAAAGGAGGTTAAGCATTTTAGGATTTAGGGGGAAAAGGTGAATGATATTTACTTTTAACATCACACACGATACAGTTATATAACACTTCACAAATACTTCAGGCTCTTACGTGCTTGATGAACTTTCAACTCAGTTTCTGTAAAATTGAAAATATCAACTTCAGTCACTTAAAACCTGCCTTTCAACTCAGATTTCCACCTTAATTGAAAGTGAATTAGGAGAGCCCATTTAGCAGGTTCTGAACAACAGGTGCTTTAGAAACATTGCTTTGAGTAATTGACATGAACTTCTTTCAAAGACAACCATCAGTGTTCTCATCTTGTCTATTCAATCATGTCTTCCTCGAAACACTGATCATGGCTCTAAAATTGTGTCCAATACATTTACCGAGTCAGCTGTTTGGTCTAAATTAGCAGGGATTTAGTGTATACAATGAATAATTGCCACAAACATAGAATCACTAAATTATAGGTTTGGAAAAGACCTCCAAGGGAATTGCAGAGTTCCCATTCAGTACAAATGACTCTGTTCTACATTCTCAATTAACTTTTTATATTTCTTCTGCTCGAATCATTCCTGTCAGAGAACTCAGTACCCCTCCTCTTGACTACCTCTCCAATTGATGTTTAATGTTAATTACTACTAAAGAACATTCTTCAAAATGGAAACACTCAACATTCCTGTAAAAGCTATCCATTGGTCTGAGAAATCCATGAATATATCCAGTCCTCCACAGTCTACCTCCTACCTAACTTTCTAGAGCGATTTCCTATTTGTCTTTTATTCATTCCATGTTCAAAGGAACTGGTTCACTTGATGTACTTTCTGCATGACGAGCCTCTGTCCCATGCCCATACATTGTCACAGAATGTCATTTCTGTCTACATTAATCTCCCTTCTCAAGTTAGGCTTTTATTATCTTTCACTTCCTTCAAAGCACAGTCCAAGTGAACGTCATATATGAGGCCCTGCCTGAACTCTGTCTCTTCTTCTGTCATCACCTTCTTTATAGATATGATGTTACTCCTATCAGTCAGTCAATAAATATTCATTATCATAGACATACTTATTAGTATGTGCACATTTTGTTTCCTCTCAAAGAATTGTAATGGCTGAACTCTCTCTGGTTTCTGTATTTGCATTTCTGGTGGCTACCATAATGCTTCAAGTAATTAATAATACTAATTTTTGAATAAATGAGCTTAGTTGTTGTTTGATCATTTGTCAGTCATGTGTGACCTTTGTGACCTCATTTGGGGGTGTGTTGCCATTTTCTTCTCTAGTGGATCCATTTTATCAGACAGAGGTGAAGTGACTTGCCCAGGATCACACAACTAGGAAGTGTCTGAAACTGGTTTTATGCTCAGATCTCCCTGACTCCAGGCTCTGTGCTCTATCCACTGAGTCACCAACTGCCTCAAAAAAATGAGCCTAGACTCAGGGAGTAGATGTGAGCAAGTAGACACCCAGTCTCTGATTGGGTGTTCCCTAACAATGTTGCTATGTATCACATTGTTTTGACAGAGGGTGACCCAAGTAGGGAGGCCTCTTCTTGTCCAAGCATCATGTCACTTAGGTCCTATTCCCATGAGCAGACTTCCTTGTGTTATATGATGAAGGAAAGGTTTTGTACATTATGTTACTATTTTGTGACCTTGCCTGAGGTGTTCACCTTAGAGATTATGTGGGGATGATGTCTATGCAATACCTTTGGAGTACTTAGAAATTTGACCAGGAGTATCTGTTTCTAAGGTCTTTGACCTCAAATGCCAGAGGTCACAGGGCATAACATCAAGGACAAGAATTTCCTAGAAAAATAGCTATCTAGTGGAATAAAATATGATCTCTTATCACTTTCATCTTGAATATGATAGAGGATCCTGTATAATTTTGTCTGGGACATTTTAAGGTGTACATCTGATGGGACATAAAACTGAGAATAGAACAGTTATGTGGAATGGTGTATAGGTGATGAGTCTGGAGTCAGAAAGGCTCATGATACTGTGTTCAAATCTGGTTTCTGACACTTACTAACTGTGTTACCCTTGGCAAGTCACTTAACTGTGTTTGCCTCAGTTCCTTATCTGTAAAATGAGCTGGAGAAAGAGAGGACCAACTACTTCAGAGCCTTTGCCAAGAAAACCCCAAATGGGATCACAGAGAGTCAGACACAACTGAAAACACCTGAAAAACAACAGTAACAAATGTGAGACTATTAATTCGCATTAATGGACATTCCTCCAGCAGATGATAGTATCCTCACAGGGTTATGAAAACCTGGAAGGGCTGAGATCTCCTTAAAGTTTATCAAACTGGGACCTCATCAACCCAAGTGAGAACACTGGATACCAGGTAATTGAAACTCAAGATTTGCTGTCTCATGAACACAAAGCTAAAGGCTGTTGATATTGGAAAGAGAGATGGTCTGAAAAATGTCTACCCAAGATAGAGATTACACACTTAGAGAATCACAGATTTAGAGTTGGACTGGACTCTCAAGGCATTTTATTCCAACTCCTTCACTTCTCACAGATTAAGAAGTAAAAGTCCAGAGATGGTAAGTCACATGTGAAAGATCACAAAGATATAAGGGACTGGGCCAGCATTTGAATTCAATTCCTTCACCCCAAAGTCAGTATTCTTTCCATTCTACTATATAGTAGAGATATCAAACACATAGCCTATAGGCCACATGCAGCTGTTAGCACTCCCAGGGAGGCATTATCCAGATTAAAATAGAATTGAGAAATGGATAACAAAATAAAAATACAGTAAAACATAAATCATACATTTTAAAATTAAATCAGCACATGGCCCCCAAAGAGGCTTTTGTATGGTTTAGTGGCCCTCTTTTATTTGAATTTGATACTCCTGTTCTGGAGCAAAGAAACCTGCCTCTCGTTACTGAGAGCCCTGGGTAACTTCAGGTAATTCAGTCTCAGTAATCTCAAAGGTTTTGGATGCTCCCACTCTCCAATCCCATCTATAAAGTACCCTACCTTTCATTGAAGGAGATGAAAAAAACATTTGAATCAAAAGGGTAAAAGCCAAAGTTCAAGCACTGAGTCTGGCACTATCTAGCTTTGTGATTGTCAGTCATTCTTCTGACTACTCTAAACCTCAGTTGCCTCCTCTGTAAACTCACTACAAAGCCAAGTGTCCTGTAAACCTTAACATATCACAGTCACAGAATGATCACTGTAAGTCCAGCTTTATGATCATGTGATAGCCAGGTGCTTAATGTACAGCGTGCTTGACTTTGAGTGAGGAAAACCTGAGTTCAAATTTTGCCTCACACATTTACTAGTTATGTGACCCTGGAGAAGTCGCAACTTCTCATAGCCTCAGTTGATTGTTTTGTTTTTATTAATTGTAAAATGTAAATAATAATGGAACTTACTTTATGGGCATCAAATGAGATAATTAATGCAATGTGAGCTTCGCTTCTTACTCCTACCAGAATGTAAGTTCTTTGTGCAGATATCAGTGTTTAAACTCATTGTTCTGTCTTTCCGAAAACCAATCTGCATGCTTTCAGGAATCTCTTTGCACGTGGTAGGGACTTCATATTTTGTATATGTGTGTGAAATGAGTGAACAAGTGAAAGAATAACTGAACATGTGGACATATAATGAACTGAGTGAATAAACCCAAGAAGCCTAACTTCTCTAAATGGCTTCGGGCTTGCCTTGCCTTCCTCCCAGAATGCTGATGGGGAATCTTAGGAATCCATACACACATTTTTATTCACATTTATGCCCACATCCATATCTTCATCCCTATACATCATTTA
Source organism: Potorous gilbertii (assembly GCA_028658325.1). Classification (NCBI taxonomy): domain Eukaryota; kingdom Metazoa; phylum Chordata; class Mammalia; order Diprotodontia; family Potoroidae; genus Potorous; species Potorous gilbertii. Next base: position 97,108,213 of record CM053769.1, on the reverse strand, counting down.
CACACATATGCATAAGCATACATGTATATACATACAAATAGGTGTATATGTATGTGTGGGTATATAATATGTACATATTTTCACTCTACATTTGGAATTTAAAGAACAGTTTACAACTGACAAAGTGCTTTGCATATACTGTCTTAGTGAATCTTCCTAACAATCTGCCTGATGTAGGAACTCTTGTTATCCGCACATTGCTGATGAGGACTAGTGAGGCTCCAGAGGTCATGACTTGCCCAAGGTCACACATCTGCTAAGTGTCCGTAGGGGCCGAATACAGATTTCTCTGACTCTCTGTTTAACATTCAAACCACTCTGGCAGACAGCCTCTCGGAAAATGTTCAGTAAATCATATAAACAGTGAACACTAACGGCAGTTGGTCAGGTGGAAAATGATATAGTGAGTCTCAGCAAAAGGCGAGATCATTCCTCCCTTGCTATCTTCTCTAGGGAATGAGGTTTTCCACTCATGGCTCCTACACTGGATATGCCATTTTTCCTCAATGGATGTGTCTTCATCAGGGAGGTGATTCTAAAATATTGAAGGCTCTGTCCATGTAACAGTACAGTGACTGAAAGGTCAGATTGGGTTTGTGAGCCTTTAAGTCCCAGGAAAATGTTGGAGAGTAGGTTTTATTTTGTTTTGCTTTGTTTTTGTACCAGCATCAGTCAAGCTAAATGTTCAGAGACTGATCGGAGTCTTTCTCCAGTGTAATGACTTCTAGGGAAGGGGACAAAAGGTTACAAACCATAGAAAACTGTCTATAGTATTTTTAAATGTGGAAAGTCCTTTACATGAATGATTGCCTTTGGCATTCCCAATAGTACTCCTGTGAGAAAGATGCCAAAGGAGCCTACATTTAAGTTGGACTTGCTACATGACCAGGGGAAGGTCAACAAAATTCTTTGAATCTCAATTTCTTCATTTGTAAAAGGAAGCCACTTCCTACAGTGCTCAGAAATAAGGCTCAAATAGAATAATGCATATAAATAGGTTTACAAATTTTGAAGCATGACACAAATGGTGACTATTTCTATTTCTGCTGCTGTTGTAGATATCAAAAACTATATTTTACACATGAAGAAATTGAGGCTAAGATTACCCCAAATTACATGCAACCTAGGTCTTCTTGGCTATCAGTCCAGCATCCTACCACTATGCCATGTTCTCTGAAGTTAAACCTATTCTTTCCTTCTGAGTAGTGGAAAACTATAGACATCATCGTAAGAAAATATATAGTATTTCCATCATAATTACCTTGTGGGGTGGATAGTATGAGTATCAACATCTCTACAGATGTGGGATATGAGGCTCAATGAGGTAAGAAATATTGCACAGCTAGAAAGTATGGGAGGAATGAGTTGAACTATGCTCACCAGACTCCTAGTCAAAGTTTCTTTCTCTGTACCAAGTAAATATAGTTGTTCATTTCTAAAGTCATTTTACTGACTCCTTGAGCAGGAGAGATAACACCCTACTGTTTTAATTTGGAGGCCAGGCAAATTCACGGGTGTTGAACCTTAAAATGATGGGTTGTGAGTCCAGAAGAACATGGGGAATTGGGGGTGAGGGGTAATCTAATAATTCTGTTTAGCATCCTTGATAGCTTTATGACAAGATTGTTTCCACCTTTCATAATGAGAATTCTCCCTACTCCTCTTCCCCATTTATGCATTTCTTCTTAGAGAAAGATGCACTCAGCCCATAAGGGATGTTCAGGAACACCTGAGATAGGAAGAGATAATCAGCTATCTCCTTCATTTCCCTCAAATTGCACTTCATTTGACAAGTTTACCAGTTTAGAAATGGTCTATTGGGAACTCAGTTGGTGGGCACCTTATTTTGTTTGAACAGCAGCAATTTCCATGAGTTCTTCCAGCAGGCATCATGTCTGCGTGCATCAAATGCATGCCTCGCCATCTGCGGAAGGAAGCCCTGGAAATTTTGCCATTCAGCTTAAGAGACATCAGTCTGTAAGAGAAGAGTCTTTGCAGGTCTGCAGACGATGAGCCCCAGGTGTCAGGGATTTGAAACAACAATTCATGGGGACAAACACAGCAGCTATTTGTGGAAATTGCCACTCCTGGTCTTGGGAAAAATGCTGCTCTGAGAGAGGAATTTTCAGAAAATCATTTTCTCCAACCAAAGAGTTAAGTTTTGATTTCTGAAATTCCCTTTCATTGTTTTTGTTTATATGTATGTTCGTTATTATTAACATTATCATTAAGTTCTAAGGACCTTCCCAGATTTACCATCCCATGATCTAAGTTTTATCAGAGCCCTGACAGTGCATATTCTGTGTTCTAGGATCAATTCTAGTTCCAATGTTCTATGTTCTAAGCCTACGTCTGATTCTATCATAGAACATTTTTCTTTGGGAAGAATGAAGTGATTTCCCTGTAATTTACACAATTTCTTATAAAAATCTCCATTCATCACAGGTAGATATTTCCTAGATGGGGAAATGGAGGTTCATAGAAGTGTGTGTGTGTAGATAGATAGATAGATAGACAGACAGACAGACAGACAGACACAGAGAGAGAGAGAGAGAGAGAGAGAGAGAGAGAGAGAGAGAGATAGCACCCTGCTAAATTTGATTGCAGGGGATGGAAATGTTGGCCTTGAGAAGAAAATGCTTAGGGAGGTTATGAAAGCTGATTCTATTTATTGAATCTATTTGAAATGATTTTTGAATATTTGACATGTGGAAAACATATTAGACTAATGATGTTTGGTCTTAAAATACAGAACAAAAGATCAAGGGATTAGATGTACAGGGACAAAATTCACCTCAGTACAAAAGCCTAGTACTTAGAGAGCTTCAAAAGTGTAATGGATGACCTTAGGACATAATGAGATTAGGAATAATGGACTTCGTCATGCCAAGCCTATACAAACTCTTTTCATGGATTATAGTAGAGGAGATTTGAGAGAACATACATTCAGGCCAGAAATAGCTCACTATAGACTGTCTTAGTCACTCAGTCCCTTGGTTTTGTAGATGATAAAATTAAGGTCCAGAGTGTGAACTCATTTGACCAAGTTCATAGTAAATGGCAAAGCCATGATCTAAACCTAGATCCTAGGACTGTAAATCCAACATTCTTTCTACTTCACCATTCTTTTTCCTTGCTCAGGTTGGACTAGGTCACCTACTCTGATTCTTAACCTAGTAAAGTTTTTTTCTGTTATTCTGTTACACCACTTTCTTCAGAATAATGGTTTAAGGTGATAATGATGCCTATGATGAGTAATATAGCAACTTAAATTTGCTTCATATATTACCCTACTTTATTTTCACAACCAGTATGTGCCATTTTTTATTCCCATTTTGCTGAAGAAGAAATCAAGTCTTAGAGAGGGCAAGTGACTTACCTAGGATCACTCAGCTAGTGAATATGCCATACAGGATTCACAATTCACACACCAAGTTCTCTTGACTTTAAGACCAGCAGGATTTCTGCTTGTAAGAGTTGGATTCATTTAAATCAAATTCAAACAATGTTTCTACCTCACTTAAAGTAACTCCTTTAAATAGTTGAGAATGTCTCCATGGAATCAATCAATCAAAGAGCCTTCGACTAACGGCAAGATGTTTCACTCAGTTTGGAAAGAGTGAAAACTATTGGAATGGGATGTCATCATGCTGCACAGAAGGATATTGGGTTTGGCTGAAGATTCTTGGTTGTGGCCTGTGAGTCTTACATAACATATCAAACCAGTATTTTAGTGTACAGTAGCATAGAGGAAAGAACAGCTGAAGTCAAATCTTTGAGAGAGAAATTCTTAATGGAAAGTAAAGTAAAAGAACCATGGTATCCTCCCCTCCTCCTTCAATCAGAGGAATATTTGGTGAATTTTGGAAGGTTCTTGGAGATATGAATTTCTCAACATCCCAAGAATAGTATCCCATAGTACTGGATAAAGTCCTAGATCTGTATTCAGAAAGTTGTTATTCAGTCATATATTTTCTGTCGTGTCTGACTCTTTATGATCCCATTTGAGGTTTTCTTGGCAAAGGTACTGCTGTGGTTTGTCATTTCTGCCTGCAGTTCATTTTACAGAAAGACTTGAATCCAAATCTGACCTCAAACATTTAGTTGCTCTATGACCCTGGATAAGTCACTTAACCTCTGTTTGCCTCAGTTTACTGAGTTGTAAAATGATGACTATAGTAGTGTTTGCCTCACAGGATTATTGTGAGGAACAAATGAAATAATATTTGTAAAAATGTATTTAGTATAGTGCCTGGTACATTACTGACTCTATAAAAATGTAGTCCCGAGTTCCCTTCCTCCTCAATGCTAGTAGTTGCTATTGAAAGTGTTAGCATCAAGGACAAACTAAATGTTCTAAGGGAAAACAGCTTTAGGGATCTACAAAGAGCCCAGCATAAAGCCATATCCCAGGCTTGAAGGGAGCATCATGAGCCTCTCATGAAAGGGGTAAAGTTATCTTTTGGAAAAATGTGCTCTGAGCTTGAGCCCCACCATTCCCTGGTTTCTATAGGTACTTGTTAAGAAGTGAGATCCAGAGTTTTGGGGAAAGCTTTTATACCAACTTTTCCTACTGAACTACTTTATTAAATGTCCATTTTGATGAATTAGTTGTCTGTGTAACTAATTAATATAATTTGAAGGGAAAGCATAGAGATGTGGCCTTTTGAATGATCTACAAAGTCAGTTTTCCACCCACCCAAACAGCGCAGTGTTCCCTCAATCCTAGGAAAAGAAATGGTAACCATTTTCTGTGGATCTCCAATTGACATTTCAAGTGAGGTATGGAAAATAAATACTAAATAGTAATTGTTTCACTTTTACCCAGCAACCCCGAGGGTCTTCTCTCAGTTGTTTTTTTTTAGATTAAAGGGGTCATCCCTTGAGGAACTACTTATTCATTGAATGGGTATATCACACTCAAAGTAAGAATTCCATAAGACCTTAACCTGAAAGGGCCAGGGTCTCACCATTGCATCCTGGGCCATCTCCAGTCATCCTGATGAATATCAGGCTACTGGACCCAGATAGTTCAGGAGAAGAAAGTGAGGCTGGTGACCTTGCACAGCCCTCCCTCACTCAAATCAAAGCCAACTGCAAGTCATGTCATCATCTTGATTTCATGTTCCTCTTTGAGAACCAAGAACAAACACAACAACCTGGATTTGGAACTATACACAAAGGGCTACAAAACTGTGCATACCCTCTAAGCAATACTGCTTCTAGGACTATATCCCAAAGAGATCATAAAAATGAGAAAAGGTGTCACATGTACAAAAAGATTTATAGTAGCTCTTTTTGTGGTAGTGAAGAACTGGAAGTAGAGGGGATGTCCGTCAACTGTGGAATGACTGAACAAATTGTGGTATGTGAATATAATATAATACTATTATGCTATAAGAAATGATGAACGGGAGGACTTCATAGAGGCCTGGTAGGACTTATAGGAACTGATGCTCAGTGAAATGAGCAGAGCCAGGAGAACATTATACGTAGTAGCAGCCATGGTGTAAGAGGACTATTTCTGATAGATCTAGTCCTTCATAGAAATGCAGAGGCCTAAAACATTCCCAAAGCACTCGAGGAAAATATCATCAATAACCAGAGAAAGAACTATGGAATCAGAACACAGGATGAAGCAAGCTCTTTTCTCATTTTATGTTGTGTTTTGTTTTAGTTTTTCTCATGGTTTCTCCCATTCATTTTAATTTTTCTATACAATATGACTAATGTGAAAATGCGTTTAATAAGAATGTATGTATAAAATCCATATAAGATTATATGCCATCTCAAGAAGGAAAGGGAGAGGGTGGGAGAGAAAAATTTAAGACTTATGGAAGTGATTGTTGAAAACAAATAATTAAAATTAAAAAATATATTTTAATATCTTTCTGGAAATAAACTGGGTTGCAGAAATGTCTTGCCAAGGTCACTCTATTAGGTAGTGAAAGAGCCCAGCTCCCATGATTCTGGCTTCCATGCTGTTTTCTTTCCACTACATGACCTAATAGATTATACTGGGTTTTAGTCTTTTTCAAAGATGCCTACTTTATACATATTTACTTCTTGCAGAATGAAACCATCCCATAATTTTGATAGGATTTGAAAAGTTTCTTAGATTATATCCCTCATCTTCCTTTAAATTCCCAAAAAGGAAATAAACAAAGCAGCCCATCTTGGGCCTTTCCATCTCTCATTTCCACTGCAGGCCTCGGTGAATCATTGATATTTATCATCTCAATCCGACATCTTGTTCAAGCAGCTTGTGTCGAGCTACATATTTGATCAATAGATTCGAATGAAATCCTTTGGTTTTCTCAGTATTTATCTTCAGAGAAAGCAATTGATTTAGAAAATTTCAAAGCTTGTGATGTGAATCATTGAAATCTGCTGTTTTTGTCATTTGACAGCTGTTGCCTAATCTGGATTCTATAAGATAAGATGATATTTTCATGTCAAACTCTTGCTTGGGTTAAGGCCTAGGGATGAATGATGTGGTGGGCATTTTTTTTGGCAAGTAAACTAGCCAATACCAGTGATACTCTTCATGGACTTGGCTGCAGAGGAATAGTTCATGAGGGCCAGCTTGTGTAGTACAGAGGACAGGGCATAAACCTGTAGTTATAGGACCTGGATTCAAGTTGTGATTCTGCCCCTTGTTACCCCTGCAACTTAAACGAGTCATTCAGCTGGTAATGCCCCTATTTCCTCAAGTGCTTTTTGACTGATTAATTGACTTTATAAACAACAACGAAAACAAAAGCAATCTGACAGTGACTCCACCTTTTCTAAATAACAGAGGGTTCTTTTCTTTTTTCTCATGTTTTTTAGAGAGAATGAAGAACCATTATCTTTTTCAGTCATTTTAGTGGTGAAGCTACAGTCAAGAAGCCACATACTCTACAAATTTGATTTGGAGAGATTATGAGTAAATATGACTAAGGACAGTGAAAGTGTCATGTAAATAAGCAGAATGAATGATTATGTTACCCAAATAGTCAATATAGGCCATGCCTTTTGTTGGAGGGAGGAAGGTCATCATATTACCTGACATTTGAAAGTCTCAGGAAAGATATTTTTAGTGCAAAATAAGGAGACATTGCCAACACAGAAAGTAATCTAGACCTAAAATGGGCTGCCTTATCCCTTGATCTCCATCATTGGAGGTATCCATGCTACAATTAATTGCCTGCTTGGCAGGCAAATGGGGAGGGAGGGATTCATGCATCAAATGGCATGGATTAGATGAGCTTTGAAGTCTCTTCAAGCTCTATAATGATAGCATTCTAAATGTATTTTCTCTTCCATATAACAAGAATATATGTCATCCTTACTGGGAATAAGCCCTTTAATAGACCAGTTCCAATCTCTTACCTATAATTTAGAAGATGATCACTGAAGGGAAATGGACTGCTTCTATTCCTGGAGTGGGCCATTTTATGACTTCTTTTGAAATGAAATATTAATTTGGAGGAAGATTAATCCAGGTTCCCTTCTATCATCAGTTATACTTCAGGATGTGCTCAAATGTTCCATTATGGCTAGACAAAGGACCTGTCTAGAATTTAAAAGAACAACCAAGAACACAGTTCATTACAGAAAGAAAGTTTAGTGAGGCACACAGACAGAAGAGGGATAGCATGCCCATTTTGATGGGTTAATTGAATTAGTTAAAGCAACAGTCAGTCCGTGCTGAGAATTAAAATCATATACCCAGAATTATGGGACTATTAATAAATGTTGATGTTTCAATGAACTAGAATTCATCAAATAATACTATTATCAAGGGATTATTATGTGCTTAGGGCTGTGATAGATAATAGAGAATATAAAGAAAAAGGGAACAGTATTTTCTATCATGAAGTTTATATTCTTTGAGGGAAACAACATGCGCACAGACAAATGCACAATTTGCGCGATCTACATTTGGCAGGAATTCTCTGGCCAACTATCCCAGAACAAAACCTGAATTTCTCCTCCTCAAGATTCTAGAGTGACTCTAATGGGTTTGGGAGTGTCTTTCCTCAGTTTCTTCATGTGTAAAACAGGAATAATAATTGTACCTATCTCCAGGATTCTTTTGAGGATAAATTGAAATATTTGTAAAGTGCTTTGCAAATCTTAAAAGTATTCTATAAATGATAGCTATTATCATCTACTACTCCTCCCCCTATTAGATACTTAGATACTGGTAATGACTATCTCAGTTCCATTCGCACTCTTAACATACATTAATTTTTATATATATACATATATACACATATACATATGTGTATGTGTGTGTATGTATATGCATATTCATATATATATACACATGTAATCTTGAAGATTCAGTAAAAACAAAAGTACAAACATCCCTCTCTCCCTTCATATACAGACTTTAAGGGGCACACTTCTAGTTCAATTTATAAATAACAGTGATGCTATCAAGTGCATGACCAGATATGACATAACTACAATATGAATTTTGCAAAAGCAGGATGCAGATCCATGTAAACAGAAAAACATCCAGATGTTTGCTCCTTTGACGTTTCAAAATTCTCCAGGTTGTTTATCTTTGTTTATCTCTTCTCCTAAAATAGGAAAGAACCAACATCAGAAAAACAAAGGAATAATAGTTTTCAGAAGGAAGTGTATTTTTAAATTAATTATTTTTTTTTTTAATTTTTGACTAGGTAAAGAGACCATTTTTTGCTTCAATTCTTATTAAACCTTAATCACTAAATGGGTGTTGCCTCAGTCAAACTGAAACCTGTTGAGACCTTTGTTTGAATAGGTCAAGGAACCCCAGTGCATCCTGGTCCATCTCCAGTTGTCCTGATCTGTACCTGGCCACCAGATCTAAATGTGAAAGAGAGTAAGACTGATGACCTAGCACATCCCTCCCTTACTTAAATCTAATTCACTTGCATGTCATGGCACCAGCTCCATGAAATCATGGTTCTCTTAAAGAATGAAGCAAAAACAACAGCAAAACAAGACAAGAGAGAGAAGATCCAAGACCTCTTCCATTAACCCTACGGTCTCTCACTGACCATGATCAGTGAAAGAATGAAACCAAGAGAGATCCACCAATAAGAAAGAATGCATGAGTCTAATCATCAAGGCCTTTTTTCAAATGCATTTTTCTATTAACAACTGAAAATACTTCTCTTAACCTAGAGCTTGGAAGACTGAAACTAGGAGCATCATGTCTATTATGCATACTCAAGTATGTCCAAAGAACTTTTATTTACATGTAATTTATTGTGCTGTTAGAAGAACCCTAAATGCCCTCAAGGCTCCCGCATGAGGGAAGGGAGATTGTGTCAGATTTTAATGTAACCTCCCAAATTCACTAAAAAAATGAAACCACTAAATAGAAAGGCTCAAAAACCCTTGAATTAGTCTATGAGTGTAAGACTAGCCTCAATGACTCCATATTTCCTTTTCTACTTTTGAAAATTTTGAATATCATTTTCTTAAGAGTCTTTCCTGACCCCATAACATGAATATCTCTCTCTCTCTCTCTCTCTCTCTCTCTCTCTCTCTCTCACATATTCTGTCTCTCTCTCCCTCAATTCTTGCTAGACCCAGAAAAAACATCTTCTCCAAAAAAATCATTAAATTTTCCTAGTTAAATGATTCCCCATTCCCTCTAGGGCCCAAGCAGACTGAGTCCAATTCCATCAGGTTCTAAGCAAACCTGATCTGTTTCTGTTATACTCTTGGATGGCCCTTAATATTGTAAATATGCCCTTTCCATAAAGTTGTCTTACTTGCCTACCTTACTGTATGCTCCATGTTATCTTATACTGGACCTTGGTGTTCTAAACTTTCTTAAGTTTGCAATAAGACAGATTCTTCACAGATGCCATACATCCTTCTCATATGAAATAATTATGATTTGAATGCAAAACATTAATCATTAAGGATTTCAAGAAACACCCACTTATGTAGGAGTAGGCATTAGAAATAAAGCCTGAATTGGATGTTCTAAGAGAAAGAGGTGAGAAAGGAAAGCATCCTGATGATGACAGGCATCCTGTTCAAAGTTAGGCATACGGGATGGAATGACACTCATCAAAAACAGGAATGAATTCAATTTGGCTGGAAACAATGACCTACTACATTTGAATTCTTGAGGGAGTGGAGAAGGAGGATATCATACTTTTGGAAAGTCAATTTTGGCAGCTAAGCTGAGGATGGTTTGACATGGAGAGAAATTTGAGATAGGGAGACTGAGCAGAAGGTGATTCCTGTGGTCCAGGTGAGTGGTGCCCAGGGCTTGCACAAGAGTAGAACATTTACGTAGAAAAGGGCAGGTGTACCAGAGATTCTGTGAAGGTAGACTTGATAAGACTTGGCTACAAGGTACATATGTGAGGTAATGTTGAATAAGGAATCCATTATAATGAAACTGAGAGCCTGGATGACTGGGATAATGGTGGTACTCTCAATAATAATAGGAAAATTGAAACAAGGGACAGGTTTTAGGGAAAGATGATAAAATCTGTTTTGAAGATCTTGAGGATTTGGGTGCGAAATTTGAAATATCCAAAAGGTAGTTCCTAAATGACCCTGAAGGGCAAAAGGAGCATTATGGTTACATATATGGAACTGGGGATCACCTGCAGAGTTCATGAGATCACCAAATCAGTCAGGAAACATGTATTAAACACCTAGCATGTACCAGGCTTAGTGCAAAGCTCTGGAAATACAAGTATAAAAAAAGAAAGTTCTTGACATCAAGGTGCTTACAATATGAGTGAAGAAAATACACAAAAGGAAGCTTAAAAGTTGGTCAGTGGAAGGTATCTGGCATAGCGTCATGATGGAAATGTTCAACAAAGGACAACCTTGATGAAAATAAAGCATGCACTGGCCTAGGTGCCACTCTGAAATGGAAATGGAGGGAAGAGCTCTCCATGTGCCCTACATTCAGAAGGGCAGAGGGGATTGATGATGACAGAGATGCATGCGATTTTGCCAGATAATAAAGTTTTGATAAGAAGGATCCTGAGGCCATGCTGAAGAATTCCAAAGGAGTGGAGACAGGCAGAAAATGATGAAAAAAAATATAGAGAAATGATATAGAATGATATTGTATACAATGAAATGAGAAAAGAGTCAAAAACTCTTCCCCTTAAGAGACAAAGGCAAAGCTTTGGGGATACTCATAGTTAGTATTATTTGTTGGACAAAAATCCAACAAAGGAGTTTAATGAGCAGTAGGAATTTCAGGTGAGATCAGTGTTAAAAAAAAAACAACCCAGTAATATATTCAGGAGAAGACACTGATTGATGGTGTCAAAGTCTTCAGAAAAGTAAAAAAGAATTGAAAAATATCTCTTAGATGGGGCAATTAATAGATCATTGGTAACTTTGGAGAGAACAGTTTCAGTTGAATGAGGGAGTTGGAAGCCAGATTGCAGAGAATGTGGAAGAAAGTAAGAGTAGAAAAATTGGAGACAAAAATTTTAGAATACTTCGTCAAAGATTTTAGCTATGGAGAGAAGGAGAGATACAGAAAAATAGCTACTCAACATAGTTAAATCAAGGGAGAGTTTTTAAAGCTGGAGTAGAAATAGGGCTATCTATAAGCAGCAGAAAATGAACCAGGACAAAGAGAGAGACACAGATACAGAGAGGGGGACAGACACAGACAGAGAGAAATACGCACAGAAAATGAGGATTGATGAGTAAGTGGAATAAAGGTCAATCTCCTGTAAAATATAGTAACAGAAGGAATCAAGGATGAATGGAAAGGAGTTAACCTTGGTGAGGAATGAGGAGGCATTTGTTCATTTGAGCTGGAATAAAGGAGAAGATAGTTGGAGGAGGCACCAGAGGGATGTGAAATGTAGAGGGAGAAGAAGGAGTTTTCAGTTAACAGTCTCTGAGAAGTTGGAATTGGGGTTCTCAACTGAGAGAATTGAGAGAATTAAAGCCATGGGATGTTTAAAGAGAGATGAAAGGGTTTGAAAAAGTAACTGTGATGACTAGGATAGTAATTGACTAAACTGATCAAGGAGGATTTCCTTGCCTCTGTGAGGGACTGATTAGATTATACAAAATGTATTTATGCATACTCTGTCATTTATTGGGCACCATGTCATGATTTCCTCCAACTTTCTTCACCAGTGCAAGAATAGGAGAGAAATCAGAGGATGGTGGGAATAATCCAAGATTGGGATTTGGAAAGACAAGATTGGTAATAGGATAAGAAGGCAGACTCAAAAGCAGGGTATATAGTAAAACCGAGCTGAGAAAGAGCAGGGCATAATCAGTGTAGAGGCAATAGCTCAGGAAAACCTGAGGGGTGAAGGGATTATGCATATATCTCAAATGTAGCTTTTCTTTTATTTTTGCACTGAATATTGTGACTTTATTGATGGGATATGATACAGGATTCTAGGCTTCTCCTACTTACTCCAAGGGTGCTTTGGGATAAGGATGTTAATGGGGCATGGGATCTCTAGTATAGACACATAGGTTAGGGACGTGGGTTCCTCAGAGTTGAGTAGTATAGGAGGCAGGAGGCATTACTAAAAATCTTAATGGAACTGTCATATTTCTCATGGTTCACTCCCATCATGAATATTGAGGCATGAGTAAAAGAGGCAGAAATAATAACCCACCTGGTTCCACCCTTCAAGTGAATCCCAGTCTTTTCCATGGTGCTAAAGACAACAGTGGACTCTACAACATACTCAACTTCAGCAACGCTCTCCTTAATATTAATGGGATCTCACTTCTGGAAGATGGTAATGGGTTTTCCACTGTTCTTCAGCTTTCCTTTCTCAGCCTTGACAGTATCCTTGAACTTGCCAGGGCTGAGACATATTGAAACATATCAACAATGTAGTTCAGGCAAATGAAGGGGTCATTGATGGTCACATTTTCCATTCTGCCTGAGTTGAATGTGGCCCTAGTCACCAGGCCCCCAGTATGACCAAATCTCTTGACCCCAACATAATTTCATATTTCACCATTTTGGAAGCTTACAGTCTGCTAGAAAGGAGTTCTCTATGTTTTTAGCTACTCCATTCCTGTAGTGAAACAAAATCTCTCTGTCTCTAACTTTCTGTCTATCTGTCTAACCCTCTGTGTGTCTCTCTCCTCTCTGTCTCTCTGTCTTTCTCTCTCTCTCTCTCTCTCTCTCTCTCTCTCTCTCACAGATACACACACACACACACACACAAACACACGCACACACACACACACACACACATCCCCAGACTAAGGATGGAATCATTCCAGTTTGATAATGCGTTCCAGAGATAAATTTTCCAAGTATTCAGATTCATCATCATGGGATTATGAATCACTGAAGAGGAAATCCCTAAGAAAGTGGTTTGAAACTCCCTGCCTTGTATTGCTTTCTTCCACATCTATTTAAGAAGATCTAATGACCATCATCAGTATGATGATGGACAGCGTATATGGGGATCAAATGCCCTGAGATCAAATTAGATATTTTCCCTACAAAATATACAGAAAAAGTAATATGATTTCCCTTCTTACAAAGTAAAAGTCTTGTGTCAGTTTGCTAATTGCTGATACTGCTACCCCTATAAAGGAAGATGTCATTAAGTTCCAAGAAAGAATAAAACAAAATAAAGAGACATTTAAAAATCTGACTCTGTTTATACAGAAGCTTAAGGATAGCTCTGTCTCCATCTGTCATTGTCTTTCTCTCCTTTTTTCCTCCCTCCCCCACCCTCTTTCTGTTTTTTTGTGTGATTACAATACTGTTTACTGTCTACAATTATTAGAACAGCATTTGTATGAGTGACTAGGTAGCCATGAAATTGAAAGACCTGAATTAAAATACTGCCTCAGTCATTTAACTGTTTGACCTTGAATAAGTTATTTAACCTCTACCAACCTCCATTTCCTCATTTGTAAAATTGGAGATAATAATAGAATATGTTAAATAGTTGTTTTGGGACTCAAAAGAGTTAATGTTTAAAGTACTTTCTTTTAAAGCACAGTTTATATATTTGCTATTAGACTTTGCTAGCAATATAAGAATCAGAAATGACTATGTGAGGTCCATGGAAGAAAAACACAAATGTTGTAGTAGTGGTAGTAGTGGTAGTAGTAGTAGTAGTAGTAGTAGTAGTAGAAGAAGTAGTAGTAGTAGTAGTAGTATAGTGTAGACTTGTGGCTGAAATCACACCATCCCTTTTTAGCTCTGATACCTTAACTGGGTGAAAATGCAACCCCACCAATAAAAATTTTAAAAAACTGTTAACAGTGTGAGAAATATGAGTAAAGAGACTTTGGAACTACTATTTAAAATGAAATATCAGCAGACAGAATATCTATTCCATTTGACTAGGGGATTTCTTTGTGCCCTCCAGATTATGCATATTAGAATCAATCTAACTTTGAGTGCATTAATTTCAGAAATTAAAGCATATGACTTTCTAGCACATATTTAAGGAACAAAAGTAAGAATGAACTATGATAGAGAAGGAAAATATCAAGAGTGATCATTGGATCCACAGATAGCTCAGAGCAGAAGTTTCAGGCTTGGGGAAGTCTCCCTGTTCTATTGCCTATCTGTCCAAAATATTACATTATGATCTACCTTCTATTACCCAGATCTTCTCAGTAAACTCATTTATCTCACCTAAAAAAACACAAGGTTTTAACCAAATTCAGATAGTTATTAGCTGGAGACTCCAATCTCACTCTAAATGTTAGGATTTTTCCTAAGGGCGCAAAGCAATTGTGATTTAATTCATTACTATTTGTCCAAAATAAACTCCCTAAAACCAAAGATGAAGGAATGGCATGATCCATAAGGGTCATTGGTTTGCATCTGGGTTTAAAATGAACTGATTAGGGGGGCGGAGCCAAGATAGTGGAGTAGAAAGATTCACATATGCTACTTCCGAACCCACAGCCCATAATTATCTATAGAAAGAACTCCCAACAAATTTTGGAACAGTAGAAGCCATGCAGCAACAGGGTGAAGGAGATTTTCATTCCAGAGAGCCCTTAAAAACTGACCAAAAAGGTCCATCGAGCAACAGACCGGAGCAGAGCCCAGCCCTGCCCTGCCCTCAGCTGCACGGCACTGAGAGGAGCAAGCAGATCGGAGCAGCCTTCAGGGACAGAATCTCCAGTGGCCCCGAAGGTTCCCTCCACCCACAGACACACAGGTCAGTGAGACGTCTGGACGGGCTGAGAGGGGTGCGAGGTGTCTCCATCACTTGGACCCCCTCGGGAGGAAGCAGCAGAGGCAGCAGTGGCTAGAGGCTCCCAGAGCAGGCAGGAGCTCAGCAGCAGCTCCATTACAGAAGGTCTCTGCATAAACCCCCTGAGGGAACTGAGCCTGGGAGGTAGCCCTGGCCCAACCTGAGCACCAGAACTTAAGCTCCCATTGAATACCAGCCAATCCTGCCACTGAAAGCCCTGAGGCTGGGGAGCAGCATTTGAATCTCAGACCCCAGGCACTAGCTGGGTGGATCTAGGATGGAGTGGAGAGGAATCTCAGAAGCCAAGTAACTGGCTGGGAAAATGCCCAGAAAAGAGAAAAAAAATAAGACCACAGAAGATTACTTTCTTGGTGAGCAGATGATTCTGCCCTTCCTCTCTGACAAGGAAGAACAATGCTTACCATCAAGTAAAGACATAGGATTTAAGGCCTCTCCATCCCAAACATGTGAAATAGATATCCAGTGGGCTCAGGCCGTGGAAGATCTCAAAAAGGATTTTGAAAATGAAGTTAGACAGGTAGAGGAAAAACTGGGAAGAGAAATGAGAGAGATGCAAGAAAAGCATGAAAAATGGGTCAATACCTTGATAAAGGAGACCCAAAATAATTCTGAAGAAAATAACACCTTGACAAACAGGCTAACTCAATTGGCAAAAGAGGTTCAAAAAGCCAATGAGGAGAAGAATGCT
>CM053769.1:96993912-97091813 GCA_028658325.1 Potorous gilbertii | reverse complement strand
TCTTTTTCCACTTGGCTAATTCTGCTTTTGAAAGCATTCTTCTCCTCATTGGCTTTTTGAACCTCTTTTGCCAATTGAGTTAGCTTATTTTTCAAGGTGCTATTTTCTTCAGCATTGTTTTGGGCCTCCTTTATTAAGGTATTGATCCATTTTTCATGCTTTTCTTGCATCTCTCTCATTTCTTTTCCCAGTTTTACCTCCACCTGTCTAATTTGATTTTCAAAATCCTTTTTAAGCTCCTCCATGGCCTGAGCCCATGGGGTATCTATTTCAGATATTTGGGATACAGAGGCTTTGACTCCTATGTCTTTACCTGATGGTAAGCAGATCTCTTCCTCGTCAGAGAGGAATGGTGGAATCATCTTCTGAAGAAAATAACCTCTATGTTCTTAGTTTTTTTCTCTTTTCTGGGCTTTTTCCCAGCCAGTTACTTAACTTCTGAGAGTCCTCTCCACCCCTGGCCTTGATCTGCCCAGGTAGTGCTTGGGGTCTGAGATTCAAATGCTCCCAGCCAGTTACTTGACTTCTGAGAGTCCTCTCCACCCCAGCCTAGGTCTGCCCAGCTAGTGCTTGGGGTCTGAGATTCAAATGCTGCTCCCCAGCCTCAGGGCTTTTGGCAGCAGGCCTGGCTGCTATTCAATGGGAGCTTATCTGCTGGTGTTCAGGTGGGGGCAGGGCCGCCTCCCAAGCCCAGTTCCCTCAGGGGGTTTATGCAGAGACCTTCCGTATTTGAGCTGATGCTGAGCTCCTGCCTGCTCTGGGAGCTTCTGGCCACCTGCTCTGGGAGCCTGGTCCAGGAGCCTCTGGCCGCCTGCTGCCTCTGCCACTGTTCTGCCACTGCCTCTGCAGCTGCCTCCCGAGGGAGCCTGAGTCCTGGAGATACCCCAGTCCCCTCTCAGCCCGTCTCTCTCACTGACCTGTGCGTCTGTGGGTGGAGGGACCTTCCGCGGCTGCTTGAGATTCTAGTCCCTGAAGCCTGCTTGGATCTGCTCGCCCCTCTAAGTGCCACGTGGCCGGGGCAGGCGGAGGGCTCCGCTCCCGTCCGGGGCTTGATGGACCTTTGGAGTTGGTTTTTCAGGGCTCTCTGCAACGGAAATCTCCTTCACTGTGTTGCTGCGTGGCTTCCACTGTTCCTTAATTTGTCAGGAGTTCATTTTAGAGGAAATCCATGGGCTGTGGGTTCGGAGCTAGCAAATGTGAGTCTTTCTACTCCACCATCTTGGCTCCGCCCCTACTATTATTTTTTTAAGATAGATTGGTCAACAGTATAAGAAGAGGAATTCAGACTATGCTACTCGATCCCCTATCTTTGTCTTCGTATAGATGGGCCCCTATGCTTTGGATACTCTTCTTTATTAATAGTACTTAGAATCCCTGGATCTTTCAAGGCTCAGCTCCATGGCCACCTCCTGTAAAAGTTTTATGGATTATTCCATTGTGGCTTGCATTCAATCATTAAATATTGTATTGTTTACAGATTGGCAGATAGAGAGAATCTGGGTCAAAACAAAACAGATTCAATTCATCCCTCAAATATATACTGGCTGTGTGACCCTAGGCAAATCCCTTAAGTTCAGAAAGAGCTCTAGATAGCTCTTTCTGAACTTATGAGTTACAAAACAACTGGTTGCACTGGTAGAAACTATTTCTTCCCAAGGGAGCTCTTTTCATGAGTAAAATCACAGGCCAAAGCCATTCATTTGATTACCTATATTTATTTTTCATGAATATGGTGTACCCTTATAGTTGAAAGTTAACCCTTAGAGGACAGAGATTCTTTCACCTTTGTCATTGTATATTGCCTGGAATATAGGAAACCTAACAAATATTTGTTGATTTATTTGTTGGTTGATTCAGCACTGTTGGAATGACTGAACTTATACAATAGTCAATGTCAATCAATGTCACCATGGAAAGGAAATTTCCATTGGAGTTCCTTAGGTATCTCTACTTCATCCTGTGTTACTTGATTTTTCTTTTTTGACTTGGGTAGATGAGCAGATGACATATTTAATAAATTTCCAGTTGGCCTAATGGTGAGAGGAATATCTAACATATTTGATCACTGAGTCAAGATCCAAAATAATCTTGTCAGGCTAGAGCATTGCATTGAGTCTGGTCATATAAAAGTTGATACAGATAATAGCAATATCATCTGTAGGGGTTCCAAAAATAACTTTTCAAGTATAAGATGGAGGAAGACCTGTAACACAAAAAATCTTAAAAGGGATCTCAGTATTAACCATCAGTGAGATGTAGCATCTACAGTATCTGGCCTTGTCTTGGAGTACTTGAGAGATTTGGCTTGCCCAGCACCAAGGAAGAGTCTGCCCTCTGGAGTCTGTCCTTGTCTAGAGTTGTAGGTTCTAATGTGAACATGAGTTAGAGAAAACAACTGTAAACCAGGTACTGAGCTTCTAGAGGGAGAGTCTGAATGTGACAGTAGGGAGATGGAGCTAATAACATCTCAAGTCATCCTCCTCATCTTATAGGTTACAGGGTAGGAGAGAAGGAGCAACCTCCTTCATATAGGGGTCAAGAGATACGGGATCTTTGGGAGAAAGTCACATCTTAGTAAGCATCAGAGAACGGAAAAGGATCTGAGAAGAATCATCTAGAATCAGTCAACAAGGGCTTATTAAGGGCCAAACTGGGCAAAATGAGAAAATGGAAAAACCAAAGTGAGACTGGGCTTGCTCCCCTCAAGGCCTTGAATGCTTACTCATCATGTTTATAGTGCTTTGAGATCTCTCCAGTGTGCCCAATGGCTACGTTTTTCTTGTCATCTTCAACTGTTATTGCCTCTATTGCAAGAGTTACTTGGCAATAAGGCTCCTCTGCTGGATTAAACAATGGAAAAAGTGTGCATGTGTGTGTGTGTGTCCATGCATATGTGTGTATGTGTGTGTGTGTGTGTGTGTGTGAGTGTGTGTGTGAGAGAGAGAAGAATAGACAGAGAGAGAGACATACACACACAAAGAGACATAGAGACAGGGAGTAACAGACAGGGAGGCAGAGAGATAGATAGACAGAGACACACAGAGATGAAGAAACACACAGACAGAAACAGATACAGAAAGACAGGGACACAGAGATAGGAAACACAAACACAGACAAGTAGAATCAGAAAGAGAAAGAGGGAAACTAAAACAGAGATAAAGGTAGAAATAGAGAGGCAGGAAAAGGGACAGAGACACTGAGATGTAGATAGACAAAAACAGATAAAGAGAGAGGTTAGAGTATGATAGAGGGAGAGAGAAAGGAGGGGGAAGGAGAGAGAAAAGAAATCCAAAAAATAATTATCCTTTTCAAAATCCCAGTCCCACAACATCTTGCGGGATCACTTTTCTCAGTCTTACTCCATTTAGTGCTTTCCCCTGAGGGGAGTCAGCTGGACACTTTGGATGTCTTTGTTAAGCTGACAAGAGAAGCATGAGTTTGCTGCATAAAAAGATAAAATCCAAGCAAGGGTTACATCTGTAGATGGTGAATCTTTTGCATTTTTGCAAAAATGATCAATCTTATACAAGATGACCTACATTTCCTAAGTACCTTCGGTTTCAAAATCTGGGAAAGATGGGAAATTTACTTGGAATAACAACCTTTGCCTTGAGGATTTTGCAGTCTAATACATATTAATTAAATATAATTATTTAAATATAATTAAACCCTCTTTTATTAACAGATAGTGATCCATACTGATATTCATGTCAAATTACAGGGTTCTAGATTTAGAGTAGGAAGGGAACTTGTAAGTATGATAATCCAAACTCTTCATTTTGTGGTTGAGGAAAATGAGACCAACATAGGCCAAGATTCGTATTTTATACCTTATATGTGTATTACCCAACCCCCTTAAATGTAATTTATTTGTGGACCGAGACCATTTTTGCTTTGTCTTTGTACATCCAGCATTAGCCCACTTCCTGACCCACCATAAAATACTTACTAGATACTGGTTGACTGATTGATTACCTAAGGTCACCTAGTAGCTCAGACCCAGTAGCCAAACTTAAACACAGGTCCCCTGATTCCCTATGTAGAACTCTCCCTGCCCCCCACCACAAGGAACATTGCCTTGCCTATGAATTGTGCAATTATACTTTCATGTTATAAGAATAAAAATGTATCATTTTAGCCTAAGTAACCTTGAACATCATCTGATCCAACCCCTTCATTTTATAGTCAATGAAGTAGAACTCTAGTAAGGTTCTCTGACTTGGCCAAGGTCATACAGCTGGATGTTCTCTCAATGAGAAGAGGCTGAATTTCAATCACCTTGAATCCAGGTTCTGAAACACACCATGATTCCACATCAGGTGGAGAAATACATTGATGAAGAGCGGAAAGTTTCAAAGACAAAAAATATGGCTAAGATGCAGAAAAGAATGTATTGCAAGGACATGCCTATAATAGTCACTCAAATCAAAATCCAAATACTCAAAAAATGTGGAAGTCACAGTTCAGGAGCAATTCTACAGTGATATTTTCTTTTTTTAGACCATAAAATTCAACCTTAATTTTTGAACTAGGGAAGGGAAATGGCATAATGTTCATTCTTACTGGAAACATCACGATATTATTGTAGACACTTAACATTAAGGTGTCTTATGATAATGTCATAAACCCAACAAGCACCAACAATTCTATTGCCTGGTTTTCTGACTGTTAGAAAGGGGAGGGATAGCTCCCTCTTAGTGAGCACCCAGAGTTGATCTTTCTGAATATCTCAGTTGACATTTAGTCTCTGCAAATCAAGCATTTCTAACATTCTACATTAAATGTCAGTGTGCTCATTAATGGGATGCTTTCTCAGGATGGCCTCTTCCTCTATTGCACATGGGTTCAACATCATGATGGCTTCCCAGGCCACTGTGACTGAAAAATAAAGTGTCTCAATTTCTTTCACTAAACAGTTCCAAATAGGATGCCACAGTCCAGATTTCAACTCTGCATCCTCTCCCTGAAAGGTCAATTGAAGGGCACGTTTCTTCACATTCTTTGAACTTGCTTGTAAAAGACAAACAGGTGAGGAAAAATGAATTTCTATTTTTTTGTTCTATTGATTACCTGTTATTCCAAGCTCAGCTCCAATGTTGCCCATGTCTTGGAGTTTTCTTGAATTCTCTCTACCACCACATCTGTAGCTGAAAGCATCTCTCCTTGAACTGGTCTAACAACATTTAATCCTCTTCACTATGTGTTGACCAAGCAACTTAATAATCCCCTTCATTATCATAATCTTTGCTAGAATTCATATAGTATTTAAGGTATGTAAAGCACTTCATGTTCATTTATTTTATTTTGTCTTTACAAGAAGCCTAGAATATAGGTGCTATTATTAACTCCATTTTACAGATAAGGAAATTGAGACTGGAGTAAGTGACTTCTCAATAGTCACATAATAAGTTAGCAACTGAACCAGGATTCAAATCCAAGTATTTCTGATTTCAAACCCAATAAACTACCTCCATTCTCTTATGTGTATAATTGGCATGGATTTCATCACAGAATTAGTTAGAGTCTGGATCTCCGTTAAGTATAAGTCATACTACCAAGAAAACTCTCATGTTGCAAGTATTCAACTGGCCCTCCAAGAAAGGAAGGGGGGTTCCCACTCCTCTAGTCAGCTTATTCCACTTCAGGACAGCCTTCCTTAGTAGGGAGTCCTACACAAACACATACACACATCAGGCTTCAATCTGCCTCTTCTTGTCATTTCTTGTCATTGAATCTGATTTTTACCTCTGAGATTAAATAAGTCAAATCCCTCTTTCATATGAGAGACCATCAATTCTATGAACTTGACCATGATTTCTCCATAGGAATCTTTTTCTCTGGCCAGCTATTTCCAATTTCTTTAATCAATTTAGATTCTATATTTGTGAAATCCTTCACTATCCTAGTTGTACTTTTCTGGATACCCTAGTGCCATGCATGAATTAACTGAGACCGAATAAAAATTAAAAAAAAAATTGGTAACCTTTATGCTGAACCTGACCACTTTTTACATCTTTAAAAACAATAAAAATAATTTACAACACATTCTCTTTTCTGAAACCACCTTTCTGGCACTGAGCTCACAAGATTTTGACATACATTTTAAAACTCTTCAATAAGGAACCACATTTATGATACAGAATACACCTTTCATGAATAGTCCTTTATTGGAAGCATTGCTTTAATTATAAACCATAGGTTTCAGTAGAATTTAAATTAGCATATTATTCTTTCTTTGGACTCTTGTGATACTCTCCTATTTCTCTTTCTATCTGTTCACTTTTGTGCAGTCACCTTTACTGACTCATCATTTATATACCACCTAATGTGAGTCCTAAAATCTTTTCACCCTCTATAAATTCATTAGCTCCCATGGGATTACTTACCCTCTCTAAAAAAATGACTTCCAGGTGTACATATGTAGCTGCATGCAATCAGTGCCCATTTATTTAGCACTTATTATATCTCAGGCACTGTACTAAGTGTTGGTGACACAAATACAAGCAAAAAGAAAGACAGCTTCTGCCCCCACAGAGCTTACACACAAAAGAGAATTGAAAATGGAGATAAGGGGAAAAGAATGGTGTTGACATGGGGAAAGTGAAAAGCACAGACACAATAAGAACGAAGGTTGGCAGCTCTGTTCTACTACCCAAAATGGAAACCTCAGACGTCATCAGTGGGAGAAGAGAGCTGGTGTCATAGAGGGATGTTCCTGGGTAAGAAGGCCAAGTGAGACTTCAAGTGAGGCATGATAGCGTAGCCAGAAATTCAGAACCACAATACCATTTTCTCTTCTTAGCCTTGGCTATTTTCAATGGTCAGTTGCCTTTTGACTATTTTAAACTAGATTTGCAGGAGAAATTTTATATTCAACATGTCCAAAACTGAACTCATTATTTTGCGAAGCAAACCTCTTCCCTCCTCCAAAGTTCATTATTTCTGTCAATGGCATGAGCATTCCTCCATTTCTTGAGTCGTGACCTTCTAGTTATAACACCCTTGTCTTCACTCCATCTGTCCAATTAGTTTCCAAGTTCGCAACTTCTATTTCCACATTTCTGGTATCTCGTCCCTTCTTTCAACTACCCCCTTAGGCCAAGTACTCATTACTTTTCACCCATATTATTCCAAAAGACTTTTAATTGCTTTGTCTACCTCAAGTCTCTTATCAGTGTAATCTGCCATATGGTTGCAAAGTAATTTTCTTTAAATGTAGATCTGATCATGTGAATCCTTTCCTAAATCAATTCCAATGACTTCCCATTGTCTTTAAAATAAAGTATGAACTTTTCTGTTCAGATTTTAATGTCCTTAACAACCTGTCTCTAGCCTTTCAAGCTTCATTGGTAATAATTTCCTTTCACAAACTCTGTAGTCCAGCCACATTGACCTCCTCTCCTTGACTCACACCCAACTGTCTGTTGCTTATTTCTTAGCTATTGTCCTTGCTTTCCACATGCCTAGAATGCACTCCCTTTTCAGCACCTCATGAAATACTTTTCTTCATTTAAGAACCAATCCAAGCACCATTTTCTGTATAAAATTTTCGTTCTTCACCCAACTGCAGATGCTCCACCAAACAATATTGTATATAACTACTACATAAATGTTGGTAGCTAACATTATTTTTATGCTGTATGTATTTTATCCATATAACTGTTGCCTCTCTCCCTAGAATGTAAACCCTGAGAGAACGGTTTCATTTGTGTATTTGTATCCCCGAACCCAACACTGTGCCTAGCGCTTTAAAAGTAGCAAGCACTTTAAAAGACTTACTGATTAGTTATTTTAATTCCCAGCCCATTGAAATATATTTATTTCCCTCTCTTGGATAAATTTTTATATTGGATTTTTAAATAAATTTTAAACTTTTCATGATGCTTACCATGTTTCAAAGCTATGTTGCATTATTCTGTCTTCATTTTGTGATAATTCCAAAACCTTTTCATAATCTATATATGTCTATATGTATACATATATGAGTGTATAAACATGTATGGATATATACAAACATATACCTATACTCAGGACGTAAATGTTTATATATGTGTGTATGCATGTATATTATACCTATACACAGTTACACACAAATGCATTCATGCACACATATGAATATGCCAGAAATTACTATTCTGTCAATGAAGAGAAAATTTCCAAGTCTAAAAGTTAAAAAAGGTAAAAAAAGCCAAAATATACATGTTGAGGGGGGAGTAGTATTTTATAGTCCTTTAAAGATGGTTTTATCTAATATGATCCCCAGAAAACCTGGGCATCTTTAGTTGTTAATGTAGAGATACATGAAAAAAGTAACTTCTATCATTTAAAAATTATCTTCTCCCTCATCTTTAGTGCTCCAGTTTTTATATTGCCTTGCATATTACAGTTATGTTATTATCCTACATATCAATGGTAAGGAACAATTTTATTTTTGAACTGATTCATGCTACTTCAAGAAAGCCAATGCCACATGGCAGGAAAATAATGCCTTTCACCCTTTGAATGCCAGGTCTCATTTGAATATTTTATTTGTGTTTTGGAAATTAATTAGACATCAATTTGACAGTTCTTGGAATTTATTGCTTTGTTTTTTTATTATTTTGTTTTTGCTTTCTCCTATACTTTCTTTTTTGGTTTTGATGCAGATGGTCCTTGGACTTCAATTATCTCTTAATGGACTGATCCCAAAAACCAAGGGCTACTTCAATTTCTTTAATAGTCTTTGCAGTATACACTTTAAAAGCTACAATTTTACATGTTTCCTTGGGAAAATACTCACTAAAAACAGATAATTAAAAATATATTAGAAGAGAATATAATGAAGCATTTGACATATTGTCTAATGCTCTAATGATAAAAAGAGCTAAGTGAAGGTAGGGAAACCAGTTCAATACAGTTTTATCTGGTTGAGGTTAGATATTCGGAGTCAGACTAATATCAGCAAAAGAACATATATCACAATTGATATTAAAATATGGAACTAGGTCAAAATTATTAGGGAAGTCTATTTTTCAGTATCAGTGTCTTGTTGGCCTTATGGCCTTGATGCAAAAAAATTATTCAATAAGCTCTGAAATAAATGATTGATGATAGACAAATGAATAAATAGTTCAATAAATCAATAAAGAGATAGATCAATAGGTAAATAATCAAGATAGATAGGTAGATATATAGACAGACAGATAGATAGGCAGGCAGACAGATAGATAGAAAGACAGAGATAGATAGATAAATAAAGATCTTTATTTTTATTTTAGCATTAAAAAAAATCTGATTAGTATTCAGAGTAAGGTAACTGAGATAGTTAAAAGATTTCAGTATCTGACAAATGAGTATCAACTGAAAGTACTAGGGATTTTTAGAAAGGCTTTAAAATCTTTACCCAGGGGAACATGAAAGATGCCTTCAAGTGTTTCTAGGATGCTCGGGGCTATTCCCCAGGCCTTCGCCTGGACACTAGGCCAGGTGGTAGATACACAGGGCTCCAACCCCTCGGGGCCACTACCCCAGATACACAGGCCTCTACCCTTCGGGGCCTCTACCCCAGACACGGGCCTCTACCCTTCGGGGCCTCTACCCCAGATACACGGGCCTCTACCCTTCGGGGCCTCTACCCCAGATACACGCCTGGTCTCTTACCCTTTCCCGGGTCTTCGGACGTCTCTCCGACCCCTACCATGCTGCGGCACGTGATAGGGCTATCCCCTCCTCCACGGAGGGAAAATGATAACACGGTTCACCCGAGATGGTCAGTGCACTTCACTTTATTAATGGCGTCTCTTCTTCCCTGATCCCTCCCCAACAGCCCCTTATATCCCCAGTCAGAGCCCCTCCCATGTTCCTCCCTGAGGGCAGAGCCAGCTCCCTGAGGGTGGAGCCAGTTTCCAGAGGGCAGTCCAGAGCTTGGCCCCTAACACTAGGATCGTCATGTGGAATAGGAATTTGATTTGATTTCCTTGGCCCCTGATAAGAAAACTAGGGATATCTGTGTGCATAATCTGTCTACTTGCCTATTCTTAGTTGAACTTCCAACTGAAGAGGAGGTTTTGAGGGCCATTAGGTTCCTTTCATGTGGCAAAGCACCTGGTGCTGATTCTATGCCAGATGAGAATTACAAGGTAGGGTGACCATTGCATAATACAAAAGCTGACTGAAATTGTCCAGGTTATATGGCAAGTAGAGGTTATCCCCCAGGAGTTCAAGGATGCCTCCATTGTCCATCTCTATAAGGATAAAGGGAATAGATTGTTCTGGGACAATCACAAGGGGACCGCTCTCTCATAGTCATTGCTGGCAGAATTCTTGCTAGATTCCTTCTTAATAGGTTGATCCTTCACCTGGAAGATAGGCATGTACCTGAGAGCCAGTGTGGCTTCAGAAAGGGCCGAGGAATAGTCAATATGGTGTTTGCTTCCTCACAACTCCAGGAGAAATGCCAGGAGCAGAACAGAGGTCTGTATACGATGTTTGTAGATCTGACCAAGGCCTTTGACACTTAGTCATGAGGGCTTAGGGAAAATTATGTCAAAATTTGGTTGCCTGGAGAAGTTCACCTATATTGTACATCAATTTCATGACAGCATGTTTGTCTGGGTTCTGGATAATGGACAAAGCTCTTGTGCCTTCCTAGTCACCAATGGAGTGAAACAGAGCTGTGTAGTTGCTCCCATGCTTTTTAGCATGTTTTCAGCCATGTTGACAGATGTTTTCAATGAGGATGAACACAGAATCAAAGTAAACAACTGTACTGATGGTAAGTTCTTCAATTTGAAAATGTTACAAGTCAAGACCAAAGTGGAGGGAGTGTTGGTGCATGATTTTCTGTTTGGAGATGATTGTGCACTCAATGCATTCTCAACAAAGTATGCAACAAAGTATGGATCAATTCTCTGTGCTAATTTTGGCCTAATAATTAACACCAAAAAAAAACAGGTGCTCCATCAGCCACCATCATGCCATCCATATGTGGAACCATGGTTACAACAAATGAAGAACTTTTGAATGCTGTGGATAAATTCACTTACCTTGTTAGTATGCTTTCCAGGGATGTACACATTGACAATGTGGTTGATGCACGTATTACCAGAGCTAGCTCAGTGTTTGGGAGGCTCCAAAGAAAGGTTTAGGAGAGAAGAGGTATTAGACTGACTACCAAATTGAAAGTCTACAGAGCTGCTATGCTGACCTCATTGTTATATGCTTGTGAAACATGCATATTCTATCAATGTCATTCCAGGAAACTGAATGGCTTCCATTTGAACTCTTTTTTTATAGTTTTATTTATTTATTTATTGTTAGATTTCAACATTCATTTCCACAAAATTTTGAGTTCCAAATTTTTTCCCTAACTCTCCCCTCCCCTCACCCCATAACACCTTGAATTCTGATTACCCTTTCCCTCAATGTGACCTCCATTCTATCACATCCCATGCTTCCCTTATCCCCATCTTCTCTCTTTACTTGAAGGGAAAGATAGATTTCTATACCCCTTTACCTGTATTTCTTATTTCCCGTTATATTCAATAACAGTTCTCAACATTCATTTCTAAAACTTTGAATTTCAACTTCTTGTCTTTCCTCCCTCCACACCCATCCCCACTGAGAAGGCAAGCAATTCAATGCAGGCTATATATACATACATATATACATATATACATACATACATACATACATACATATATATATATATATATATGTATGTATTGTTTTGCACAAGACTTCCATAATAGCCATGTTGTGTAGCCCTGTTCCCTCCATCCCACCCTGTCCCTCATTTATTCTATTCTCTCATTTGATCTTGTCCCTTCCCCAAAGTTTTTACTTCTAACCACTCCCTTCTACCATTTGCACCTTCTATTATCACCCTCACCCTACTTGTACCCTCTCCTGTACTTTCCTATAGAGTAAGTTAGATTTCCATACCAAATTGAGTGAGCATATTATTCACCACTTAAGTCACATGTGACAAGAGTAAGCTTCACTTTCTCCTCTCACCTCCTCTCTTTTCTCCTCCATTGAAAAATATTTTTCTTATCTCTTTATGAGTGATAGTTTCCTCCATTCCATTTCTCACTTTCTCCTTCCAATATATTCCTCCCTCACCTCTTAATTTTATTTTTTATAGATATAATGCCTTTTGATTCATCTCAACTCATGCTCTCTGTCTATGTGTGTGTGTGTGTGTGTGTGTGTGTGTGTGTGTGTGTATAATCCCTCCACCTATCCAAATACTGACAAAAGTCTCAAGAGTTACACGAATTGTCTTTCTATGTAGGAATATAAACAGCACAACTTTAGAAAGTCCTTTATGATATCACTTTCCTGTTTACCTTTTCATATTTCTCTTGATTCTTGTGTTTGAAAGTCAAATTTTCTCTTCAGTTCTGGTCTTTTCATCAAGAATGTTTGAAATTCCTCTGTATCATTGAATGATTATGTTTTCCCCTGAAGTATTATACTTAGTTTTGATGGGTAGGTGATTCTTGGTTGTAATCCCAGTTCCTTTGACTTCTAGAATATCCTATTCCAAGCCCTTCAGTCCCCTTAATTTAAAAGCTGCTAGATCCTGTGTTATTCTGATTGTATTTCCACAATACTAAAATTGTTTCTCTCTAGCTGCTTGTAATATTTTCTCCTTGACCTGGGAACTCTGGAATTTGGTCACAAAATTCCTAAGAGTTTCTCTTTTCATGTCTCTTTAAGAAGGTGATCAGTAGATTCTTTCAATATTTATTTTACCCTCTGATTCTAGAATATTAGGGCAGTTTTCCTTGATAATTTGATGAAACATAATGGCTATGCCCTTTTCTTGATTGTGTCTTTCAGGTAGGGCCATAATATTTAAATTGTCTCTTCTGTATCCATTTTCCAGGTCAGTTGTTTTTCCAATGAACTATTTCACATAATCTTCTAGTTTTTCATTCCTTTGGTTTTGTTTCACAACTTCTTGGTTTATCATATAATCATTAGCTTCCCTGAACTCCACACTCATTTTTAAAGAACTATTTTCTTCAGTGAACTTTTGAACCTCCTTTTCCATTAAGCTAATTCTGCTTTCTAAAGCCTTCCTCTCCTCATTGACTTTTTGGACCTCTTTTCCCAATTGAGTTAGCCTATTTTTAAAGGTGTTATTTTCTTCAGCATTTTTGGGGGTCTCCTTTAGCAAGCTGCTGAGCATCTTTTCAAGCTCTTTCATGACCTGGGCCCAATGTATATTCATTTTGGAAGTACTAGATGCAGAAGCCTTGACTTCTTCTGACAGTATGCATTGTTCTTCCTCATATGAAAGGATGGAAGAAAATACCTGTTCACCAATAAAGTAATTTTTCCTCCTATTTTGAGCATTTTCCCAGCCAGTTACTTGACTTCTGAATCTTTTTTCAAGAGGAGAGTCCTAGTGCTCCCGCACACCCCAGGACTGTGCTCATGTCTGGGATTCAGATCAACTGCTCAATTCCCCCAGGGGCTTAGGTGGAGGTGGGGCCTCCACTCAGGGCTGAGATTCAGATGAGCTGCTCAATTTCCCCAGAGGCTTTATGCTCAGGACTCCAACAATGGAACAGTTGACACTGGCTGCTGCCTGCCAGCTGTGGCCTCCATAAGCATCTACTACCCAGCCTTTGCAGCTGCCTTGGGCTGGGGCCAGGGGCAGACTCTGCTTCCTTCTTGCTCAGGTTGAAAAAGTCCTCTTACTGACCTTTGGTGCCTGTGAGTTGAGGGATCTGGGAACCACTGATGCTTCTGGGGATTTCATCCCTGAAGCCTGCTCTGGGCTGCTCCTCCAAGAGTCACACAACGAAGACTGGGCTGGGCTCTGGTCTGCATCCAGTGAGACAGACCTTTCCCATTGGCCTTACAGGTCACCCTGGGCTGGAAATCCCTCATTTGTCTTTCTGTGCCTTCTATTGAGGCACAGAATTTGTTGAGAATCTTTCCTTGCAGGTATTTTATGGGATGTGGGGGAAGAGCTAAAGTATATACATCTTTATACTCTACCATCTTGGCTCTGCCCCCTCTTTCTCCCATTTGAACTGTCTTAGGAAGATTCTGAGGATCACCTTGCAGGATAAGGTACCAGAAACTGAAGTCCTTGATTGAGTTGAACTGTCAAGTATTCAAACTATGCTTCAGAGGGCCCAACTCTGATGGGCTGGCCACTTTGTTTGAATGTGAAATGTAAGCTTGCCAAAAAGACTATTTTATGGAGAACTTGCATGTGGCAGTGGCCAGAAGAAACAATACAAAGACACTCTCAAGGTCTCTCTCAAGAATTTTGGATTTGACTGTGCAATATGGGAGACACTGACACAGGACTTCTTAGTATGGCATGCCTACATAAGAAAAGGTGCTGTGCTCCCTGAGCAAAGCAAAATTGCGGCAGCACAAAGTAAACACAGAATGTGCAAATTTGGGATGTCCACCCCAAATATTCAAAGAGACTATCTGTGCGCAACCTGTGGTAGAGCATATTGAGCTCTCATTGGCCTGATCAGCCATAATCAGACACAGTGAACTTTCACTTTACAATTGTGATGTCATTTTGGTTCTCTTTGAAGATGAACTACAACCATCTGACTATCCATTTATCTATGTTTTATGTGTGTTCATCTTTCATTGCTGAAGACTATGCAGTCAGAAAAATGATGATGTGACTTACACTTGACTTTGTTGTGAGTGAGGGAGGCTGTGCAGGTCACCAGCCTCACTTCTCCTCCAGAGTAATTTGAATCCATTGACTAGATATTCACCAGGATGAGGCAATTGGAGTTAAGTGACTTGCCCAAGGTCACACAGCTAGCGAGTGTCAAGTGTCTGAGGTAAGTTTTAAACTCAAGTCCTCCTGACCCCTGGACTGGTGCTCTATCCACTGCACCACCTAGCTGCCCAACATCTATGCTTTATAATCTTAGACAGAAATTATAGTTTCTGCTCCAAAATTTATTGTAATGTTTTTACCAATATATCATGAGTATTTTATTTATCAGAAACTCTAATATCAGCATCAGACTGATTGAAAGGGGAGAGACTGATGCAGAAATTTTAATGAGAAGGCCAGTACTATTGAAAATATAATAGTGAATTGCTACCCTGCAAGTATATTTGGAGGTCATTGAGGGAGCAAAAGTCCATAAACATTAGTCTAGCAGAAGAGAATTCATGTTATTGAGAGGCCCTACATATTCAAATGAGGGGAGAAAGGCTGTGGGATCAATCTGCTATGACAGAGGCAGTACCTTTAGTTTCCTGAATGAATTGAGCACGTGGCCATATATGTTATTTTCCCAGTTGTTCCAGTGATTCACTCTGTGATCCTCAGCCAGTCATCTTCCCTCTCTCATCCTTCCTGTGTTTGATCTAAAATTAGGTGATACATTAGGAGATTATACTAGAAGACCTCTAAGAGGGTTTCAGGTGCTAGAATCTGAAAACTCTTGAAGGAAAGAAAGGAACCTCTAGATACTGAGTTGGCTTAAATGTGGTTCCATTATTATGATACTTCCAATCCCTTCCCTATGTTATTTGCTAACAGACTGTTTGAAAAATGCCTTAATGGCAGGTGCTTATGATTTTTCCTTTATATGTGATAGAACAGCATTTGACTGTGCTGGAATAAGAATGAAAAGTTATTGATAGAGAGACGCTTTAGGCCATGTGATGAGATAACAATATAGCTTACTGGATCGTTGGGTGTGGAGTCAGTACACTTGATTTCTAATCCTAACTCTTACTTCATGTGATCTAACTTTAACAATTGCCACATTTCCTGACTTCAGTTTTCTCTTCTGTAAAATAAAGAAATTAGGCAGCTAGGTGTTAGTGATAGAGTGGTAGGCTAAAGTCAAGGAGACCTGCATTTAAATGTTGTCTTAGACATAGCTATGTGACATTGGGCAACTCACATACTGCCCCAGTTTCTCAGATAATAATGGTGCCTACTTCCCAGGTTTTTATGAGGATCAGAGGAGATATTTGTAAGATGTTTATCACAGTAACTTGCACACAGAAAGTACTACAAAAATGTTAGCTATAGTATTATAAATGACATTTTTTGTTGTTTATGAGCTCCGTGACCTTGGGCAAGTTACTTAACATTGCTCAGCCTCAGTTTCCTCCCAGTAAAATGGGCACAATGTTATCTTATAGGTTTGTAGGAGAATTAAATGAGAATAACATTTATGAAATGCCTTATAAACCTTATAAATGAGCACCAAACAAAAATAGAAGGCACTTCCCCTTCTTTATATGCATAATTCATTTGCTGAAGGGGACAAAAACATTGTTTCTGTGCATGAGAAACACCAAGAAATCAATAATAGGAGAAACAGGAAATTCTGAGAGAAGAGAGAAAAGATGCTAAAGAGTTAAAATGCTTGAAGATAAATATCATAAAATGTTGAGAGAAAGCAGGTGGCAAGGTCTTCCTTGAAGGTAAGACTATGGACTGAATAATTTAAAAATATTTTGTTGTATTTTTCTGTATTTTGTACAACAGGTGATTTACACGTGTTTATTTCTAGGATATGCAATGTTATAATGGAGCAAAATCTGAAATCAAAGAACTGTTCAGAAACTAGATTTATGCAGGTTAATTATTCATGTCACTTCTCACAGAAATATAGTTTGGGCTTTCTTTCTTTCATTCCTTCTTTCCTCTCTCCCTTCTCCTTCCATCCCTTCATTCCTTTCTTGTGTCTTTCCTTCCTTCCTTTCTTCCTTTCTTCCTTCCTTCCTTTCTTCCACTTATTCTCTATCTCTCTCTGTTTTTTTCTCTGTGTATCTGTCTGTCTCTGTCTCTGTCCCTTTCTTTTTCTCTATGTATCAGTTTCTCTGTCTCTCTCTGTCTTTGTCTGTCTGTCTCTGTATTTCTATCAGGCTGAAATTATGTGTCTTGGTCCAGCTCTCCTGAGTTGGGGAATTTAGAGCTGTTCTTTTTTTTGACCTTGGTCAGTTTACTCCATTATTTCATGACTTGGTGGTTCCCACTCGTTAATGTCAAAATTAATGTGGTTACCAGATAAGAATAACTCACTTAAATCACAGAAGTCCTGGGGAAAGAGTCAAGACAGCAGAGTAAAAGTGGGGACCCACTAAAACTCTTTCACAAATTCCTTCACCATGACCAAGAAGCAAATCAGAAAAGCAAAAACCATAGAATCTGATTATGGGGGCAGGGAAGATTGAAATAGGAATTTAGAAGAAAATAGGATTGACACTATAACCTTATCTGAAACCCTAATGGAAATATGAACTGATCTCAAACCCAAAAACATACTTAGAAGAGCTCAAGAAGGAATTCAAAAGACAAATTAGGGGGGCAGAAGAAAAATTGATCGATGATTTTAAAAATATAATGGACAAAATAAAAAAAAAAGGAATTCATGGAATAGAACAGCTCTTTAACAAGTAAAATTAGCCAAATGGACAAGGATGTGCAAAACCTAAATGGAGAAAACAATCACTTAAAAGGAAAATTGCATGAAGTGAAAGGAGGTGCAAAAGCTAAGTGAAGAAAACAATTTGTTAAAAATTAGAAGTGGAAAAGTAGAAGCTAATAATTCTATGAGGCATCAGGAATTAATCAAACTAAATCTAAGTATGAAAAAATGGAAGAAAATAAAAATTATCTCATTGGAAAAACAACAGACCTGTAAAAATAGATCTAGGGGAGAAAAATTTAAGATTCATTGGTCTACTAGAAAACCATGATGGAAAAAAAATTTACCTGGAGAGTATCTTTCAAGAACTCAACAAAGAAAATTGCCCTGATACCCTATAACCAGAGGGCAAAATAGTCATCAAAGTCCACTGATCACTTCCTGAAAGAGACCCAAAACTGAAAACACCAAAAAATATTGTGGGCAAATCCATAATTATTAGGTCATGGAGAAAACACTACAAGCATACCAAAAGAAGGAAATGAAATACTGAGGAGCTACAGTCAGTATCACACAGGACCTTGTGGCGTCTACATTAAAAGATCAGAGGGATTGAAATTTGACATTTTGTAAGGCTAGGAAACTTGGATTACAAAGGATCAATTGCTCAGTAAAATTGAGTATAATATTTCTAGCAAAGTGATGTATATTCATTGAAATAAGAGATTTCCAGACCTTCTTGATGAAAAGTCCAGAGATGAATAGAAAATTTGATCTTCAAATACAAGATTCACGAGAGGAATAAAAAGTAAACAGGAAATAAAGAAAAAAAAACTTGTTATTTAAAATGGGCAAACTGTTTATATCCCAACATGTGAGGATGATACTTATTAATCTTGGAAATTGTATATTTATTATGACATTTAAAAGGGATATAAAAGGCTGTGGATGTAAATTAACTGATGTGATGATAAAAAAAAAACTGCTTAAGGGATGTGAAATGAAAAGAGGAAAGGAGTCAGAAAAGGATAAATTCCATGACATGTAGAGGCACAAAAGCATATTATACTTGAGGGAAAGAGAGGAGGGAGACAAACTTAGTTTAAGTTTTATTCTCATCAGATTTGATTCAAGGAGGGGGCAGCATACTCAGTTTACTATGGAAATCTAACTTGCCTTACAAAGAGTAGAAGGGTGAAGGTGGGGGAAAGGGAGTGAGTGACTAGAAGGGAGGGAAGAAGTAGTATGGGCAAAACTGGAAAAAAGGGAGGGGGACAAATAGAAGGGAGAGAAGATTGAGTTGAGGCAGTGGTGAAAAGTAAAACTTTTGAGGAGGGGGAGAGAGAAGAAAGAATGAAAAGCACAAAGAGGAAGGCATGGAAATATGATGGAGAGAGATACAGAGAGTGGTCATAACAGTGAATGTGAATGGGACGAATTCTCCCATAAAATGGAGGCAGATAGCATAATGGATTAAAAACTGAGGGATAAACACATGGTAAATGTAAAAGTCTGGAGTAGAATATATTACATACTTCAACTGAAGTAAAAAGCAAAAGCAGGGGTAGCAATCCTAATCTCAGAAAAAGCAAAAGAAAAAAATAGATCTAATTAAAACAGAGAAGGAAGAAAACTATATCCTACCAAAAGGCACCACGGATAATGAAGTAATATCATCACTAAACATATGTACACCAAGTGGAATAGCATACAATCTCTTAGAGGGAAAGCTAAAGGAGTTACAGAAAGAAATAGACAACAAAATTATACTAGTGGGGGACCTCAACCTCGTCATCTCTGAACTTGATAAATCTAACCTCAATATAAACAAGAAAGAAGTTAAGAAGGTGCATAAAATTCTGAAAAAAGTAGATATGATAGAACTCTAGAAAAAACTGAATTGGTATAGAAAAGAATATACCTTTTTCTCAGCAGTACATAGCACATAAACAAAAATGACTCATACACTAGGGCAAATAACCTTACAATCCAATGTAGAAAGGCAGAAAGTCAATTCACCCTATTCATATCATGACGCAATATACATATCAATAAAGGACCATGGAAAGATGAAAAAATAATTTCAAACAAAACAATCTAATCCCAGAGAATGAATGGATCAAGCAACAAATCTTAGAAACAATCAATACTTTCATTCAAGAGAATGATAATAATGAAATAGTCTACCAAAGCCTATAGGATGCATAAAAAGCAATTCTTGGGGAAACTTTTATATCTCTGAATGCTTACAAGAATAAAATAGCGAAAGAGGAGATCAATGAATTGGTCATACAACTGAAAAAGCTAGAAAAAGAACACATTGAAAAATCTCGAGTTAAACACCAAAATAGAACTACTGAAAACCAAATTATAGATTAACAAAACTGAAATTAAGAAACTATTGAAGTAATAAAGCTAAGACCTGGTTTTATGAAAAAAAAAACAAAATTGATGAACCTAGGTCAATTTCATTAAAAAACCCACCAAATTACCAGTATCAAAAAAGAAAAGGCTGAATTCACCTCCAATGAAGAAGAAATTAAAACAATAATTAGAAATTATTTTCTCAAGTATATGTATATATATATTAGACAACCTCAGTGAAATGTATGGATATTTACAAAAATAAAATTTCCCAAATCAACATAACAGGAAGTAAAATACTTAATTAAACGCATCTCAGAAAAAGAAATTGAACAAGCCATCAATGAACTCTCTAGGAAAAAAATCTCCAGGGCCAGATGGATTTCCAAGTGAATGTTATCAACCATTTAAAGAACAGTTAATTCCAATACTATACAGACAATTTGGGAAAATCGATGAAGGAGTCCTGTTACCTAATCCATGAAAAGCTCAAACAGATAAAGGAACTTATAGACCAATTTTCCTAATGAATATAGATGCAAAAACTTTGAGTAATATATTAGTGAAAAGATTATGGCAACTTATCACAAGAATAATACATTTTGATCAAGTAGGATTTACACCAGGAATTCAAGACTGGTTCAATATTAGAAAAAGCTATCTGCATAATTGATCGTGTCAACAGCAAAACTAACAGAAATAATATGATTATCACTGTAGATGCAAAAAAAAGTTTTTGACAAAATACAACACTATGGAAACACTGGAGAACATAGGAATAAATGGGGCCTTACTTAAAATAACAAGTAGTATCTACCGAAAACCATCTATAGCAATTATATGAAATAGAGATAAGCTAGAATCATTTCCAACAGGATTGGGGGTGAAATAAGGATGTCTATTATCACCACTATTATTCCATATGTAGGGCAACCAGGTGGTACAGTGGATAGAGCACCAGTGCAGGAGTCAGGAGGAACTGAGTTCAAATCTCCCCTCAGACACTTGAAACTCACTAGCTGTGTAACCTTGGGCAAGTCACTTAACCCCAATTGCCTTATCCTGGGTCATCTCCAGTCATCCTGATGAATATCTAGTCACTGGATTCAGATGTCTCTGGAGGAGAAGTGATGGTGACCTGCACAGCCCTCCTCATTCAAAACAAAGTCAAGTGCAAGTCATGTCATTATTTCTCTGATGGCATGGTCTTCAGCAAACACACATTCCACATGTATTACAAATGTTAGCTTTAGCTATAAGAAAAGAAAAGTAAATAGAAGCAATTAGAAAAGGAAAAATAATGAAATTATCACTCTTTGTAGATAATATGATGATATACTTAGAAAATCCTAGAGAATTAAATAAAAACTACTTGAAATAATAAAGAAGTTTAACAAAGTTGCAGGATTCAAAATAAACAAGCACAAATCATCTGCATTTCTATATGTTACTAACAAAGCCGAAAAGTAAGAGATAGAAAGAGAAATTCCATTTAAAGTTACTGTAGACCATATGAAATATTTGGAGTCTACTTGCCAAAACAAATCAAAGGACTATATGAACACAGTTACAAAACACTTTTCACAGAAATAAAATCAGATCTAAACAATTGGAAAAACATCAGCTGCTCATGGAGAGGCCAAGCTAATAAAATAAAATTGACAATCCTACCTAAATTAATTTACTTGTTCAGTGCCATGCCAAACAAACCACCAAAAAGTGCTATATAGGACTATAAAAAATAATATAAAAAAATCATCTGGAAGAACAAAAGTTTCAGAATATCAAGAGAAATAATGAAAGGAAATACTGAGAAAGGGATATACAATCTCAAATTGTATTATAAAGCAGCAACGCTTAGTATTGACTAAGAAATAGAGGGGTAGATAAGTGGAATAGAGTAGGTACATGTGACTCAAGAGACAATGATTATAGAGTTTATCATTTGATAAACCCTAAGACCCTGGCTTCTGGGATAAAATCTCACTGATAAAAACTGCTGGGAAAACCAGAAAATAATGTGGTGGAAACTGAGCATAGACCAATGTCTGACATACAACTGAACAAAATCCAAATGAGTACCCGATTTGGGTATAAAGGCTGGTACTACAAAGAAGTTAGCGGAGCAAGGAATAATTTATTTGTCCAATTTATGGAGAATGGAGAAATTTGTGACAAAACAAGAGATTGAGAACATTATGAAATGCAAAATGAATAAGTTTGATTACATTAAATTGAAACAGTTTTGCACAAATAAAGCCAATGCAACCAAGGTTAGGAGGGAAGCAGAAAACTGGGAAATAATTTTTAAAACTTGTGTCTGTGATAAAGGCCTCATTTGTAGAGAGAGAGAGAGAGAACTGAATCAAATTTATAAGAATACAAATAATTCCCCAATTGATAAAAGATCAAAGATGGGAACAGGCATTTTTCAGAGGAAGAAATCAAACTATATACAATCATATGAAAAAGTGCTCTAAATCACTATTGTTTAGAGAGATGCAAACAAAACAATTCTGAGGTACCACATCACACCTATTAAATTGGCTAACATGACAAAATAGGAAGATGATAAATGTTGGAGAAGATTTGGGAGAGTTGCAACACTAATTCATTGTTGGTGAAGCTGTGAACGGATCCATATATTCTGGAGGGCAATTTGGAACTATGCCCAAAGGGCTTGAAAAACGTGCATACCCTTTGATACAAAAATACTGCTTCTACTTCAAAGAGATCATGAAAATGGGAAAAGGACCTATGTATACAAAAATATTTATAACAGTTCTTTTTGTAGTTACCAAGAAGTGGGAATTGAGAGGATGCCCATCAATTGGGGAATGGATAAACAAGTTGTGGTATATGAATATAAAAGAATACTATGGTATTATAAGAAATGATGAACAGGTGAACTTCAGAAAACCTGGAAAAACTTATATGAACTCATACTAAGTGAACTGAGCAGAGCCAGGAAAACATCATACACAATATGTATGGGCTGTTTTTGATAAAATTAGCCCTTCATAGCAATGCAAGGACCTAAAATGTTTGCAAATAATGCAAAAAGTTATCCACATCCAGAGAAAGAATTATGGAGTTAGAAAACAGAATGAAGCAGACCATTTACTCCTTTATGATATTTTGTTTTTCTCATGGTTTCTCACATTCATTTTCATTCTTCTATGAAATATGAGTAATGTGAAACTATCTTTAACAGGAATGCAGGTGTAGAACTGTGTAAAATTGCATGGCATCTTGGGGAATGAAAGGGAGAAAATTTGGAACTTTTGGAAGTGATTTTTGAAAACTGAAAACAAGTACATTAATAAATTGTGGGGAAACAAATCACAGAACCCTCAGGCTCAGTTTGAGTTTCCTCCCTGAACCTTCTTATTTGGAGGGATTAAATGAATAACCCACTTGCCCAGACAATTTTAGGTTTCTTAAGGTAAAACAGATGAATGAATAAAAAAAATGGTTGTTCTGAGTTGAGGCCAAATCTAAAATTGAGTAAAAAAACTGAGAAAATGCAGGGAAAGTGTTTCATGGAAATTGAGATGATAGAAGACAATAGACAGGATGATGGAAAGGAGGAATTGAGAGGGGCTGAGACTAGCTGGGTAAACACAGGAAGGTCCTATAGTTGATGTAAGGAACTGACCTGATTTTTAAAAATATTTTATTTTCATTTATTTTAAACATTCCTTCCCCTTTATATTATGAGTTCTAAATTCTTTTCCTCCCTCATACCTTCTACTACACCCCCTGAGAATACAAGCAATATATCAATTATATGATATTTCTCTATTAGCCTTATTTAAAAGAATATGAATTTATATGTATATACACATTCGTACACACATGTACACATATACACACGCATACTTACATACACATACATACACACATTTGTACATACACACATGTATTATGTGTATATACACACATACACATATATGCACATACATATGTGAATATTTATTTGTTTACACTTAGAATTTATCAATTTTCTCTCAGGAGTTGGATAGCATTTTTTCATCATGAGTCCTTTGGAATTATCTTGGATCATTGTCACAATCTGAGTAGCCATGTCTTTCTCAGCTGATAATCATTTTAGCAATTCTATGACTGTGCACAATGATCTCCAGTTCTTCTCACTCTACTTTGTATCAATCTATATAGGGTGCCATGTTTGTGCTTTTTAATGGAACTACTCCTCTTGTCATTTCTTTAGCACACCAGTACTCCACCATAATCATATACCGCTTCTCGTTCAGCCGTTTCCCAATTGATGAGCAACCCTCAATTTCTAAATTTTTGCTACCACAAAACAGAGCCACAATAAGTATTTTTGTATAGATAGATTTTTTTCCCCTTTTTTATCTCTTTGGGAAAAAGACCTAAAAGTGGTATGACTGGGGAAACGGTGTGCACAATTTTATAGCCATTTGGACACATTCCCAAATTGTTCTCCACAATGGAAGGGACTTTAGAAGTGATCTGATCAAATTGCTCCATTTTATAGATGATGAAGTTCAGGGCCAAGGAGATGACTAAGACTGGAAAGGTGATGCATGCCAGAGACATGAAGCCATTGGGCCAAAGTCACACAAAAATCAGATATTCCTATTCTGAGCTGTGTTCATGCCTATGAAACAATAAATTTATATCATAACTTCTCTTTTTTGGAGAATGTAGAGGCCCTTCTGGCAAAAGCAAGGTAATCTACTGATTTTTTTGGAGGGGATTTATACATACATACACACAATACACACATGTGTATATATGTGTATATATATGTACATGCACACATACATGTATGTATGCATATGTACTTATATGCATGTGTGTATGTGTAGCAAGTCATCATACCTAAAAGAGGCAAGAAAGAGCTATTACAATGAAGGGGAAGAAGGGGAGGATGAGAGAAAATAAGTGAACCTTACTTTTATCGGATTTGGCTTCAGGTAGGAATAACATACACACTCAGTTAGGTGTGAAAGCTTATTTTACTCTTCAGGAAAGCAGAGAGGAAGGGAATGGGGAGAGATAATAGAAGGGACAGACTGGAGGAAGGGATAATCAGAAGTAAACACTTTGGTAAGGGCACAGGTCAAAGGAGAGAATTAAATAAATGGAGGATGGGACAGGATAGAGGGAAATACAGTTAGTCTTCTACTGTTATGAAAGTGTTTTATATAATTGCACATGCATAACCTATATCAAACTACTTGCTTTCCCAATGAGAATAAGGGGTGAGGGAGGAAGGGAGAGAATGTGGAACTCAAAACTTTAGAAATGAATGTTAAAAATTGTTTTTGCATGTAGCTGGGAAATAAGTTGTAGAGGCAATGAGGCATAGAAATTAATCTTGCCCTACAGGAACATAGAGAGGAGATTGAGAGAAAGGGTGAGATAAAAAGGAGGACAGATTGGGGAAAGGGGTAGTTGGGAAGCATGGGAAGTCCATGTCCTGGACTGGGGAAGGGCAGAGATGGGGAGGAAATTTGGAATTTAAAATCTTGTGGAAGGGAATGTTGAAAGCCGAAAATCATACATATATATATTTGTGTATGTTTATATGTATGTATCTATGTGTATATACCTATACATATCTGCATACACAGATATACACACATACATATGTGCACATATATGTGTATGTATGCATATATGTGCATAAGTTCCCTTTACATTGGTAGTGTACTTTCCAGGGATGGATGTACATATTGACACATGCTCTGCCAGAGCTAGCTCAGTGTTTGTTAGGATCTGACAAAAAGTACGGGAGAGAAGAGGTATTAGACTGATGACCAAACTGAAGGTCTACAGAGCCCTTGTGCTGCCCTCATTGTCGTATGCCTGTGAAACATGGACAGTCTACCAGCGCCATGGCAGGAAACTGAATCACTTCCATTTGAACTGTCTTAGGATCATCTGACAGGTTAAAGTACCAGACATCAAGGTCCTTGCTTGAACTAAACTGCCAAGCATTCAAACTATGCTTCAGACAGCACAACTCTGATTGGCTGGCAATTTTGTTAAAATGCAAAATATGCACTTGCCAAAAAGACTATTTCATGGAGAACCTGGGGCAGGTGATCACATGTTAGTCAGAAGAAGCAAAACAAGGATACTCTCAAGGTCTCTCTCAAGAACTTTGGATTTGATTGTGTGACATGGGAGACACTGGCACAGGACTACTCAGAATGGCATGCCCACATCAGAAAGGGTACTGTGCACAATGAGCAAAGCAAAATTGAAATAGTACGAAGGAAACATAAGATGCCCAAATTTGGAGTTACTATTCCAAATGTTCACACGGACTATCTATGCCCAATCTGTGGCAGAACATTCTGACTTCATATTGATCTGATCAGCCATATTCAGACACATTGAAACTTGATTTTATCGTGGGATGTCATTTTGTTCTTCTTGGAGAATGGACAATAACCCTCCTGCCAAAGTGGTATGATCAAAGGGGAGATGTTTATTTCTCTCCTGGCTTGTGTTTTGTTCTGTGAGCAGTCACAAGCACTATGGAACTGTGAATAGAATTCCCTCTCCACAGCTGCCACCAGCTCCACAAAGCTAGTGTTCCTCTTCGCCCCAGGACTGCCCCCCAAGACAGCAACCCTGATCAACTTCTCAATTCCCTTGCCATGGATAGGCTGAGAGCTCCAGAAGCAGCCACCACTGCATCAGTGGCTACTGGCACCCTAAGACTGAAACAGAAGTCAGACCAGGTTCTTCTCTCATCCCGGTGATAGAACTTTCCCACTGACCTTTGAAGCTGCCTTTGGCATTTGTGGGTTGAGAAGTTTGGAAACCATTTCAGCTGCCAGTGATTCAGCACCCTGAGGCCTGCTCCATTCCTATCTGTGTTGGAGGGACCCACCCTGGACTGTGCTCTGCTCCAAGACTAGTGAAAGGGACTCTTCCTGTCAGCTTTCCAGATTGTCTTGACCTGAAAAATCTGTTTCATTTTGTCATTTTTGTGGTTTCCACTGCTCTAGAATTTATTTAGAGTCATTTTTACAGGTATTTTGAGGGGTTTGGGGAGAAGGTTCAGGCAGGTCCCTGCTTCTACTTTGTCATCTTAGCTCCAACCCTCAACACCCATCCTGCTACTCTTGGAGCTGAAAGTGCTTAGCTCACTTCTAAAGGAAATTCAAATATTCAGCATGACAGGCATTTTAAAGAACAAATTACATCAGACAACTAGATGGAAGAATATGGTATTAGTAAGGAAGAAAGGGTATCAATTTCTACATATCTTTTTGATACCTTTGTGACCATAGAAAAGTGGATTAATTCTTCTGGGCTCTAGTTCCATTATCCATAAAATAGGATTGAATAACTATATAGTATTCCCCTTCTAGAAGTTTCATGAGGATCAAATTAGCTAACAAAGGCAAAGTGGATTTTCACATTTAAAGTACCATGTAAATTCTAATAATATAGGAAACTGAGGACATCATTGATTTTATTTTGGAAAAAAGAATGTCCTGGGATAGCGAGAGGCAACCCAGGATAAGTGGATTCCCCTCTCCTTGCCCCTCCTTTGGACAGAGACACATTTCTCAGTGAATGCTCTTCCTCACATATCTTACAGATCTAAACACAGCTTTCCAGATGTGGTCTAACACCTTTGAAAGACAGAATGACAGCAACCTCCTTGCTTCTGTTAACTTTTTCGGCTGCTCCCTTCCATTGTTGAGTCCTGGTGACCTTTCAGATCATTGAACGCTGAGCTGTGATCCCACCAGTGAGTGAATTTGAATCATAATTCTATAATCACTATTACAATACAAAATTATATCGTTCTAAAATTAATTTTTATTTAAAAAAATATAAACAAGAGGAAAAGATAACTAAAATTTGTGAAAATTCACAATCATTTCCAGCAGTATTTTGAGACACTAATAAAATAATGCTTAAAGTCAACAGCAAGAAGTGAATTCAAGCTGCAATATTTTTTCAATGTTTTTGTGCCC
This sequence comes from Potorous gilbertii, assembly GCA_028658325.1. NCBI lineage: Eukaryota > Metazoa > Chordata > Mammalia > Diprotodontia > Potoroidae > Potorous > Potorous gilbertii. The sequence continues at coordinate 97,064,080 of CM053769.1, read as the reverse complement.
CTGTGCAAGACATCAAAAGCTCCAATCTGCAAGTGTAAAGGCAAGGAAAGCAAGCTGGGGTTCTGGAAATGATGAGAGTAAATGCTTCTATAATGGACTAAGGTTTGCAAAGTGCTTCACATTTATCATCTCACTGGATCTTCCAACAACCCATTGAGGTAAGTGCTATTATCCTGACCAGACAAAAGAGGAAACAGACTTGATATCACTTGACCAAGATCACAGTTAGTTGAGTCTTTAAAGTGATATTGTACTCAGATCTCCCTGCCTCTGGACCCATTTCTCTAGTTGCATTTTAGAATTCTCTCTCTATTTTCCCATAATAACCCAGGCAAGCAAATGCATCTCCTTGGACTTTACTTTACTCCTCCATAAAATAATAGTCTTGGACTTCATAAGCTATTTAAAGAACTAGTTTTGGAATCAGAGGAATTGAGTAGCGATTACCATCAATTTGTGAGCAAGGGAACTGAGATTTTTACCGGAACATAATAAGAGCCAGTGACAGGGTCTCGAATAAACTTAATGCATCCTTGAAGATAAGGAGTCAGGGCAATTAGGCGTGAGAGGGTTTTTGCCTTAATGTATTCTGCCCTGGTCCAATCATGTCAGAATTACTAAGTTCAGGTCTGGGTACCATGGTTTGACAAAGACTTTAAGAAAATTGCAAGACTTTGGGAAAGGACTGAAAGTCCATGTCACGTATAATTAACTTGGAAGAAGTTTGAGATAACTGTTATGGACTCTGCCACCCTTCCAAGTACCCAGTTTCTCTGCCTCAGACCCATCACCCATCCTCCTTCTCCTTCAACTCTTCATATCCAATCAGTTTCCAAATCTTATTGACTTCACTCTTCTAATACCTTTTACATCTTCCACTTTTCTCCCCCCAGAGTGATTGATCTTGATCATCCTTATCAGCTCTTACCTGGAATAGTGCAATAATTTTCTAACTGGATTTCCCCTCTTGAGTCTTTCTATTGTACCCCTCAGAGCTTCCTGACTTATGTTCCAAAAACATGGGGAGACAGTGTCATTCCCTTGTTTAAAAAGTGAACATAGCTCACTTTTGTCTCTAGTACAAAACTCCCAGAAACTCCTCTGTTTTGGTTTTTGAAGCCCTTCTCAATTAGCTCCAGTCTACTTTTCTAGAGTGATGCACATTACTCTTCTTCACCTCCTCTTTGGCCTTCTCATCTCTGGGTCTTTGGAAGTTGGTCCCCCATGCCTCAGATTTGTTCCTTCCTCATCTCTTCCTCAGAGAACTTCAAAAGTTCTCCCAAGTTCTATTTGAGAAGGTGCGTGTAGTTCAGGAAGCCTATACTGATCCCTTTTCTGGCTCCTTTCACTCCCACCACTGTCTTTGCCTGCATACATTCTTTTGTATACATCTTACTATTTATTTTTTGGTGTCCATGTTGATTCTTTGGAGTATAATGAAAGCTACTTGAAGGTTTGGATTATTGCTTTTTTTTCATTTCTATTCAGCATAGTATTTAGAACAAAGTAGGCATATAAAGGACATTGGTTGGATTAAAGTGAGCCAATGATGTTTAGCATGAAGACAACTTACATGGAATCTGCCAGATGTCTTCAAGAATGTGAAGGACCGTCATATAGAAAATGAGATAAGCTTGTTCTCCTGACCCCAGAGAACAGAAATAGGAGCAGTGAGTGGAAATTGCAAGGACACCAATTTAGGCTTATCAGAAAACAATACTTCTTCACAATGACAACTATCATAATGTCGAATGGGATGACTTAAAGTGATATAGTTTCACCTGTTTGAGATTCTAAAGTCGTATGACACTTTCTCCCTATTTCTTTGGGTTTCTCTGAGCCTCAGTTTCCTCATCTGTAAAATAACTGCAAAAGACTCCACATTTTCAAATTATCCCCAGTTGTAAATTTATAATCCCCTGTCTGTGTTGCTTAGGATGCCCTTTTCCAGAAATTATCTGGACTTTGATCAACCCCAGGCTCCTCTCCATCTTTTAAATTCTGCTGTTCAATGAACTAAATTCTAATCCCAGCCCTACCACTTCCCTGTTCTGTAATCTTGAGCAAAAAACAAAACTTCTTTTGGACTCAGTCTCACCTTTTATGAAATTAGTGGGTGGGGCTAATTGATCTCTAAAGGGGCTTCCAGTTCTAAATTCTATGCTTTTTCCCATTCTACAACCCTGAAATCTGAACTGTTTTGTCAAAGACAAAATTATCAATCCCCTCTGTTACTTTAAGGCATGTTTTCAGCATTACATGACTTCTTCTTGGCCTGTAACATTTGGGTAAAGTATATTCCTTGCCCTGGATGAGACTTCCTATTGCACTCAACATACAAATATGGATTTGCAATTTCCGTTTGGCACGAGATGGTTGATATAAAAACACAAAAGAATACACCATTCAAATAGCTTCTATTTCACTCTTGTGATGTATTTTTTATAGATGCAATTTTGTGAGCTTTTGAAAAACAGGCACTGAATATTTATGGGATGTCTACATCCTATGTACTTCTATTTTGGTGAAGAAAATAAGCTTCCTTAGTGAACATTGTCCATGGCGGGGAGGGGGAAAAATCTGCATTTTATACTATTTAGTGTTGAACTGTTTGTTAAGGATGTGAAATAGCATTTGCATATCCCTTGAAGAACATGCTCAATGTTTGAAGTGGTGGCTTAGGAGATGCAAACAAAGGGAAAGAGAAAATAAAAAGCATTTATATAATACCTAGTATGCATCAGGCACTGTGCTAAGCTTTTTACATATATCATCTCACTTGAGGCAAACTAGGGGTTAGATGACAATTTCCCCTGTGCATGAATTCATAGAGTTATAGATAAATGGTTTAAGAAGAGATAAAATGGCATCAAGCTTCAGTTTGATAAGCATATAATAAGTTTTCCCTATGTGCCATGCATTGTGCTATGAATTCAGGAGACAAATATGAAAGTAAAATACTTCCTGCCTGTAAAAGCAAGCATCCTGACATACAGTGGAGGGACTACTATCACAAATTCTTTGATCTCCATTTCTAAAAGGAAAGGCAACTTTTGAGGGGGTCAACAATCACCCAAATCAAGCACATATATTAGTTCATGGGAAACAGTCACACCCTGAAATTCAGAGAAAATATAGTCAGGTTTCCAACTGCCTGACTGTAAGCAATACACACATCATAGATCAACAGGCGGATAAAATTTTCTGACCATTATATACATAGCTACCAGAAAGAGAAGCACCAACATCTGGGTTTTCAAAACTAAGGGCTGCTTAGCAGCTTCCCAGAGTCTCATCTGGTCAAACACACACTTTCAATGAGTAAGGCCCAAAGTAAAATCTCATCTCAGAGCAAACATATACTTTTCAGAGCCAGAGGGCCTCCCAACCCTTGAGAACCAGTGCCTCTTTAGAAGTTAACGAAAGATATGGGCTTTCCTACAAATCTCCCCTAATCAAACTGCCTTTAATGAGTGAAGATCTTTAATCTCATTGGCAGTGTACCCACTGCCCTTAAGGAGCCAGCATTCTATTAGGGGAATGTAACATGTATTGAGAAAGGCAGTGAAATATTGTACTGTGGACTTGCAGTGAGGGTAAAAACTGGGTTGAAATCTCAGTTCAGATGCTTATGTGCTATGTGATCCTGTGAGAATCATTTAACCCATATACCCCAGTTCCTTCACCTATAACATGTGGGTGTAGACTTTATGTTGCCTTAGATCTCTTTTAACTGTAAAAAGATAAGTGAATATGGCTTAATTGGAGGAGAGAGTATGGATATGATGATTGAGAAAGGAAGGGAAGAAGAAGAATATGAAAAAACTCAGTGAAATTATAGGAAGAAATTAATAGAAAGCATGGAGGTGGGGAAAGTATGGAAATACACACATTTAAGTGGTGAGACAAGGATGGTGATGCAGTAATAGAAAATGAGGAGTGGTCAAATAGGTAGGAGAAAAGCAAAGATAAAGCAGTGGGAAAGAAGTCAAAGGAAAGGATGTCTTGAAAGAGGAGATGTCAACGCCATTGAAAGTTGAACAAAGTTCAAGAGGAAAACAGGAATGAAGAAAGGGCAATGGATTTAGCAAATTACAATCATTAGTAACCTTGGAGACAGAACTTTCTGTCCAGTGATGTCGGGAGCTTGGCAAAGTTTGAGAAGTGAGTGGGTGATGAGGAATTGGAGGTAAAAAGTGTGAAGGATCTTTCTTAGAATTTTAATGGTAAAAAGAAAGAAAATATACAATAATAGCTTTAGGAGGATGGCAATTTTAATGAATAGATAAAGATAGATAGAAAGAGAGATAGATAAAAATACATACATATATAGATATATGTTCATCATTATCTATCTATCTACCTATATCTATATGTCTATACCTATATCTATCTATCTATCTATCTATACAGAGAGAGAGAGAGAGAGAGAGAGAGAGAGAGAGAGAGAGATTGGTAGAGAGACAGAGAAAGAATGATGAATAGGAAAAATCAAGGGTCCAGAAAGAGCAGTTTTACCTTTCAAACATTCTAATCATTTCTTAGTTAGAGAAAAGAGTCAAGAAAGAGTCTACTGCTGAAGATTAAGAGCAACTGAGTTACAGAGTGGAAAAGAGTGGGAGCTCAATATCATGGCTTCTATTTTCTCATTAATTAGGAGTCAAGAAAACCTTCTAGATAAAATGTGTGTGTGTGTGTGTGTGTGTGTGTGTGTGTGGTGTAGTGTAGTGTAGCAAAGTGTAGTGTATGTGACAGAACTTGGGAATATTATTTTGAAAGGAATTACTGAAATGAGTAAGGCATTGAGACAATCAAAGAAGTTGAGATTTTGTTCAGCACCGGTTAAGGCCCAGTTGAATTTTGATAGCAGTAAGTTTCCTCAGCAGTACTCATGACCTTAGGCATATAAACAAAAAAGAATGTGGGTAGTGGTGGAAAGGGTGGGAAGAGCAGCGATCCAGGGAAGAGAATTGGAAGAACTTTAATGACAGCAGGGTAAGTTGGAAGGTGACTCTAACATAGAGAATAGTGCATTATTAAACTAGTCAACTATATGAAGGGAAGTGGGGCTGTAGTCCAGGTAATGCACTCAGAGTAAAAATAAAGAGGGACAGAGAGATTGGAAGTTACCATGTAAATTAAAAAAAAATAAGATTCTGAAAGACACATATGGAAGGACATGTCTATGAACAGATATCGGGATTTCGGCATTCACAATCAGGAAAGTCTAGATTAGTGAAGGAAATTGAGCAAAGCCAATCTCTTGAGGCAGCTAAGCTGCATGTTGTCAAACCTGAGTGGTGGATGGAATGCTAGACAAGTTTGTTTGAGAAGATGTCAGTTGGTAACTTGATGCCACCCCTCTCCCAGGTATGAATTGGACAGTTGAGTTGAAGAGAAAGGCTGTGATCCAGGTACTGAACTCCATGAGGATGGAGGGAGGATATCCAGGAGGCTCATAAGTCACAACTGTTTGTATTTGAAGCAACTGATACAGAATAATGGGAAAAACGTCTCAGGGGAAGTATGGACACTGCTTGATGGAGTCAGACAGCAAATGTGCTAGTAGAGAGTAGAGTCTTTGCTCTTATCACCTTCTGGCCCCACATGCTGGGAGAAATGAAGGAGAATGGAGGAACTATACCTGAAGAGACTCATCAGGGATGTTGTACCTTCTGGTGGTATCCAGTTTTTCATGAGTACAGGAAGGTGGAGATAGAATGAAACCATTTCAGACAAAGAGAAGTTTTTTTTAAAGGATCAAGCAAAGTTGTAAAGCGTAAAATGGAAGAAAAGAAACAGAGCGGGGCAAAGAAGACCTGACTGTGTTGGGACTGAGACAGATGGGAACATCAGCATAGGAAAGGAGATTTTATTCTAGCAGATATCTACTCTGAGTTACTGGAATTGCAGGGGGTGGAATTTGATGAACGAATATATTAACTCATTGGGTCCCAACCTTCAAAGAGCCTGTGATTATGGAAGTGTAATGCAGGCTAAGATTACTCTTCCAACAACTGAAGGGTAGTGGGTAGCAAGTTCTAGTAAGGTATATCAATCCTTGGTTCCTGGATTCAACAGGTTTATTATGGCACTAAATTCTTTAATAATAACCTAAGTGAGAGGGTGCAGGAAACTCAAAAGATATAAATCTTGTGGATCATCGTACACTTGGCTTTGGGTCAGATCAGATGCCAGGTTTCTGGTTTTTTTTATTGTTCAGTCAGATGTCTAAATCCTATTGTAGTGGCACTTGGCCATTGCATTGGTTCCAATCTTTCTGGCTCCAAAGTGTCTGGCACCAGGCATGAAGACAATAGAGGTCTTTGATTGAGACCCTTGGGAAGCTCTAGGCCTTATCCTGAGCTTCCATCTATATTCTAGTTGGAGGTGTGGTGTTTGAGAATGAAATATGGCCTTCATCCATGATCTTTCTCTTGCCAATTCCATTTGTCATGTTGAAGATCCAAACACAGATCTCTAAAACTCCATTTGAAGTCTTCCACTGATGGAGAATGTATACTATTGCAAGCTCATTTTTTTCTAGAAATATACCTCTCTGGAACTCATGTCTCTCTGGGATTTCTGCTATGATAGTCCAGATGGAGAAATTCCTCATCATTTTCCACAATTATAAAACTATTGAAAGACAATCATCATTATGAAGGAAATAGCATAAAGCAGAAGGATCAATGGATTTAGAATTGGGGGACTTGCATTCAAATTCTGGCTCTTTTCTTTATTACTACCAGAAGGGCCTAAGGCAACTACAGTTGACCTCAATTTCCAGATAGATAGACAGACAGAAATATAGGTGGATAGATAGATAGATAGATAGATAGATAGGTAGATAGGTAGGTAGACAGATTTGTAATAGTATAGACAAAGTTGTATCTAGATGGACATATATAGATAGATAAATAGATAGAGCCTATGAAAAAACTCCAAAGAGAGGTAAAAAACAATCCTTGATGGAAGGGGTTTAGAGTAGAGGATGGATGCAAAAGGTCAAGGCCAAAAATGACTATGGAAAACTGGAACCTGGCAATATGAGACCAAAGTTATATAATGTAGATGGACATTTGACTGGATGACTTCCAAGTTACATACAGCTCTTTATCATTTAGCCTTTTTCCTCCCAAGTCTTCTGTTTTTGAGGTTACATGTATTCAGTTCCTTCAGCTTGTTCTGATATAGCAAGAACTTGGTGCCATCCTGGCTACTATCTTTTGGATAGTCTATGGCTCATAATGTCCTTCATAAAATATCATCTGTAAAACTGAAGAGATTACTCCTAGTATGGGATGACCAGATCTGAATCCCATTGACTAGTTACTCCTCAGTCCTTATGTGTCTTTCTATTCAGTCAAGAAACCCTTACCATTCTTGGCTGCCATATTACACTTTCAAGTCAACAAGTTAACAAGCATTTATTAAGTATCTACTATACCTACCTCTACTATGTGATGGAATCAAGATTGGCTTATGTTAGCTCATTGGCTCACTCAAATTCGGGGAAGTCATTTCTTCTTTAAGTCTCAGTTTCCTTTTGCCTCTGCAACAAGTGAAGTAGGCAGCTAAACTATTGTTGGCTTATACTCTTACTGTATATGGAGCACTTCAAGGATATTGTTGGAGGGGTGGGGTGATCAATGCTCATCAAGCAGAAAGCAACTCTTGTATTTCTCCAGGCCATTTGCTGTTGAAGGTACTGATATTAAATAGTGTCTCCCTTCCTGTGGAGACACACCAGCTTTTAGTCCAATGGAAAATGAGGAGAATAAAAGAAAGGGAGAGAGGAAAAAAAATTGAAACCTGCTCCAGATGTGGCTTGGAGGTCCTGTGATATCTGGTACCAATTTTTGCCCATGAAACTGTGATCAAAAATGGCACTTGGGGTTTCTTCAACCCTCTTAACAAATTCTTATAATTGCTCTCAGCTTCAGTTTTATTGGAAGCTCAACTGTTTATGAACAGATAATGATCTATATTATTCCCTGGCCTAGGCTTCCATACAGGTGGTATTACTTGAGGTTAGAAAGAAAAAAATAAAACATTGGGCACAGAATGGGTTATTTTGTTACTTTCCCAAAAAATTGCATTGGAGCTGAAATACTAAATGCTGTGCCCATTTTAAGTCAATAGGTAATAATTCTATTGCTTTGTTTTTTTTCCTTAATTTGATTAAATATTTTATCAATTAAATCCTGAGGATGCATCAACCCAATGAGTCCTAGAGCAAAGGAGGGGGATTGGCTCAACAGGTGGAGACAATGAGCCTGGTGACTGGATCTGGAGGAGGATGAATCATCACTCATAGAGGTAAATAAAGGTCAGACCAGAAAAGCAACAGCAAAGAGGTACTGTGAAGGGGTGATGGGCACCCTGAGTCCTAAACTCCTGCTCACAATGTCTCTGGTGAAGGGTGGAATATTACATTATATATAAAAAGAGGAAGGTAAAGGAAGCCTCCCTTTTGGTTCCAAATCTGCAACCTTATGCTCAAGGAATTTTGCTAGCCATGTGGAATATAAATTTAAACAACACACAGTCCGCTATCTACAGAATTAATATTTATTATAACATCTAGGTAGCTCAAGGTTACAGTAGCTAGAACACTGGCCATGGGATCAGGAGTGCTGTGATGCTTAGTCATGATCAGTCGTGTCTGATTCTGTGACCACATTTAGAGTCATATTTCTTGGCAAAAACACAACATGGTTTGTCATTTCTTTCTCCAACTCATTTTACAAGGAAGGAAACTGAGGCAAACAGGATCGAGTGATTCTTTAAGGGTCACGTAGCCAACAACTTTATGAAGTCAGATCTTCCTGACTCCAAGACTGATTCTCTATCCATTTCATAACTTAGCTGTCCAGGAATTACCAGAGCTAAAATTCTGCCTGGGCAAAGCATCAGAAGAAACACATTTGAATAAATAGAAGGGAACTGATGAGATAGTTGTATATGTTAGAAGTCCAGGAATCAGAGAGAGAAGCATTACAGAGAATATTTAAGTGACAGTCAATGGAGGGAGAAAAAGTAGTGATCTAATAATCACTGGAATATGCGATATACCTCCATGTTACATGAACATCATTCTCCCCTGGAAAACACAGTCATCTCATGTGCCATCTCATAAAAGTGATAATTGTGCATCTCTCCTTTGGAGTATCTACCTTGGCCCTTGATTTAGGGTTACAATCATATAAGTCATGATAAATATCAGGTTTCCAGCAAAACTGACACTGAAGTGACAGGGATTGGTCAAGGCCACATCTTTCACTTTTCTAGTCAGACAACTGAAAATGAAGTATATTTCTAGATAACCTTTCCTCACAATAATATCCAACTCATGGACGTAAATGAGGATGAACTACTACATGATGGAGTTTATGAGTTCCACTTTGTAGTTGTAGACTAGCTAATAAATACTCTGTTGTATTTGGAAAGGAATGGCCCCTCAAGAGTAGGCCTGGCACTAATGATGATACCTAGCTCTCAGCATTTTTATTTTTTCCTCTCATTTTTATTTCTCTCCCCATCGCCCATTCCAAGACAGCATGTATTCTGATTACCTCTTGCCCCAATCTGCCCTCCCATCTATCACACCCCTCCCTTCTCTTATCCTTATCCATTCTATTTTCTTGGAGGACTAGATAAATTTCTATACCCCATTGCATGTATATCTTATTTCCAAGTAGCATATAAAAACAATTTTTAACATTTGTTTTCAAAACGACAAGTTCCAACTTCTCTCGCTTCCTCTCTCTCCACCCATTTCCACTGAGAAGGCAAGCAAATTGATATATATTAGACATATGAAGTAATGCAAAAGATTTCTGTAAAACATGTTGTGGAAGACTAACTGTATTTCCCTCCATCCTACCATGCCCCCCATTTAGTCTATTCTCTGTTTTGATCCTATCCCTCCTCAAAAGTATTTACTTTTAATTATGTTCTCCTTCTATTTGTCATCCTCCTATCATCCCCCCAATCCCTGCTTATTCCCTTCTCCCCTACTTTCCTGTAGTGTAAGATGGAGTTTCATATCAAATTGATTATGCATGTTATGCCCTCTGTAAAGCCAAAAGCAATGGAAGGTTCATTTTTCCCCTCTCACCCCCCACCACTTCCTTTCCATTGAAAAAGTTTTTTCTTGCCTCTTTTAGGTGAGAAATAATTTGCCCCATTCTATTTTTTCCTTTCTCTTTCCAATATATTCTCTCTCTTCCCTTAAATTTATTTTTTTAGATATCATCTCTTCCTATTCAAATCATCCTGTGCTTTCTGCCTGTATGTATATAATACCTCCAACTACCTTAGCAATGAGAAAATCTCAAGAGCTATAAATTTTATCTTTCCATGTAGGAATGCAAACAGTTCAACTTTAGTAAGTCCCTTATGATTTCTCTTTCCTGCTTACCTTTTCATGCTTCTCTTGGTTATTGTTTTTGAAAATCAAATTATCTATTCAACGCTGGTCTTTTCATGAAGAATGCTTGAAAGTCCTCTATTTCATTGAATGGCCATTTTTTTCCCCTGAAGTACTATATTCAGTCTTGCTGGGTAGGTGATTCTTGGTTTTAATCCTAGTTCCTTTGACTTCTAGAATATTATATTCTAAGTCATATGTGCAAGTCATATGTCCTTAGTGCAGAAGCTGCTAGATCTTGTGTTATCCTAATTATGTTTCCATAATTCTCAAATTGTTTCTTCCTGGCTGCTTACAATAGTTTCTCCTTGATCTGGGAGCTCTGGAATTTAGCTACAATAATCCTAAGAGCTTTCCTTTTGGGATCTCTTTCAGGACGTGATTGGTGGATTCTTTCAATATTTATTTTACCCTCTGGTACTAGAATATCAGAGATGATTTCTTGATAATTTCTTGAAAGATGATGTCTAGGTTCTTTTTTGGATCATGGCTTTCAAATAGTTCTATGATTTTTAGATTGTCTCTCCTGGATCTATTTTTTAGGTCAGTTTTTTTCCTAATGAGATATTTCACATTGCTATTTTTTCATTCCTTTGGTTTTGCTTTATAATTTCTTGATTTTCATAAAGTCATCAGCTTCCATCTGCTCCATTCTAGTATTTAAGGAATTACTTTCTTCAGTGAGCTTTTGGACTTCCTTTTCCATCTTGCCAACTGTGCTTTTAGGGCATTCTTCTCTTCATTGGCTTTTTGGACTTCTTTTGTCATTTGGGTTAGTCTATTTTTTACGATGTTATTTTCTTCAGCATTTTTTTTTGGGTCACCTTTAGCAAGAAGTTGACTTGTTTTTCATAATTGTGTTGCATCACTCTCATTTCTCTTCCCAATTTTTGCTCTACTTCTCTTAATTGATTTTCAAAATCCTTTTTGAGTTCTTCCAAGGCCTGACATCAGTTCATACTTTCCTTAGAGGCTTTGAATGGAGGAGCTTTGACTTTGTTGTCTTCTGTTCACATGTTTTGGTCTTCCTTGTCACCAAAGTAAGATTCTATAGTCTGATTCTGTTTTCAGTTTTTGCTCATTTCCCCATCCATTTATTGATTTTTGAGCTTTTTGTCAAGACAGATCTCTGTTTCCAGTGGAGGTGGAAAGTGTACTGTTAGCCTCTAGATTCCCCCAAAATCTGTGGGCCTAGAGTTCCAGAAAAAATCACTGTATCTCTCCCTGCTGCTGCTGTGGCTGCTGTGGGTACCTCCACACCCTTTCCCCTGTGCCACTTTGAGGTGGGCACTAGACCACTCCACTCTCTCACACTGGTCTCACAGGATTTTTCCAGTGATGTTCCAATTTTTCCTCGGCGTTTTGGGGTCGTGAAGTCTGGAAACTGCTACAGGTATGAGAGATTCAATCTGCCCAAGGCCTGCTTAGGTCCTCCTTGTGCAGGTATGGTCTATGCTGGACTGTTCCCTGACTCCTGTGTAACACGATCAACACCTCCCAGCCACCTTTCAGGTTATCTTGGGCTAGAGATGTGTTTTCCTCTGTCATTCCCTGGGTTCTGCTGCTTCAGAATTTGTTTAGAACCGTTATTTACAGGTATTTGGCTTTGCTTGGGGCAGAACACAAGAAAGTGCATGTTGTTGTTCAGTCATCTTGGCTCCACCCCCTACTTTCAGTACTTTTAGATAAAACCCTTTGACAAAAATACATCACACATTCCTACTAAAAATGCCATGGAGCATGGTAATAAATGGCTTTTACCTTAAAATGATAAGTGCTATTTATGTGAAATCATCGACAATGGGGGTAACTGATAGGGATAAATTAGAAGCTTTCCCAATAAAACTGAGGGTGAAGGAAGGATGACCATTATCACTTCTTTAATTCAATATAGTTCTAGAAATGATAGCAATAAAAGTAAAAGAAATTGAAAAAATAACAATAAGCAGTAAAGACATAAAACTCTAACTCTTTGTAGATGATATGATGATATTTGAGAATCCTAGAGAATCAATTAAAAAAAAACTCCTTGAAATAATCCACAACCTTAGCAATGTTGCAATATTTAAAATAGACCTACATAAATCCTCATCATTTCTATATATCACCAACAAAATCCAGCAGGGATAAAATAGATAAATGTTATTTAGCATAACAACATAAATTGTAAAGCACTTGGGAATCTACCTGCTAAGAAAAACCTGAGAATCATATGAACAAAATAGGAAAATAAATTTCACGCAAATAATGTAAAATATAAACAATTGGAAAAAAGCAGAAGGAAAACAGAAAATAGATCAAAATTAATATTTTCTGATAAGTGTGATCTTATTTTTCAAATATATGGAGAAGTGAGTCAAATTTGTAGGAATACATGTCATTTCCCAATTTATAAGTGGTGAAAGGATATGGATAGGCTCTTTTCAGACAAAGGAATCCAAGTTTTCTGCAGCTATATGAAAAAATGCTCTAAATCACTATTGATTTAGAGAAGCATAAATTAAACCAGCTGAGATACCACCTCAACCTATAAGATTGGATAATATATATTAAAGAAAAGGAAAATGATAAAAATTTCATGGAATATAAGAAAACTGGGACATTAATACATGGTTGGTGGAGTTGTAAACTGATCCATCTATTCCAGAGCATAACTTTGAACTATGCCCAAGGGCTATAAAAGTGTACACATCACTTCTAGGGTTGTAAACTACAGAGATTTGAAAACAAAAAGTTAGGGAGTGGAGTACCTATTTGTACCAAAAATATTTATACCAGGGACAGAGCCAACAGCTCTCCCCACCACAAACCCAGCCAAATACTTTTAAGAAATGATTCTAACCCAATGTGGAGCTGCAGCATCCACAGAATGAGAGAATGAAGCAAATTTTGAGTCAAAGACATCCTAGAAGGTTGACAGGAAACATCTATTGCACTGCTGGGAGCAGAACTCAATCCAGTGTGGGCCACTCCGACACAGACAGGTCCTGAGAAGGCCTCAAAAGGACTGAATCTTTGGCATCTGTGCATTTTCCAAACTTTGTGACCCTAAAACACCAAGGAGAAATTGGAAGGGATTGGAAAACACCTGCAAGACCTTTGTGGTAGATGAGAGTGATCCTGGCCAAGTCTCAAGATATCAGAGAGGGTAGAGGAGGCTGCAGCAGCAGCAGCAAAGGCAATGGTAGCAGCAGTAGCTTTTCCTGTAGTTCTTGGCCTGCAGATTGTGGAATTATGTAGTAGCTAACACAAGTAGTAACTTCCCCCATCCCCACTGGAAGCAGAGAACTACCTTGACAAAGAACTCAAAAGTCAAGTAAATGGCTGGGGAAAGGAGCATAAACTGGAAAAAGAATTAGACTATAGAATTACTGACATGGAAGACCAAAATATACAAAGAGAAGAAGATGATAAAGTCAAAGCTCCTACATCCAAAACCTTCAAGAAAAATATGAATTGGTCTAAGACCATGAAAGAGATCAAAAAAGATTTCGAAAATCATTGGGAAGAGAAATGAGAATCATGCAAAAAATCATGAAAAATGAGTCAACACCTCCTAAGCAAATCCTTAAAATGTTGAAGAAAATAACACTTTAAAAAATAGATTAACCCAAATGACAAAAGAGATTTTAAAAGCTATGAGGAGAAGAATGCCTTAAAAAGAAGAATTAGTCAAATAGAAAAGGAGTTCCAAAAGTACACTGAAGAAAATAACTCCTTAAAGATTAAAATGGAGGAAATGGAAGCTAATGACTTTATGAAAAATAAAGAAATTATAAAATAAAACCAAAGGAATGAAAAAAGTATCAGATAATGGGAGATATCTCACAGGAAAAACAACTGACTTGTAAAATAGATCCAGGAGAGACAACTTAAAATTTATCAGATGACCCGAAAACCATGATCCAAAAAAGAGCCTAGACATCATGTTTCAAGAAATTATCAAGAAAAACTGCCCTGATATTCTAGAATCAGAAGGTAAAATAAGTATTGAAATAATCTACTAATTTTCTCCTGAAATTCCAAAAGGAAAAGTCCTAGGAATATTGTAGCCTAATTCCATAGCTCACAGGTCAAAGAGAAAATACTGCAAGCAGCCAGGAAGAAACAATTTGAGCATTGTGGAAACATAATCAGGATAACACAAGATTTAGCAGCTTCTATATTAAAGAACTGAAGTGTTCGGATTATGATGTCTCCGACTTCAAAAGAGCTAGGATTAAAAACAAGAATCACCTACGCAGTAAAACTGAGTGTTGTAGTTCAAGGGAAAAAATGATCATTCAATGAAATAGAGGATTTTCAAGCATTCTTGATGAAAAGAATTGAATAGAAAATAGAAAAAAAAAGAGTTGAATAGAAAATTTGACTTTGAAACACAAGAATCAAGAGAAGCATGAAAAGGTAAACCCAAAAGAGAAATCATAAGGAACTTACTGAAGTAGAACTGTTTACATTCCTACATGGAAAGATAGCATTTGTAACTCTTGAGACTTTTTTTCAATATTAGGGTAGTTGGAAGGATTATAAACATACAAAGAGAGGGCACAGAGTGACTTGAATAGAAAGGGATGATATGTAAAAATGTCACATTAAAGAGTGAGAGAGGAATATATTGAGAGGAAATAGGGAGAAACAGAATGGGGTAAATGACCTCTCACATAAAAGAGGCAAGAAAAAGCTTTTTCAACGGAGGGGAAGAAGCGGGGGGTGAGAGGGAAAGTGAAATTTTCATTGCCTGTGGTTTAAGGAGGGAATAACATGCACACTCAATTTGGTATGAAAATCTATCCTATACTATAGGAAGCAGGAGTGAAGGGCATAAGCAGGGACAGGAGGCATGATAGGAGGGAGGATAAATTGGAGGAAGGTGTAATTAGAAGTAAACACCTGAGGATGGATAGGATCAAAAGAGAAAATTGAATAAATGGGAGATAGGATAGAATGAAGGGAAATATATTTAGTCTTTCACAATATAACTAATATGGAAGTGGTTGCATAACTACGCATGTATTACCTGTATTGAATTCCTTGCCTTCTCAATGGGAATGGGTGGGGAGGGAGGAAAGGAGAGAAGTTGGAAGTCAGAGCTTTAAAAATGATTGTTAACACGTGTTTGTATATGTAACTGGGAAATAAGATATACAGGCAATGGAGTATAGAAATCTATTTTGCCCTACAAGAAAATTGGGGAGATGGGGATAAGAGAAGGGAGGGGTGTGAAAGAATGGAGAGCAGATTGGAGGGAAGGGTAATTAGAATGCATGGTCTTTTGGGGTTGTCAAAGAGGAGAGATGGTGAGAAAATTTGGAACTCAAAATCTTGTGGAAGTGAATATTATAAACTAAAAATTACATAAATTTAAATAAAAGAAAAATATTTATAGCAGCTCTTTTCTGGTAGGAAAAACTTACATAACTGATACAAAGTAAAGTGAACAGAACCAGAATAATATTGTACACGGTAGCAGCAAAACTGTGCGATGAAGAAGTGTGAGTGACTTTACTATTCTACACAATGTAATGATCTGAGACAAGGGTGAGGAACTCATGATGACACATGCTATGTACCCCCAGAGAAAGAACGCCTGTCTACAGACTGAAGCAAACCATATTTCTTTTTCTTCCTTCCTTCCTCCCTCCCTCCTTCCTTCCTTCCCTCCTTCCTTCCTTCCTTCCTTCCTTCCCTCCTTCCTTCCTTCCTTCCTTCCCTCCTTCCTTCCTTCCTTCCTTCCTTCCTTCCTTCCTTCCTTCCTTCCCTCCTTCCTTCCTTCCTTCCTTCCTTCCCTCCTTCCCTCCTTCCTTCCTTCTTTCTTTCCTTCCTTCCTTTCATCCTTCCCTTCTTTCTCTATCTTACTGATGTTGAAAGTACAGTATCTGTGCAAGTAAGCTTTGACCTGTCTGTTTCGCAACCTGGACATGTTCATCCCTCTTGGGGTTGCCTGATAGCTTCTATGCTTGTGGGGCTTCACAACACTTTTGTCAGACTGTGTTCAGGCAATTGATTGGATGTAGCCATATTGCAGCCCAGAATTCCTCATTTCAAGTGATCTTGGCCTTCCAAGTCACAAGAATGTCAAATACCATGTGAGGTAGGTAGGTAGGTAGGTAGGTTGGCACTTCCCTTCTTACCTTTCTAGAATATTTTTATCTCTTTAGCACCATGAAACTTTAAATTCCTTTCTTTAGACTTCTTGGTCTTCCCTTATACCTGGTTAAAACTATGACAACCTCCTCCTCCCTATCTTCTTCCTTTTCTTCCTTCTCTTGTACCCTCCTTTTCCTCCTCTTTTCTTTTGGTCCTTTCAGTACTTACTCTTTTTGTATGCTCAATTTATTTTCTTTCTTTCTCTTCATCCCTTTCATCTTTCTTTTCTCAATTTCCTCACAAGTCCTCTAAGATCTCTCTTCCCTAAATTCAATCTTGAGCCTTTACCATTCATTCTAAGTTATTTCATATTTCCTCCACAACATATTTTCCCTCTCTGTTCTTCAATGTCCTCGGGATCCTTCTCTTCATTTAATAGGAAATAGCATTAACATTTCTAATAAGTAATATTTGCCAAATGGAAATTCTAATCCCTTTGCTTCTTACCTCCCTGAGCTTCTATGAAAATTAAATTTTCTAACACATTGAGAGCAAAGTTCATAATCATACAGTTATACAGAAAATTAATAATTTTTATGTTAGTTACATTTTTTTTTACTTCTTCATGATGATCGAGGTTTCTCCTCCCTCCTGCCCCTCCTTTTTCTCTTCTGAAACCTATATCTCCTTTCCTTCCTCTATATAAGTAGAATGTATCTTCCTTGACAACAAAAGCATTTCCTCTGCATCCTTGTATCCCTGCTGACTATAATAGTTTTACTCTGAAAGATGCTTCACTTTCCTATCTTTGGAATTCAAAGTCTTTCATAATCAAAGATTATACCCCTCTCTCCCCTCAACCTTTCCAGTCTTCTAACATTTTCCATCCCTGCCTATTCTTTGATACAGTGATACTGACTTCACTGCTGTTCTTTGAACAAGACTGCCCAGATAATTTGGTTTTATGTTTTCCCTTAGGAAGGAAAATATTGAGGGTGGGGGAAAGGTGGAAACAATTCTTCCTTCCTTTCCCACTCTGGACCCACATGCATCTTCTTTCAAGGTCATGGTCCAGAGGGCAACTCATATCCTTGGATCAGAGAAGTTTTTCCGCAATTGAACAGGGAAAATCCTGCAACTGGTATATCTGGGCACTTTCTATGGCTTATTACAAGTATTTTGATCTATTTTTTCTTTACAGCACATTATCTTTGATTACTGTACTGCTCACTGGTATCAATGATTTGAAGAGCTTCTTATATGGTAGCTAGGAGGCCCAGTGAACAGAGCACTGGACTTGGATTAAAGAAGACGAGTTCAAATCCAGTCTCTGGCACTTAGCTGTGTGATCCTGAGAAGGCTATTTAATTGCCATCTCTCTCAGTTTATGCATCTGTAAAATGGGGATACTAATAGTACCTATATCTCAAAAGTTGTTATGAGATTGAATGAGAAGTTTATGAAGCACTTTGTAAATCTTATTGTTATTGAAAAAGGTTCCGAGCGCAGAACCATGAACATTTTAATTATACAAATTCTTTGTGCACTAAATATTGGTTTGGATGCACTAAATATTGTATGGGTTGCTGGGGACCTAAAGACAAATGCAAAACAATCCCTTTCCTCAAGGGGCTTGCATTCTACTGAGTGAGGGGTAGAAGTTACTAGATGACAGATTTCAGATCAAAATGACAATTAACTTTCCTGTCATGAAAACTTTCACAAAGTGGTTATCCTGTTAGTTTTCAGAAGAAAATTTTTTAAAGAATTGAAAAAGGAAAAAAATTTACAACTACCAATAGTCACATGAAAATTCTAAAAATAATCAGTGATTAGAGAAATACAAATTAAAACATCTCAGAAAAATCATGTTCTACTTATTAAATTTGTTAATATGACAGAAAGGGAAAATGACAAATGCTGTAGTGGGTGTGGAAGATTTGGGAAACATTCACTTTTGGTAGAGTTATGAACTGCTTCATTTGTGCTGAAAAACTTGGAAATATGCCCTCAAAGTTATCAAATTGTGCATATTTTTGACCCAATGTTACCACTACCAGATCTGTGTCCCAAAGAGATCAAAGAAGGGAAAAGGATTTGTCTGTCCCCCAAATATTTAAAACAGCTCCTTTTGTTGTGGCAAAGAGTTGAAAACTGAGGAGATCTCATTATCAGCTGGGGAATGACTGAATAAAACATTGTTATATGATTGTGATGGAGTACTGTTGTGCTACAAGAAATGATGAGAATGGTTTCAGAAAAACCTAGGAAGACTCCCATGAACTCATGCAAAGTGAAAGGAATAGAACCTGGAAAACACCATACACAGCAATAGTATTGTGAGGATGATCATATCTGAAAGACTTAGTTATCTGATTAAGACTGATTCAAATCACTTCCAAAGGACCCATGATTAAAAAATGTTATCCACCTCCAGAGAAGTGATGAACTTTAAATACTAAATGAAGTGTACCTTTTAAAAAACTTTCTTTTTTTTGCAACATGACCAATATGGGAATGTTTTTCATGACTTCACATGTATTTAATTGATATCAAATTGTTTAACTTCTCAAGGAGTAGAGTAGGGTCAGGAGGGAGGGAGAGAACTTGGAAGTCAAAATTTAAGATAAAAGAATTACTTTTTTACATATAATGAAATAAATACAAATATTTAATAAAACAATCAAGCAAAACCACAAAAATGGTTGCCATGGGAGATGGTAAACAGCTTTTCCATGGAGACAGTTGGATGGAAAAATGGAGCTGGGACAAATGACTATAATAAAAAAAAATCCAAACTAAGCTAAAATAAGTCAAACAGTGGCAAGCACAATAGCAAGCACAAGACTACATTTGATCCTGCACTTTCTATGGGAACTTGGGCAAATAATTTCATTTCTCTGGGTCTCATTGTCCTCATTCATAAAACGAAGGGGTAGGCCTGGATGTCTTCTAAAATCCATTCCATCTCTAAATCTTTGTTGCTATTAACTATGAATTCTTTTTAAAAAAAACATTTTTGGGGTACATGGAATGCAATGTCCCTAGTACAGCTTTGTGGAAAGGTATTTTCATGACATAAATAAGTCTCTCATGGTGTCACTGTGCTAGAGAAGATGAAATATTCCCAAAAGAGCATGGTGCATACTCTTAATGTGGTGGTAGAGAAGACAGACCATAGGAAAGAGTGACAGGATGATAGAATATTGTGAATAGCATTCCATGACAATGGGACAGGCTATCTGAACTCCTCATCACTTATGAAGATATTGCTGGAGGAAAATTTCCCTCCAGGATTTTGTCACACTGAGGAAAAAGCCTTCAATGCCCCACTCTAGTGTTGGCTATATTTTCATGATCAATTATCAGGATGTTATAAAAAGACTTCTGTCTTTTGGAAGAAATGATAGAGTAGCAATATCATTGGCTTGAGAAACATAGGACCTGCATTAGAATCTTGTCTCTGATATTCAGTACTTGTAACCTTGGATAAGACCTCTCTCCTCTACAGTCCTCATTTTCCTCATCTGTAAAAAAGATGTAAGTGAGGGGGTTAGATTATGGAGCCTTTGATGTGACATCACTGATCAATTTAGGACATTTTGAACCTAAAGGAACATATTTTCCTATTACATGGGTCACACTATTCTAAGACCTCTGGGTTCTATTGTACCCAACCCTTGGCCATGGCTGTGTGATCCTTATACCATCTGTCTGCCCCCAATGACATTCTAAGTGCAAAGATTGCAGTCCTATACTCAGAACTGAGAGGCTCAGCTGGGCTAAGCATCTATCTTCATTCAAAAGCCAACTAGTCAAAGAGAATCTTCAGCTAGACAAGACAAGGTGACTTCCCCAGACAGACTTGTTAAGAGTTTTGGTGCTGAGTCAGGCAGAATTTCAAATTTCAATTTCCCCAGGTTTCATTCTGATAATAGCAGTGTTCACTTTATGGTTTTAGAGAACTAAATCATCACTTGGAACTTCATTGTACAATTACTAACACACTGTATTAATTTCCATATTTAAAACTCAATTACAAGCAAATTCTTTTTGGAGTGAAAATCCAGTAGGATTTAAAGTTGATTAAATATATGAGGACCCTCTCTTAGGCCAGGCTTCACTCTACAGCAGAGTTGTATTTTTCAACACCCAGAGAGGGAGTGAATTATCTCCCATCAGAGAGGGTCTCATGGTGCATCTGGGATTTATTTATGTCCTCTAACCCCAGATCCTGTGCTCTGTCCATTAAAGTCTGTGCGTGCGTGCGTGCGTGCGTGCGTGCGTGTGTGTGTGTGTGTGTGTGTGTGTATGTGTATATGCACTGCTCTATATTTTTCTTTCTGCTGTGGGTCAATGGAACCAACAACGCCTTTCTTATTCCTAAGTCCTACTCCAAACCCAAGTTCTCCCCTACTTTTAGTTGACTCCTAGAATACTATCTTTCCAAGGGTGGTTATTTGACTTTAGCCTCTGTTCTAGAATGAAGCAGCTGAGGCCATGACCTAAAGCCTCTATAAGGAAAGCAACAGAATGAAGACAATGACAGCACCTACATCCCAGGATTCTTTCAGGGAACATAAGGAAATTTTAAGATAATCAAACATACCTCTTTTTTTTGCACATGAGGAAACAGAGGTAGAGAAAGACTAAATGATTTGCCCAGGGTCATATATTTCTTTACTGAGGTAGCTTTTGAAGTCTTCCTGCTTACGTGTCTTGTGTTTTTTCAATTGTTCCATAATACTTTGAATCACTTAATTATTAGCAAAGAAAGAAAAAGGAACGTGATTTGATTCAATAATTAAATATGGATTTTGCAAGGCATATACTCTGCTTTGCTAGTTGACTAGATGAAGGAAAGTAGAGCCTCGTGAGTATTGGATTAAATTGATTAAAGCAATACAAAGATAGAAAGAACTTGAACTAGGAACCAACAATTCATGGACTTGAGATCCACTTCTGGAACCAACTGACTGAGAATGGGGGAAAATGATTTGCCCTACTTCAGTTTTATCTCTTGAAAAATGAGATGGTTAGAAGACTTAGGATGGTCTCTTTGCCACTTCCATCCATGTTGAGTCAATGCAGAAGCAAAGGAATAACCAGGGTGCAGTAGTAGGGATGAATACTGTGCATTGGGAGAGAGCTGATGGACTGGGAGAAGGATTTGTGCTGGAGAAGGGTGGGGAATTTCACTGAAATGATTAGAATGAGGAAGATGGGAGCGGAGGCTCATGGTGGTGATAAAGATCCAACTCACATTCTCTAACCTTTTCATTTCTGCAAAGCACATTGAATCATTCTATATCTGATGTATCATCATCATAGCCAGGACTTATATAGCATTTCAAGTACTATATTGATTCAGACTCAATAATTGATCAATCACTGTACACATAATTAAATTCTCTTTCTTTCAGTCAATTGTTGGTCTCATCAGAATATAATCTTCTAACCTCTGTTTCATCATATCCCTTTCTTCCTTTAAAGTTCACCTCCATCACTGTCTCTTAAAGGCAGTCTATCTGTCTCAAAAAGCCAGGGATATGAAGAAAAACTAAAAAGAATCCTGACCCCCAGAAAGAGGAGAGAAGCATTTACTAATTGCTTACTTTGTGCTAAGTAATTTACAAACATTTTCTCATTTGACCCTTACAACAACCCTGGGACATCAGTGCAATATTGTTCCCATTTTATAGATGAGGAAACTGAGACTGAGGTTAAGTGACTTGTCCAGGGTTGCACCTCTTGGAAATGTCTCAGGTTGCCTTTGAAATTAGATCTTTCTGTATCCAGTCCCAGTGTTCTCTCCCCTGCACCACTTTGTTGCCCCTAACTGGCTCCAGGCTCAGCCTATTTCATTTGATCCCTGCCACAGTTCTGGGATGTAGGTGCCATCATTATCTGTACTCTGCTGCTTTTGTCATAGAGGTTCCAGGTCATGACCTTAGTTACTTCAACCTAGAGCATCCCTCGGTACGTGTGACCTCCTGGTCCTAGGACATTCAAACATCACTGGGATCTTCTTGCCCCATGTTATCTCCCTGTAAGATTGAATCCTTTCTCCATTGGAGAGTTCCTTCTGGGACCTCAGTTTTGTGGAGAGCCTTAGAATTGCCCGACTTCATTCCCTTCTTGGACAGAGAGTTGACTTCCCAGGTTCTAAAACCATGGTCTCTGTGCAAGGTGTCTTCATGTCCTATGTTCCTCCCCCCTTGGATGTTCAGCTCCCTCTTTTTGTTTGTGGTCTTCTTGCATTTGGATGCAAGTTTCTCATGGGAAGGGGCTTGATTTTTTTCCTTATACTGATATCTTTGTAGATCACTACATGCACTGCCAAATAGTAAGTGCTTAATCAATGCATGTTTACTTTCTTACTTCACTGGGAGGAAATAACATGTACAAAGATGAGTTGATAAAAAACATCCAAAATAAAACAAATCAAAGAATTAAAGATTATTTATAACTATATACCTATCAGGACAAGACTAGAATAAAGAAGGTGGTGCCTGAATTGGACATTAAAAGAAGCTAGATATGATAAAATTAGAGGGTAGGAGAATACATTCTCTATTCTAGACATGGAGGACCCCTTGTGCAAAGATGTGGAAGCAAGTGGGGTACAGGCAATGGCCAACAGTCCAGGCTAACTCAAAGGGAGAATGCACAAAAAATGAGATGAACTGGAAAAGTAGGAAGGAGTCCTGTTTTTGGAGGCCTACACATGCAAGGGTGATGATTTAGAATCCTATCCCAGAGGTGAAAGGGAACCACTGACTACTTTAGAGTGAGGGATTATCATGATTTGGTTCTCTGTTTTTTGGAAGTTGTGTGACTTCAGAAGTTAAAAAGAAGAGAGAATGAAGAAAAACATGAGTTATTTGACAACTGAGTGGAAAGGAAAGGAAAGGGAGTCCAAAATTTCAGTTCCAAGAGCTAGAATTTGTCTAATGTTATATGTATAAAAATTATTCAGTTGTCTTCATCTCAAAGAATTTAATCTAAAAAAAATTCCAAGAACAGATGCTTCCAGGAAGCAATCAATAGAGCTTAGTGTGGAAGTCATTTGTTTTCCATACATACACAGGCAACAAGGTGATATTTATCATCCAGAAAAATAAAGAAGACCCCCATTAATAGAATGGACTTGATACTGCATCTGATGGGGATTACAAATGGGCCAGTGTATTTGGCAAGGAGCAAAACACTGTGGGTTTGCACAAGCTGTACGGGAGCTTCCTGTGGATTGATGCTTTGTTGTCCCTGAGCGTTTTATTTCTTGTGACGTCTAATTAAAACACGATTTGCAGAATTAAGGGCCGACTTTGCTAAGCTCCCACTCCTTCCTTCTCTTCACTGGTGACAATTACGAGGGTTAAACAACTGAAATGATGCAGAACACATTTAAAAGGCAAATTGCTCGAGGGTGAACATTGATTTCTTAATTAATCAACGGGATCGACTGTACTTAAGCAGCCAGGGTTTCATTCTTTTTGGCATTTTAAAGGGAAGTTTATTTCACGATCACTATCTTCTCTTTGGGTATTTCCCCATAGGATGTGAACCCAGAGGGTCCTTAGTGATCAAATTCAGACCTTTCATTTGAGAAAAGATAGGAATGAGGCTCACTAAGGTAAAATGACTTACCCAAGGTTATACAGCTAAGAAGTGGTAAAGTAGAGAGATATTCAGACCCAAACTCTCTGACTCCAAATCCAGTGTACTTTGTTTTACACTAGACTGACTCAGGTTTTCCTTTTGATAATATCCCTTTATTTGTAAAACTGACTCTCCCTTCCCCAACTCAATCTAATTAATACAAATAAATTCATAGAAAATCCATTAAATGTATATTTTGCACAAGGCATTTATTTTATTTAGTACTGGGGGAGATGGGATTTGTAGAGTGTGGATGAAACAGCATGAGAATATACATCAGAGAATGTAACAGGACAAAGGAACCTTACGTTTGGATGAAATAGCATGAGAATATACATCAGAGAATGTAACAGGACAAAGGAGCCTTACGTTCTTAACTTGGGATTCAGAATTTAGTACAAAGAATGAAAACCTCATTTCAATTTATCAAATGTATTCAAACTATTTTTTGAGAATCATTCCAGAGTCCTTAACAGGTGGCAAAAGGTATGTGTCATACTCACACACATACACACACACTGAGATATAGATTATAAAATGTCAGAATTTGAAAGGACCTTAGAACATAGATCATGGCATGTAAGAATGGAGGTGGGGGGATGGACTCAGAACATAGCACAAGAAATTCTAAGAGTTTGGAGGGATTTTTGAACATAAAATATAATCTGTCATATATAGGAATACACTTTGAACATAGACTGTGAGAACTGAGATGTGCCATAGAACATAAAACATGGAATGTCAAGGATCAGTGGAACCTTAGAACTTGGAACAGAGAAATTCATAGATGAGAGGAGAATGCAGAAAGAAAGTAAGATCAGTATATATTTCAGGTCCAAAGTCCAATACTATTTTCCTTTCACAGGGTTGATGTGACATTATAGAAGGTTCCTGAGGATACGCAGTTAGCATATCACTTTTCTTCCTTTTCCATATAAGTGTATTCGATTCCAGTCAGAGTCACAAAGTTGTAGTCCTTTACCAAGAAGAGGTTAGAGATGTTTCTCTGCTTTCCCTAAATACTCTATTAATCACAAAACACAATTATTAAAAGCTAATGTATCAAATAAATTTTTACTAAACAATATGGAATGTTTATATTACATACTTACTAACATACATATTCTATAATATCCTGTCCTAAAATATAATACAGTAGGATACGATGTGATGTAACATGACATGACCTGACACACACAACACCATATAACATAAAACAGCATGACACATCACACAATATAAAATAATACAGATTGTTTTCAAGTTTGTAGCTAATTAGCATTTTCATAATGCCTTATGGTTTGCAAAACACTGTACAAATACTTCATTTTATCCTCACAACAAGCCCTAAGAGGTAGATTCTATTACTATGTCTATTTTGAAATTTAGAAAATTGAGACAGACTGAAAGAGACTTGTGCAGGATCATACAACTAGAAAGTGTCAGAGCCTACATTAGAACTAAAGTGTTCCTGATTCTAGCCTACCACTCTATACAGTGTGCCATTTCATTGTTGCGAGTTTAGGACATACTCAGCAAAATTATCAAAGCAAATCATAAAGTGTGCATGATTAATTATAACACCATTTCAAACATTTTTTCCCTGACATGCCATGGAGGCAAGAGTATTTTCTTAAAGAAAATGCATTCTTCCTAGTTCAAACATTCTGGGAAAAACTTGGATGAAGCCTCATGGATGATGTGAGCTTGAGTTTCTTCATCTGTGCAGTGAGAGGGTCAAACCAGAGATCAGAGCAGGCTGCTTTCAGCTTTGTCATTCTATGCTCTGGCTTCTGTATCGACTCTTGGCTGAGCATGGCTATTTAGCCTAGAAAAGAGAGGACACAAGAAAGATAAGAAATCGTATGTTTGTTTATGGAGTTACTGATTGATCTTCATGTATTATATAGACTAGGATTTAGCTTGTTCTACTTGGTCCTTATGGGCAGAAATAGGAACAGTGGGTGGAAGTTTAATATAAGCAACGTTGTGATCCCAGCACTATCTGCTTGGTGACACATCAGAGGGAGAACCAAATCTGGAGTCAGAATGACCTAAGCTCATGTCTGAATTCGGACATTTAAAGGCTGTGCAACCATGGACAGATCACTTAACCTCTTTGTGCTTCATTTTCCTCATCCAAATTTTGTAGCATAATAGCACCTACCTTCAAGGGTCATTGTGAGAAGAAAATGATATATTTATGAAGCTCTTTTCAAATTTCAAAGTGGTATATAAATGCCAACTATTATCATTAATATAATCTATAAAATGATAGTAAGAATGACTGTAGAACCTACTGTTCCCTACCCCACAAGTGCTGGCAAAGTTCCAATGAGATAAGGTATATAAAGTACTTGACAAATATGGGCTATGTTAAAATTATGATTATTAAATTTAAAGTCAAACTATAATGATGCGTTAATATAGAGGAAGGAAGTTTAACAATGAGAAGGAACATATCCTTTCCTGATCTACAGTGGTAAGCAGATGATGCCAGTGACCTCACAGCATGTTCAAGGGCAATGAGTTGGTATTTGGCACTCTCCATTAATTCCATTTAACTCAGTTCAATTTCACAAGCATTTAGAATGTCAGATGCCACCACATGTGCTGGGCACTGGGGATATGAAAACTAGAATGAGCCATCCCTGCCACTCAAATAATTTATCTTCTACTATTGTTATATATCAGGACAAGAGACAAGTAAATATATGATACACACACACACACACACACACACACACACACACAGTAGTAGATATTAACTGAGAAAGGCCATAGCAAAGAAGGAAATCAGGGGAAAATATTTTGCCAGAGACAGTGCTTAAGCTAATCCTCTAAGGGAGCTAAGATTTTCAAGGGTCAGAGATAAGAAAACATACAAGGCATGGGGAAAACTTATTCTTGGATATCATGAACTAGATGTCCACCAAAGAACTGATTGTCTTTCCCTTAAATTTCTCCTTTCTTCTGAACCTTTGCATTAATGTTTAAAGCACTATTATTCTCCTAGTCAACCAACTTGAAACATATCCCGGGATGTGTGGGGTGCTTAAGGAAGTCTAACATCTCTGGTATGAAGGCTTTCAGAGTCCTTTTCAGGGATGCTCATCTACCTAAGGTGGCCACCTGACACTCATGTCTCACCTGTGGCTCCAAGAAGCTGCAGCATGCACAGTAGTCACATCCCAGGAAACATTTTGGCAGATGACCTAAACCAGGTGGAAGGTAACCAAGTGGTTTCAAACCTGTTGGTGAGTCAGAGAAATTACTAACCTAAAAACATGAAGACTTCCCTGACAGATTGGGAGAATGAGAACATTGTTCCAACCACCATGAAAGAGACTTAAGTAGGTTCTGTGAAGCTTGGTCAGATATCAAAAATGCCAAAGTTGTCCATTCAAGTCTGGACCATCACCAGTAATCTTGACTTTCATCTTGACACAAAACTTCAATGACACTGGAAAACAGAGTGAGGCTGATGACTGTGCAATTAAGCCTCAATTAAATCCAATTCATGCACAAATCAAGACATCATCCTGTGCTGCCATTGGTCTTCTTCAAAAATAGACAAACAACCACCTCACACTCCCCAACTGGTAAGTTCATTAATTCACTTCATTACCCACATCTGTCCCTTTTCCTCACATACTCATTGTCCTAATACAGTTTGTCATTGTCTCTCACACGAACTATTTCAATAGGTAGCACAATGGATAGAGTGAAGAGCCTGGAATCAAGGAGACCTGAGTTCAAATTCAGCCTGAGATAGTGATTAGTTATGTGAGTCTGAGCAAGTTCATCTCTGGAAAAAACAAACAAAAAAATGACATTCCAACATGCTTGCCAAGGAAACCTCTAATGGAATCACCGACTTGGACATGGTTGAACAACAACCAATCTACCCACTTCAAAGATTTTAAATTGTCATTCTGAAATGGTGTCACAACCCTGCTGGAAAAGTTGTGGTGTCTCCCTTTCACCTACATTGTTAAATTTAAACTTCTTTATTTGGTGTTTAAAGTCCTGAACATCTGACTCTACCCTACCTGTCCAAGTTTAATGCAAACTACTGTTCTTAATGTTTTCTGTTTCCAGAAAGGAAAGAATAAAATGCCTTATTTGCTTTTACCCAGACAAATCATTTTATGTCCTGCCTCCATATTTGCTCATGGGATGGTCATACCAGATTACCAAACTCTGGCTCCAAAACCAGCCTTACCTCAATACCAGATCTGCAGTAATGGATTCCCCATTTACAATAGTTTGAGCCCTCAGGTTATATTAGAGATTCCACTCGCTCTACTGAAAACAAAAATATCACCACCACCAAAAGACAAATTAAATTAAAAAAAAAGTCAAAGACTCAGGTCCCTTTCTTAAGGGCCACATGACTATGAGAAGAAGGGAGGAAGAGAATCTAAGATCTTTCCTTATCTCATATTCTTATTAACTATGAGTGAAGGAGTTGTCTCTCTCCCTCTCTTGGATACAATAAAACCCTTGACTGGTGCTGACTCAGCCCCTTTGAAGACTGAGCAGCCAACAAAAAAGACTGCTTTCAGTCATATGGTTGATCAGGGTCATTTCTACATATTCCTTAAACAAGCTCCCAAAATATCCAGGTGGAGAATGTAATCTTAGCAAATTGATGGTATTTGTTTTTGTTTGATAAAACCCCATTTCACATAAAAGACTTGTGCAAAATAGATGATTTAAAGAGAAAAAGACAAGCAGTTGAATGAGAAGAAAAGATCTCCTTCAGGAGTCTAGAAGGAATCAAAGTACTCTACTTAGGCCATAGCAAAGTCAGCGGAAATCCATGGAGATGGGTGATGGATATTGTATGTGAGCAACAAGTGGGTTTGTATTTCTTTATCCATGGGGGAGAGTAAAATGTAAAACAAAAGACTAAAGTTTAGAGTGGGTAGACTGCGAAGGGCTTTGAACTTCAAACAGATGATTTGATATTTGATCCACTGGAATTTCTTTAGTAGGGAGATGACATGATGAAACTTGTACTTTAGGAAGACAACTTTGGCAGCTTAATGGAGGAGGACTAGAGTGAGGAGAGACCTGACCAAGTAGACCCACCAAGCAGGCTATTGCAATAGCTCAACAATAAAATAACAAGGGCCTTCATCAAGGTGGAAATAGTGTGAATACAGAGAAGGGAATGAGGTGAGATGCTGTGGATGTCAAAATGACATGATTTCACAACAAATTGGATATGGGGGTGATGGGGAATGAGGAGCTGAAGATGTCACTAAAATTGAGAGCAGTAGTGACTGAGAAGATAGTTATGTTCTCAATGTCTATAGCAAAATTAGAAAAAAAACAGTGACTCCACGGCCCCAACTTGCAATCAGAAATCTCAGAGTCCATACAAATGAGCTGCAGGGAATTAATGAACCCATGAAACCAATTCTTATTATTTAGAATTATTAGAATTTTAATGATATAGCATTGCATTCCACCATTGTATGTAAATGGGGTCAGGGATTTAATTTTCTTCCTCCAGAACTAAAAGTAAAATAAAATAAAGGGAATCATTTCAAAGGAATTTATATGTACTTTTGTCAAATAGTGCCATCACCATAGACTGTTTTCAAATGAGGCATAAAAACCAGCTGACTTAGGGTCAAGGAAATCAGGGATATCAACACTGGAAATGACATTAGAAAATTAAACTTAGTGATCCTGGTCTAGTATGGATCTTAGAATACAGAAGGAAAGGCTGGATTCAGGGAGGTAAGAGAGAGGAGGCAGGTGACAAGATGGAGCAGAGAACCTCAGATCAAAAACCAGAATAGCTAGTGTTTATATGTTGTTTAAGGTTCTGAACTATTTTTCCTCTTAACCATGCAATGGATGATGGGTCCTGCTTGGCAACAGAAGCCCCTGTTGAGTATCCATATCCTGAGAGGAGATTGTGTCTCCTCCATTATACCCATCACATCACAAGAAATGCTTTAGGGATTTTAGAAAAAAAAAAAAACGTTACCTGATAATTCCGCCTAAGAACAAATGGAAACTTAAATATCTCACTGATGACTAATGGGTTGAAACACACATCTGCTTTCTTCTATTTTTCACTTTTTGACCTGCTCACAAAATTTTCCCTGTGAAGGTGAAATTGTCAGCAGCCAGTCAGCCCATTGTACACAGACTGCTAAAGAGTAATGAATGACCATGGTTTGGGGTGAGATTAACATCTATGGTCATAAATTCTAAAGCAGGCAAGGGCACAGAAGGCCATGTGGCAAACTGGTATTCAGTCTGAGACTTGTAGGATTCAGAAAATTCCTTCATTTCCTGCCTTTACCTCCCTTCCTGGCACTGAGGCTCTCGCCTATCACTTGATTACTGCCTTCTTATTCGAACCCCAACCTCACCCTAGGACTGCCTTTTCTTATAGTCTTTCAAGTAGTATTGACAGCTTCCAGAGCGGGGTTCAACATCTCTAAGTCATGTTTTAAGCTGAATAACTTAGAAAAAATAACTTTTCTTTGTCTCTTTCTCTTTCAATTCATCTAAAATGGGGGTGATAACTGATACTCCTCCCTCATGTGTGGGTGGAGGAATTAAGTATGATCAGATGTTTAAAATATTTTGTAACCACAAAACATGAGCTCTTTTCTCCAAGTGTTGAATAGAAATAATTCCCAGTCTGTTCATGATGTTTCTCTCTCCCACTTAATTAAATATACACATAAATTTGTAGGTGGAAGGGCCCATAGTAACTGTCTAGCAACTATCTAGTCATAAAATAAAAATGAAAACAACTTCACAAGCAACAATGAAAAATACCCTTTTATAATATCCTTGTCACAGAATCACTTACTTTGCTTAAGAAGCTAAAAGAAGTGAGAATCTCCCACTTATTGAAGAATCTCATGATATTTTAAGAAATTTCTAGCAATTTGGAAGTTTCTCCTCTATTGAAAGAGAAACTATTAGATACTTTAACAACTGTTAGACATTTTCCACTCTTCCTCAATATGCAACTCAACGTGCCATAGAGCACCTCCCGCCCCCGGCAGACAGTTTTACTTCTTACTGTACAAAATAAATTGAGATTATTGTAGGTTCTCTTAAGACCCCCATTCCACATATCAAATTTATTATTAACACATAGATCCAAATATTCAATAATAATAGCAATCTAAAGTTATGTAGTATTTTGTTTATCAACGTGCACTTACATACATTATAACTTGATCTTCACATTAATTCTGTGAGGCAGATGCTATTGCTATCCCTATTTTACAGAAGTGGAAACAGACAAAGGGGGATTAAAGGACTTGCCCAAGGTCACACGGTTAGGAAGTGTCTGAGACAGGATTCAAATTCTGGTCTTCCTGACTCCAAGAGGCACATTCTATCCACTTGCACCACAAAGTTGCCTCTAACAATATCAAACCCTTCTCAAAAACCTTCACTGACTCCCCATTGCCAATAGGTTAGAATGAAAACTTTAAAATTTATAACATTGAGAACTCATTCAGCATTTATGCTAACCTAGCATTTCTTTTTTTGTTAACAACTAATGTGTTTGTTTCAATTCTCAACAATCACTTCAATAAGTTTTAACTTTTCTGCCTCTCCCTCCCCCTACCTTCCCATGATGGCATGCAATCTTATATGGGCTCTACGAATGCATTCTTATTAGACACATTTTCACAACAGTCATGTTGCGTAGAAAAATTAAAATGAATAGGAAAAAAAATATGATAAAAACCAAATCAAACTAAAACATAACAAAACAGAAAATAATCTGTTTCATTCTGCATTCTAGTTCCTTCTCTGGATCTAGTTGACATTTTGCTTCGAGTCTTTTAGAAATGTTTTCGGTCCTTGAACTGCAGTGAAGGGCTAAATATATTATAAACAATCCTCACACACTGTGGCTATTACTGTTTATAATGTTCCCTGGTTCTGCTCATTTCACCAACCTATCATTTCAATTTTAAGTTTCCAGTGTTCTCATTCTTCACATTCCCTGCTAAGTGGCTAATCAAATCAAATTCTCTGATTCTGTCTTCCCTAGTCACGTGTCTATGACATTTGTTATCGTTTTAAACGTGTGGTATTCTGTGTCAGATGTTTTAAGATTCTACGCTTCTAGTCACCAAGGAGAGTACTTTCCACTTCTTTCATTTAGTTCAACAAGTAGAGTAATGAACAGAACCCTGGGATCTCTCCAAGGTGCTGAAGACACAAAGCAAAAAATCACCATGTTCCTGCTTTTCAGTGGCATACAGCATCCTGTTCCCAGTCAACTAAACATGAATTATAATCCAGGAACACAATGCAGTTTGAAGGAGCAGGCAACATTAGCACTGGTGGAGATCAGAAAAGGCCACATGGGTGTTGTGTCATGAGCTGCACATGAAAAGAACCTATAGATTATGAGGTGGGAATCAGATAGAGTAGACTCTATGCCTGAAGGACAGTCAATAATTCAGTCATTCAGCAAATATTTATACTGATTTGTGCAAAGGCACAAACCATCATGGAGGCCACTTTGACAGGAATGGAAAATTCAATTAAGAGTAATAATATATCCTAAGATTAAGAAGGTAGATGAGAGATAGATAATGGCAGTCTTTAAGTCCTAAACTGGAAACCTGCATGTTGTCACCTAGGCAATGGTAATCAGAAGATACCTTTGAAGATGGGATGACAAATACCTACATGCAAATCACTTCTCTCTGAGCCTTGGTTTCCTCATCTTCAAAATGGGCATATTCATCCATTCATTGATTTCCTCACATGGTTTCTAAGAAGAAAAATCTTAAAAAAAAACTAGACTGAATTTATGATTACCGTGGTATAGAGAATCCCCACAGGGGGAAACTCCCTTTATTTCTTCAGCTTCGTCCTTGTTATGCCGATTATAAGCTTTGAGAATTGGCTAAAGGCACAGAGAGATTGATCGATTTGTGCAGAGTCCCACAGTCAGTGTGTGTCAGAGAAAGGACTCAGACTCAAACTTTTGTTTCTCTGAAACTAGTTTTCTATCCACTCTATCATGGCTGGTTGTCTTTCAACAGAAAATAGAACTAATTAAAAATGCTTAATTAGCTATTTAGTAATAGTTAATATTACTATCAATGGTCATAGCATGGCTCCTATTTATCTTATTATCTACCATCCATTATGTTGTCCCACTGATTGATGCTACAACTCTTTTGCATGTCTCAGCTTATAGGTCAGTTTCCTTCTCTCTGGATCCCCACTATTGTTTCTCCTTATCACAAATCACAGACATCCTCTAGTGGATGTTTCTACCACTTGAGAAGTTTCCTGGCACTGGTTCATGGTTCATGCTGTTTTAATAGTTTGTCCTTCTCCAGTCTACAAACAATCTCTTCTAAAACCCAGTCTCTTGAACGATATTTAATATGTGTTACTAACAAAGCCCAACGGCAAAAGATAGAAAGAGAAATCCTATTTAAAGCTATGGTAGACACTATAAAATATCTGGGAGTCCACCTGCCAAAACAAAGACAGGGACTATATAAATACAACAACAAAACATCTTTCACAAAATTAAAGTCGGACCTAAGTGTCCCGGCCCGCGGGACAAGAACGGGGACCTGGAGGACGAAAAGAGGGGGCAGGGGACAGGAGACGTGGAGAATGGAGACAAGACAGGCTTTCTGATCACGTCTCGTTTATTGAAGGGCAGAGCAGCAGTAATTATAGTCATACTAGAGGAAGTAGGGGGTTTCCAGAGGGCAGAAGCAAGAAGGGACAGTAACGGTTAAGGTAACCGAGGAATGTTCCAGATCCGGGGTGGCATTTCGAAAGGCCAGATGTTTGCTGCAATGGGGTAGTCCAGATAGCTTTTGGCTTACCACACCTAAGTAAATGGAAAAACATCAGTTGCTCATGGGTAGGCCAAGCTAATATAATAAAAATGACAATTCTACCTAAATTGATTTACTTATTCAGTGCTTTACCAATAAAACTACCAGATAATTATTTTCTAGAGCTAGAAAAAATAATATAAAAATTCATCTGGAAGAATAAAATGTCCAGAATATCAAGGGAATTAATGAAAAGAAATACTGGGGAAGGTGACCTAGCACTACCAGATCTCCAACTTTATTATAAATCAGCAATCATCAAAACCACTTAGTACTGGGTAAGAAACAGAAGAGTAGACCAGTGGAGTATGTTAGGCATTCAAAACACAGTAGTTAATGAATACAGGCATCTACTGCTTGATAGACCCATGGATCCCAACTTCCGGGATAAGACCTCACTGTTTGACAAAAATTGCTGGAAAAACTGGAGAACAATGTGGCAGAAATTGGACATAGACCAATGCCTGACACTGTACACAAGAATAAAATCAAAATGGATACATGATCTTGGTATAAAGACTGATACTATAAACAAATTAAGGAAACAAGGAATAGTGTATTTGTCAGATGTATGGTGAATAGGGAAATTTATGATCCAATTAGAGACAAAGAACATTATGAAGCACAAAATGAGAAATTTCGATTACATCAAATTGAAAAGTCTTTCAAACAAACTCAATGTAACCTACTTTAGGAGGGAAGCAGAAAACTGGGAAAGATGTTGCAACTAGTGTCTGTGAGAAAGGCCTCATTTCTAAAATATGTAGAAAATTTAGTCAAATTTACAAGAACACAAATTTACAAGAACACATTCCCCACTTGAAAAATGGTCAAAGGCTATGAACAGAGAATTTTCAGAGGAAGAAATTGAAGCTGTCTATAATCATATGAAAAAAGTGCTCTAAATCGTTATTGATTAGAGAGATGCAAATCAGAACAGCTCTGAGGTTCCCCATCACACCTGTCAGATTGACTTACTTGACAAAGCAGGAAGATGATAAATGTGAGAAAAAATACCTGAGAGTTGGACACTAATTCATTGTTGGTGGGGCTGTGAGCTGATCCAACCATTCTGGAGAGCAATTTGGAACTATGCCCAAAGGGCTACAAAAATGGGCATACCCTTTGACCCAGCAATATCGCTTCTGGGTCCCTATCTCAAAGAGATCATAGAAAAGGGAAAGGATCCCACATGTACAAAATATTTATAGCAGCTCTCTTTGTGGTGGCCAAAAACTGGGAATCAAGGGAATACCCATCACTTGGGGAATGGCTGAACAAGTGTGGTATATAAATGTAATGGAATACTATTCTGCTATGAGAAACAATGAACAGGAAGACTTCAGAGAAGGCTGGAAAGACTTACATGAACTGATGCTGAATGGAAGAATCTGAACCAGAAGGACTTTGTACATAGCAACAACTACAGTGTGTGAGGAACTTTTCTGGTAGACTGAGTACTTCACTGAAATGCAAGGACTTAAAAAATTTCCAATGGACTCTGGAGGTACAATGTGTTCCACATATAGAGAAAGAACTGTGGAATTGGATCACACATAGAAGCAGATCATTTTCTTTTGCATTATGTTTTTTTTATGGTTTTTCCCATTCATTTTAATTCTTCTATGTAACATGTGTTGAATAGGAATGTACATGTAGAAACTATACAAGAGTGTACATTGTCTCAGGGAAGGAGTGGTGAGGGAGGGGCAATGAGTGGGAGAGAGTGGAAAAAAAATGTAAGATATATGGAATTGATTGTCTAACACTGAAAACAAATAAAATAATTCAGTTAAGAAAAGAAAAATAATTAATTTGGTCATGATATCACCAAAGAAGATTTGGCTTTTTATGAATATTTCTTAGGCATTCATACTTCATATCCCTTGTCACAGACACCTAATAAAGTTATTTCCTGCTTGGAGAGATGAAAGATTTAGTCAATGTTACAAGGTGGCTCCTGGAAGACAAATGCTAGATTTGTGATTCCATGTTTATGAGGAACTCCCATGTGAAGAAACTTCCTCTGTCAATGCAAGTCAACAACTTCATTGGAACTTAAAGTCTTAAAGTATTATCTATTTTATTTAAGCTGCTTGGTTGAAATTTTAACACTTGGAAAAAAGAAACTTGTTCAAGGTTATACAAAGGTATCTCTTTCTAATGCTAAATGATGGAGACCCACGTTTGGGACAAAAGAATTACGCTCTAAAGGCTTTCAGAAGAAGACTATATGCTATGGGCAAAAGATTTGGAACCTTCATTAATTTGTATTATATTTTATATAAAACATGTTTCCATATACTCTATGTACCTTGAATTCCTCTGTGGTATTAGACTGACTACCAAACTGAAGGTCTACAGAGCCGTTGGGCTGACCTCGTTGTTATATGCCTGTGAAACAGGGACCCTCTACCAGCACCATGCCAGGAAACTGAATCTCTTCCACTTGAACTGTCTTAGGAAGATTCTGAGGATCATCTGGCAGGACAAGGTGCCAGACACTGAAGTCCTTGCTCGAGCTGAACTGCCAAGTATTCAAACTATGCTTCAGAGAGCACAACTCCAATGGGCTGGCCATGCTGTTCGAAGGCAAATTGTACACTTGCCAAAAAGACTATTTTATGGAGAACTTGCATGGGGCAGGTGATCACATGGTGGCCAGAAGAAGTGATACAAGGACACTCTCAAGGTCTCTCTCGAGAACTTTGGATTTGACTGTGCAACATGGGAGACACTGGCACAGGACCACTCAATATGGTGTGCCCCACATAAGAAAAGGTGCGGTGCTCTTTGAGCAAAGCAAAATTGAGACAGCACAAAGTAAATGCAGGACGCGCAAATTTGGGATATCCACTCTAAATATTCACACGGACTGTCTGTGCCCAACCTGTGATAGAGCATTCCAAGCTTGTATTGGTTTGATCAGCCACAGTAGGATACACTGAAATTTTACTTTACAATGGTGATGTCATTTTGGTCCTCTTAGAAAATGAAGAACAACTACCACCACCACCAATTCCTCTGTAACATCCGGCTTAGGTTATAATAAAATGTATTAGAGGGCAAAGATCTAAAAGCAATATCCTTGAACTCTTTGAAGATGTATATTCATTTAGAAATATAGCCACGACTTTTCTCCCTAGACTTCTCTTATACCACTTATCAACAAAACCCCTAACCCTTAAGTTTTTTCTGCAGTCAGGTGCGATGGATAAAGTGTTACATCTGGAACCTGGAAGACTTGAGTTAAAATCTGACCCCAGGTACTTGCTGTGTGACTCTGGTTAAGTCATTTAACCCTGTTTGCCTCGGTTTCTTCATCTGTAAAATATGCTTAAGAAGGAAATGGCAAACCCCTCAAGTATCTTTGCCAAGCAAACTCCAAATGGGGTCACATAGAGTCACCCATTATTGAATCAACTGAACAACAAGAGAAGCCTTCAAATAAAATTGTATATTGTTCAGGATAGTAGAGCAAGGATTTCAGTTCAAATATTGGATAGACTAAATCATTTCTCAGGTGCCTTACAAATTTGACACAACAGGATAATAGCGTGAAAGGAACAATGACTTTAAAGAGATCTGAGGCCTGACTTTGGCATCTCTCTAATGTGTACCAGTGGCAAAATTAGGACACTTCTCTGAATCTATTTCCTCTTCTTTGAAATAAGGACAAAAATATGTTACCAACTTCTCAGAATTTTTCTTTTCCCTTGTTTGAGGAAACTACTGTGTGAAACTGAAGATATTAGAATTGTGGGCTTAGAATTGGCAAAGATTTTAGAGATCATAGAGTATAACTCTGACCTTTTACAGAGGAGGAAACTGAGGCCCAGAAAAGTTTAGTGATTTGCCCAGTGTTCTATAACTAGCTGTTTGCAGAGCCAGGTTTTGGACTGCAGTCCTCTGAGTCCCATATCCTGAACTGTCTCCATTTCCCAAGCGCCTTACTTGGAGGCTGTGGGGACTGATTTTTCCAGTCCAGGAACACATAAGTCAGGCCCCTGGGGCCATTCTGTTCCATGGCATTGACCACAAGGGCCATTCATCATGTATCAGGTGTTGGCTTGTGGCACCACTTATAGTTCCCCCACAGGCACACCTGAGCCATTTGTAACAGTTGGTCAACCCAGAATCATTCAGCCTTTCTGAGGGATTAAAAAAAAATATGGGACAGAATGTAACAGAATCTGACAGGATGTAATGTAATCTTATTACGAAAAATACACATGCATTTGAAGTCATAAAAATACCTCATTGGGATTCAATTACATACCAATCTCAGGCATGTTTATGTTCAAGTTGGTCAATCTATTCTGGACAGTTTGACACTTCTGATTTGCCCCGTTAACTATTGTCTTGAACATGAAAAATTCCATGTCATGATGGTTAAGGATGAGATGGTACTTTCATTACGAACTCTGATTTCCAATCATTTACAATGTTCATTCTCCTGTTTGATGATGCTACCATGCCCCATTATGGGTGAGAAGAAAGAAATGGATTGAAGCAATAGAGAACTAATTTAGAGAGAGAGACAGAGAGAAAGACAGACAGAGACAGAGATATAGAGACGGAGAAAGATACACACAGAGAGAGACAGAATGATACACAGAAAGACAGAGACAGGGAGACACAGACAGAGACAGGGAGGCAGACAGAAATATAGACAAAAAACAGAGGGAGACAGTCAGACAGATCAAAGAGAAAGAGAGACAGAGTCAGTAAGAGACAAAAGGAGACAGATTCAAAGGCAGAGACTGATGGATAAAACATATAGAAACAGACACAGAGATAGTAAGATAGAGACAGAGAGAAATAGTAAAAACAGAGTGTCAGAGAGGAGAGAGAGAGGGAGAGAGAGAAAGAGAAAAAGAGACAGTGAGACAGAGAGAGACAGAAGAAACAGACAGCAGATGCAAAAACAGAGGCTGAGTCAGATAGAGGCAAAGACAGAGACTGAGGGATAGAAACAGATAGAAACATAGAGACAGAGAGAGAGAAAAATAAAGTGCCACAGAGATCAAATACACACACACACACACACACACACACACACACACACAGACAGACATAACCAGAGTTAAAGACAAAAGGAGAGAGACCATCATGATGGGAAGAGGGAGGCAGCAGAGACAGAGACAAAGAGACTA
The DNA here is from genome assembly GCA_028658325.1 of Potorous gilbertii. NCBI lineage: Eukaryota > Metazoa > Chordata > Mammalia > Diprotodontia > Potoroidae > Potorous > Potorous gilbertii. The sequence goes on along the minus strand of CM053769.1, from coordinate 97,024,862 downwards.
AGAGATGGAGAGAGAGAGAGAGAGAGAGAGAGAGAGAGAGAGAGAGAGAGAGAGAGAGGGAGAGAGGAAGAGAGAATATTCACTGTACCTTGAAACTCAACTTTCGAATGGACCGCCTTCTTTTTGTACCAGAGTTTTCTAAGAATCTGAGAGAAATTGAATGGTCATTTGACTAAAGCTACCCATCTATTCTATCAAGAGTAACCAGAAGAGCTTAGTGTAGTAAAGAGACCAACTCAGCTTCCACCCTTGTCTCTGCTAATTATTAGTTACACAACATTGGGAAAAGTCACTTTCTATCTCAGTATCATCTGTAAGTTGAACTTTAAGAGAGAAATTTTCTCCTTACTCTTTGTTTCAGAGTGTATCCCTTTCCCTCTATGTCACCCTTCTGTATCTCTCTCTCTCTTTCTCTCTCTCTCTCTCTCTCTCTCTCTCTCTCTCTCTGTATAAGTTTATTTTCAAATGCTACAAACTATTTAGAAATGCTCAGGCAATAGATACCTAGGCCACCACAGCATTCCTACAAGACAGTTTTCTTGTGTGTTTTTTTTTGTTTTTGTTTTATTGATAGGTAGGGCTTGGCCAGAATTTGTCGCTAATAGCAGAACTTTTCATAAGATAGGGTAACCTCCTCACCATGAGAATATAATGGAGGATAATACAAGTCAAGTGTGTCCTCATAGGGGGACAACAATTGAAATGAAATCATTCTATCAACAAAGTCAGCTTCCTTTGCCAAGGCAGTTCACCAGACACCTGTGATTTAGGAGAAAATACCTAAGGAGTTATCAAATGCACATATAAGTAAAATGACTCAGCCAGGGTTCTAAGAACCACCCCAGCTCTGACACCAGCCTTGCCATCTTTCTTGCAATTAAACTGAAGGCCAACTGAACCTTTTCATATAACATATTCAAATGATTACATGTGTTAAATCTATCAGTTAGGAAATGGACTCCCCAAATGTATGGGCTTGCTCATTTAAAAAAAATATCCTGTATTCTCAGGTTTTAACACAGCATATAAAAATCATATTGAATTGTTCTTTCATCCAATCATTCATCATTTTGGCATTCATTTATGCATTCATTTAGTATACTGACTTTATGCCCAGTTCTCACTTTGTATTTTCCAGATTCATAAGTCCTTTGTGGATCCAAAGATTTATGGTTCTGTTCTTAAAGCTTGAGGAAATTCTCCAAGTTGAAAATTACAGCAGCAACAGCAATGACCCACAGCAGATCATGAAAGATTATTTTTTTCTCTTATTTCTGAATTTATATCTGAAATTGAAGACATCTTGTCTTCCCTCGTCAGCTAGCAGTTGAGTTTTTATAGTCAGAGCCATGAACGTTTATTCTGTAGAAGGCACCTGTCCTCCCACATCACTTTGATGCTTCTTTTCCTCCTACCTATAATTGCAGGCCCACACCATTGTATTCTCCTGGTCAGAAAGGAAAACAGAGCTAGAAAGGAGGGTCACCATCATTTTTTCTTGCTTGGAAGAAGTCAGTAAAATGAAATGCCTGCTCAGCAGAAGGGCACAAGAAAGAGAGATCAGAATTTGTAATTTAGGCTTTATTTCTCCACTATGGTGAGTCTGTTGAAGAAAGTACTGACAGCAGAGGGGACAGTGAGGGTGGTGGAGAGAGTGGAGGGGGAGATAATGCCATACTACTTATTTAATGGGCTCAATTTTGGTTGTTTTGCCACACAGGGCTATTACACATTTTGCATCATTGGGCCTTAGGTACTTGTGTGTACATTGTCTATCTTCTTATATTCATATTTGGGATGATTATATAAGGACAGATAAAAGAAAAATGGAAAGAAATGAAAGAGGGAAATTTTGATACAAGTTAAACATATTTCTATATACTATTTACATATCTTTTGTGGCACCTTCAAATATTTCAGATACTATTTAACATATTACTCTTCCTTGTTCAAAATGCAAGTGATTCACTCAAATAATAATTAAGAATTCTTTGATGGTTGGAAAGTAAAACAATTTGGGGAGTTGGATTCATTACATTTTTCCTTAATCTCATACTATGCCTACCTAAATTGTACCTTCTCTTCAGGAATGTGGGGGTCAGAACTTAATGACATGATGTAAGTCTTGGGGTGGAAGGCACAATGATGAAAACATGGCCTTAGAGTTAGGATGACCTGGGTGCAAGGATGACTTTAATTCCTTCTGACTGTGAGACCTTGAGAAAAATCATTCAGTATTTAAGTGGAGTACATGACTCTTTCTGTTTATAAACCCTATTACAGAATCATTGACAGTCACCACTCTGTATTGGTAAAGGAAATGACTTAAAATAAGAGATTCCTATACTGACGAAAATCATAGATATGAACAATGTTCTTCCTCTTCATCCTCTTTCGCCTCCTTTTCTACTATAGTTATTTATTTTTATTATAATTCAACTACATGGAGCACTGGATAGGGCATTGGACTCAAATTTATTAAAACTTGAATTCAAATGAAGTCTCAGATACTTGCCAGCTGTATATCCTTTAGTAGGTCACTTACCCGTAGTTTAATTCTGTTTTCTAACCTGTAAAGTGGGGATAATTTTAATACTTAACTCTCATTTAGTTTTGTGAAAATAAAATGATGTAATATTTATATGTCAGTTTATAATCCTTAAATTAATAAAATAACATGAATCTAATATGATACCACAATATTCTGAAAGCTTTTTACTCCTTATAGGTTGTAAATTTCTGCTATGATGATTCCTATTAAAATCATTGCTCTCCAAATTTTGTGCATCAATGTTGTGTCTAAGTGATTGTGAAAAAAAGTTGGGTCTCCAATAATCCTCTGATTCCAGTATCTCTTATATGTTGAATTTCTAAGGACATTCTCAAGTTTATATTTTTAATACAGAGATTTATCAACTGTTTATGAAAGATACACAAGTATTTTTTCATTGTGTAATTCTCAACAGCACGTCATGCTTTGCTGGAAATCCTATATGTGTTAATTTTTTACCAAGCCAAAGTGTTATGTTGATCAGCAGCTTTGTTGTTTAATCTTGCATAGGCGACACTGACTAGTAAACTGGGGATCCCAAAAGATGACTTTTCTGCCATTTCTCATTGAATGCCTCTTGAATGCCTTGAATGCCTATCATGAAATGCCTCTTTCTATGAACAAATGCACAGGGCTGCAATCAGTGTGCCTTAGACAATATTTTGTTGGTTGATTTCATGTCACGTGATCATCACACGTGAGGAACTTTTATTTATGGAACTATTTCATACCTTCCTTTATGGAGCAGATGCTTTTTGCTTCTAGGTGACAGTCTCAAGCCTGTGTACCTATTACTGTGCTTTATTTTTCCAAGGTGAGCTCATTTGAAATTGTTTCAATATTATTTCTAAATTTAACGCGTTTCTCATGACCTCAGGGAGTATAAATTTTCTCCCTCATTTTTGAAAGTGTTCATCTTTCTATAGCTTCTTTAGGATAATGGGCCCTATGGCTCATTAATGTTTTAGCAATACTTTGTGTAGTTTCACAGTCTTATAATCTGCATTTCACTATTCTGAAAGACTATATTGAGATATGTTTAATTGGTATTAATTGCTTTAACCGCATTTTTTCAATTGAATTTAGCTTTCAGGATGATTTCAACTCTCTTGACATACAAAGTCATGTTTAATGTTTATTACATAATTTAGCCTCAAAAGACTTGTTATTTTCATATTATTGTTGCTGTTGTTGCTACTACTTTACTAGTACTGCTACTGCTGCTATTACCAGTACTACCACTACTACTACTACTACTACTACTACTACTATTACCGCTACTTTATATATGAGAAAACTGAAGTAAATCACAATCAGTTATGGGCAACTAGTGCTTCTTGAATGAACAGAAATTTGTGTTTGGATTGAATTAGGCATCTCATAGTGTATAACCAAATGATATCATCTGAAGAATTCAATGTAACAGATATTAAGGGGTCCATGCCAGTTAAAACTGCTTTTACAAGTAAGGTGGAATAGTAGGCTTAATTCTGGACACATTTCCAAGAGACTTTGTTTCAAGGTGAAGCTGCCAAAATTGCTGGCTATTTGACCTCAGATATTGTCCTCTAAGAATAATATTAGAGAGCTGCTAAGACATAGATTTAAAGAGGGATGGATGGAATACTGAATATCATTAAAAAAAATCTTTATTAAGGAAAATAAAGGGTTAAGGGAAGAAATAAGATCTTTATTTCGTAAAGAAGACATAAAGATAACAACTGATAAAGAGAAATTAGAACTGTACAAGCTTAATTTCCTCTTCTAAGAAGAATAATCTTTAGACCAGATATGATAGGAAAGAAAGAAAATCAATGCTCAAAATCAATGAAAATATTCAGATAATACCTCAATAGGTTGACATAATCTCTTCTAAATAAACAATATACCAGGGTAATGAAGCAACCAGAGGATAAGATTCCTGACTCACTATCATATCTTTCAAAGACTCTGACCATAATAATTTGCTACAAATATTTTTTTAATTGAACAGGCAAAGCAGAAAAAAACCACAAGTATCAAAATTACTATGGGAAAAGAGAAGACCGGGGTTCATCTTCAAAGGAAGATACTGAAGCAAATAAAGCCTCTTCTATCCCCAAAGTAAAAAATGAAATGACCATGTGTCCAAAAAAAGAATTCATAGAACTTTAAAAAAGACTTTAAAAAAAATTAAATGAGAGAGATTGAGGAAAAAAATAAAAATTAGAGCAATCCAAGAAAAACAACAAGATTATGAAAAGAAAGTCAAACAGCTTGAAAAGGAGATTCAGAATCTTTTTTTCTTTTGAGGAAATGATATCCACTTTTTAATTTTTAAATTTCTTCAATGTTTATTCATTTATTTTTAGTTTTCAACATTCATTTCAACAAAATTTTGAGTTCCAAATTTTCTTCCCATCTCTCCCCTTCTCCACCCCAAAACACTGAGCATTCTGATTATCCCTTCCCCTAATCTACCTTTCTTTCTAACATCCCTCCTTTCCCTTACCCCCATCTTCTCTCTTGCCTTGTACGGCACGATAAATTTCTAAACCCCATAACCTGTATTTCTTATTTCCCAGTTGCACACAAAAACACTTCTCAGTGTTTGTTCCTAAAAATTTGAGTTTCAACTTCTCATCCTTACTCTCTCCCCACACATCCCCACTGAGAAGGTCAGCAATTCAATATAAGCTATATATGTATATATATGTTTATATATATATATATATATATATATATATATATGTTTATATATATATATGTGTATATATATATATGTATATAGTTTTGCAAATGACTTCCATAATGATCATGTTGTGTAAGACTAACTGTATTTCCCTCCATCTTGCCCTGCCCCCATTTCTTAGATTCTCTCTTTTGACCTTGTCCCTCCCTAAGAACATTTACACCCTCCAATTTGCCATCCCTTCCATCATCCCCCCACTCTGCTTCTCTCCTTCTCCTCTACTTTTCTGTAGTGTAAGATAGGTTTTCATAGCAAATTGAGTGTGCATATTATTCTTTCTTGAACCAAATATGATTAGAGTAAGTTTCACTTTATCCCTCACACCTACTCCCTTTCCCCTTCCATTGTTCTTACCTCTTTTATGAGAGATAATTTGCCCCATTTAATTTCTCCCTTTCTCCTCCCAATATAGTCTTCTCTCATCCCTTAATTTTTATTTTTTATTAGATATGATCCCTTCCTATTCGATTCATCCCATGCTCTCTGTTTTATACACACACACACACACACACACACACACACACACACACACACACTTCTTAACGGTTACAAACATTATCTTTCCACGTAGGAATGTCAACAATTTAACTTTAGGAAGTCCTTTATGATTTATCTCTCCTGTTTTTTATTTTCATGCTTCTCTTGATTCTTGTGTTTGCAACTCAGATTTTCTATTCAGTTTTAGTCTCTCATCAAGAATGCTTGAAATCCTTCTATATCATTGAAAGACCATTTTTTTCCTCTGAAGTATTATACTCGGTTTTACTGGGTAGGTGATTCTTGGTTTTAATCCCAGTTCTTTTGACTTTCAGTATATCATATTTCAAGCCCTTCAATCCCTTAATGTAGAAGCTGCCAGATCCTGTGTTATCCTGATTGTCTTTCCACAATACTCGAATTGTTTCTTTCTAGATGCTTGCAATATTTTCTCCTTGACCTGGGAACTCTGAAATTTGATTCTATCCCTAAATACCTAGGAGTTTCTTTATTTGGATCTCTTTCAAGAGGAGGTCGGTGGATTTTTTCAACATTTATTTTGCCCTCTGGGTTCTAGAATATCAGGTCAGTTCTTCTTGATAATTTCATTAAAGGTGATATCTAGGTTCTTTATCAATCATGTCTTTCAGGGAGTCTATAATTTTTAAATTGCCACTACTGGACCTATTTTCCAGGTTGGTTGTTTTTGCAATGAGATATTTCACATTATCTTCTATTTTTTCATTGATTTTGGTTTTGTTTTTTTAATTTTTTGGTTTCTCATAAAGTCATTAGCTTGCATGTGCTCCATTCTCATTTTTAAAGAACTATTTTATTCAGTGAGCTTTTGAACCTCCTTTTCAATTTGGCTAATTCTGCTTTTTAAGTCCTTCTCCTCACTGGCTTTGTGGACTTCTTTTGCCAATTGAGTTAGCCTATTTGTAAAGGTGTTATTTTCTTCAGCAATTTTTTTGGATTTCCTTTAGCAAGCTGGTGAGTTATTTTCATGATTTTCTTGCATTGCTCTCATTTCTCTTCTCAATTTTTCCTCCACCTCTCTTACTTGATTTTCAAAATCTTTTTTGAGTTCTTCCATGATCCTCTGAGACCTTTGCATATTTATTTTGGAGGCATTTTATGGTATGTATTGTTCTTCCTCATCTGAAAGGATGGAAGAAAGTATCTGTTCACCAAGAAAGTAATCTTCTACAGTTTTTTTCCCTTTTTGGGAATTTTCCCAGGTAGTTAATTAACTTTTGAGTCCTTTGTCAAGAGGAGGGTATACTTTGGGGACCTGTAAGATCACAGTTCCTCCAAGCTGCTACAATCAAAGGAAAGGAGTGTATTCCATGGCCTGGCTTGCAGCTGAGATTCAGATCAGCTCCTCAATTCCCCCAAGGCCTTTAACTTGAGAGCTCCACAAGAGGATGCTGCTGGTGCTGCTACTACCACTACCTGGGGCTGGGGCCAGTGGTCCTTGCACCCCTCCCCCTGTTATAAAAAACCCTCTCACTGACCTCTGAAGCTCTATTTGGAGCTTGTGGGTTGAGGGATCTGAGAATCTCCTCTACTGCTGCTGAACACCCCACCCCTGACGCTTCAGTCCCACTCTTCCAGTTGCTGTGTGATCAAGGCTGGGCTGGACTCCATCCCATGTCCAATGTGACTGACCTTTTCTGTTAGCTTTTGAAGTCACTCTGGGCTGGAAATCTTGTTCACTCTGTTGCTCTGTGGTTTCTGCTGCTCTATAATTTGCCTAGAGTCATTTTTTCCTGGTATTTTATGGGCTGTAGAGGAAGAGTTAGCTTATATGCATCTTTCTCCTCTGCCATCTTGGTCCTACCCCTTGAGATCCAGAATCTTAAGGAAGAAAATTACTTCTCAAAAATTAGAATTGGGCATGGAGAAGCCAGTGAAGATATGAAGCCAAGAAACAGCAAAAAAAAAAAATATAAAGAATAAAAAAAAAGAGTATATGAAACATCTCATAAGAAAAACAACTTATCTAGGGAATAGATCAAAAAGAGAAAACATAAGAATAATTGGTTTAACTAGCTAAAATCAAAAGAAAATAATCTTGATACAATCATACATGAAATAATTTTAAAAAATAGTCCTGAAGTGTTAGAACAAATGGGAAAGTAGATTTAGAAAAAATCCACCAATCTTCACCTGAAAAAAGATGCTACAAGAAAAATCTGTAGAAATATTATAGTCATAGTCCAGGTCAAGGAGAAAATATTATAAGTAACAAGAAAAAAAATTTCAATATGTGGAACCACAATTAGAACAACATAAGATGTAACAGGGGTGACACTAAAAGACCATAGTTCTTGTAACATCATATATGGAAGAGGAAAAAATTGGAGCTGTGGCCAGAAATATACCTAGCAAAGTTAAGCAAAACTTTGAATGGAAGAATAAAGATATTCAATTGATTGCCAGATTTTCAGAATTTTGTTGCCAAAAGAGGAAAAGTAAATCAAAACAAAGCAAACAACCAAAAACAAACAAAGGAACTAATAGAAAATTTGACATGCAAGAACTAAAAAGTACACACCAAAGCCTAATCACAAAGGACTCAATAAGGACAAATTATTCACTTTTTATATGAGAAAAAGGCAGACATATATGTAAAACTGTTATTAGTGATTAAGTATTTCAGAAATATTGGGGTACACCTGAGTATGATGTGATTCTAAAAAGTGAAAAGAATAATTATGCAAATAAGGAATGAGAGGAAGAACTAGCAAATAGAAGGAGGAGGATGTATATGTATGTATATGATACACACACATATATGTGTATACATATATATATATATATATATATATATATATATATATATATATATATATATATATATATATGAGGTTGTATGGGTATACATGTGTGTGTTTAAAAATGTAAAAAGAAGTAAAAGGTTAAGAGGATAGGGAGCAGGGAGAGAAGAAGGGAATCACTTTCAGAGGGAATTCTACTGATATCAGATTTGGGTGAAAGAGATAACAACATATACATATATATTAGGGAAGGGAATAAAATTCTTCAACATTTACAAGTAAGCAGGTGATGGAATAGGATGAGGGGATGACATATAGAAGGATATGTAGATTAATGGAAATGGGAGGAAAAGGGAGGAATCTTTGGAGGTGGGGTGAGTTAGGTAAAAGGAGGACAGGATAGTGGGTAGAAGAAAAGTAGAGAAGTTAGGAGGAGTGGTAAATAAGAGATACACAGAAACATCAAAGAAAGATCAGGAATAGAATATATGAGGGGGAAAAAGCATAGGTAGTAATCATGATGTCATAGAAAATTAAAACTGAAATAGATTTATTGAAAAGAGAAAAATAGGGATACTACATTGAATGTCAGTCATATTAATCAATATTGTTTTAGACTATTTACAATAACTAGATAGTGTAAGGGTGATGTGCATACACACATATATGCATGCATATATATATGTGTGTGTATGTATTTGCATGTGTATATGTATATATGCGTTTATATATATATGCATGTGTGTATCTGTGTGTGTGTGTGTGTGTGTGTAATATAACTTAATTGTAGCTCTTTTGGGAGAGGGGGAGGAAGGGGGGATAAAAGACAAAGTAAAAAGTACATAGCAGAGAGCAAAATAAAATTTACAAGGAAGCAAAGATGGACAGTTCTCAACACAATGTGTTGCATTTATTATATAGGTTTTGTTGAAATGGACATTTATTACTTTATATTTTGAAAACTCTCCTATGTTTTACTGTGCACATTGCAATGCTTATTTTTTATTTTGTTATTTTGTTTTTAAAAGTTTTAATATTTAAGTTCATAATATAGTTCTCTTTCTTTTGTTATAATGTATTTAAATTTAGAAAAAAATTTTTTAAAAGAAAGACTGGAAAATGTGAGTTACTGTAAAACTAAAGGGTAACAAATGTTTGACATCCTAAAAAAAATGAAATAGACTCAGCAAATACAGGTTAATGAATTTTGATTCTTACAAAACCATAAACCTGTGGTTTGTTTGATGGTTAGTGAGCATCTAGAAAAGGAAGCAGTGATCATAACGAACTAAAAGATCTCCAAGACTGAAAGATTTATAGTCAATGGATTTGGGTTCATATCCCTGCTTTTTACATACTATGTGAGCTTGTGCAAGACATTTCACCTCTTTGTGCCTCACTTTCCCTTACTATGACATCAAAGTTTTCCATCACATCACCCCTATGGTTTGTCCTAATTATAAATCTCTGATTCCATCATTTTGCTGTGTCCTGATCCTCCTCCATTCTTTGTTCAGTTACCCTCCTTGCCATTTGGTAACACGAGGTATAGTGTCATTTTATAAGGAATGTTTTAGTGTGAAACTGGAAATCCTTGTTGAAAGGGCATGAAGAGTTGGGTCACTTATGTTTTTCCATTAATGGAAAGCAGTGGTTTTCAAAGAGTGTGTCAGTATACTCTCCCAAATTTTAAGCCCTTTACACTTACAATGATGAGCATAGTGAATGCCTGCTAAATGCTTAGGTTTGTCAAATGAAAAAATCTGAAAACAAAAAACATAAAAAGGAAAGAAAGAGAACCAGTGATGTATGGCTTAGTTATCAAGATGGCAATAAAATTGTGATTGACTCATACCCTTCCCTTTCTCCTCTTCTAAAAATAATAAAAAAAAATTTCTTCACCTTTCAATATAATCATATCTCATTGGGGGAATATATACTTTGACCAAAAACATTCTTGGGACATTTCTAAAGAAAGGGAATAAGAAAGCCATCTTCTCCCATCATAGTTTTTATTCAACAAATGATTATCAAGTACCTTGTTTAAGGTAGTGTGGAATAATGGATATTTTCTTTCTCTTTTATTTGCATTCCCAACCCTTTTACACAGTGCTTGGCATAGTCTAAGCACTTATGAAATGTCTATTTACTGACTGACTAACTGTCGGTCAGGCAGGATATTAATCTACAATGTCTAGCCCATGGTAAGCATTATACAAATGCTTATTGTCTTATCTTCCCCTTAATCTTGAAGACATAAAGAAAGCCTGTCCCAAATCATTGCTAAAGGGGTAAATTGACTTACAGTTCACTGATGAAATTGAGCCCACTTTTCAAAAACTCCCTTATTTCTAATTGTACATTCCAAATTATTTAATAGTATGCCTCAGTTTACCCTCCCTTTTTCTTGCGAACGACAGCTTTTTTCCTTGGACTTTTTATCATCTCTTCCCATATCCTGAGAGAGCTTGACCTTTCAGTCATCCTCTCCCTCTTCTTTGTTTTCAATCCTTCCTTATCAACTCTCTCTTTTCTTAATGTCGACAAAAATTAATATGTCTTCCAGAGAAAGAACTATGGAATCAGAATGCAGAATGAAGCAGATTATGTTCTCTTGTGTTATGTTTTGGTTTGGTTTGGTTTTTCTAATGGTTTCTTCCGTTTATTTCAATTCTTCTATGCAACATGACTCATGTAAAAATGTGTTTAATAAGAATGTATATGTAGAACTCATAGAAGATTGCATGCTGTTTTGGGGAGGGAAGAGAAGGGGGAGAAAATTTTAGACATATGAAAGTGACTGCTGAAGACTAGAAATAAATATGATAATTCAATTTTAAAAAGTTATGTCTTTCTCTAGTCTTATAAAATAAAATAAATATCAAAGCAACTCCACAGATATAACTACTTTGTAGAATATACTACATAGACACATTGACTTTTCCATTTTTCATATTCACCTGGATCATAAATTACATGTGTGGGGAGCAGAACCAGTATGGCAGAGAAGAAGTAGAGACCTTCCTAAATTGCTTCCCCCAAACTGTCCAAATACCTGTAAAAATGATTCTGTAAAAATTACAGAGCAGCAGAAACCACAAAATTACAGTGAAACAGATTTCCAGTCCAAGTAAATCTGGAAGGCTGACAGGCCATTGTACTGTGCTCAGACCAGAGTACAGTCTAGTGTGGTCCACACTAGCATAGATAAGACTGGAGCAGACCTCAGGGTGCTGAATCACTGGCAGCTTCTGAACTCAGAAACGCCAAAGACAGCTTCAAAGATCAGTGAGAAAGCTCTCTCACCTGGGTGACAGAGTAAGGTGGTCTGGACCTAGCCACAATCCCAGGGTGTCAACATCTACTGCTGCAGCAGTGACTGCTTCTGGAGCTCTCCACCTACAGGCAGTGGAGGAATCAAGTGGTTGGTCTAGGTCCCAGTCCTGGGTGTTGGTCCTAGGACAAGAAGGAACACTGATGTGACAGAGCTGGTGGCAGCTGTGGAGAGGGAATCTTACTCTCAGTTACAGGGTAGAAAAGTATTGTTGTGATTGCTCATTGACTAGAGTGAAGGCCAGGAGAGGAGGAAACACCTCTCCTTTGATCACACCACTTTGGAGGGATTGAGAATTTGAAGGAACCTAGAGATATCTATGAAAATAGTTGCACAAAATACCTGAAACTTGGGGCAGTACACCCTCCACTTAACAAAGAGCTAAAAAGTCAAATAATTGACTGGGGAAATGCTGAGAAGGGGGAAAATAATATTGTAGGAGAGTACTTTCTTGGTAAAAAGTTATTTTCTTACAACAAGGAAGATCAAATCATACAATGGGGTGGATCAAAGCATACAACTAGAGAAAGACAGCCAGGTTAAGGCTCTTACATCTAAACCTCCCCCCCCAAAACATGAAATGGTCTCATGCCATGGAAGAGACCAAAAATGATTTTGAACATCAATTAACAGAAATGGAGGAAAAATTGGTCAGAGAAATGAGAATGATGCAAGAAAGTCATGAAAAATGAGTTAACAACTTGCTAAAGGAGACTCCCTCCAAAAAAACTGAAGAAAGTATCACCTTGAAAAAAAGACTAACCCAAATAGAAAAAAAAAGAGGTCCAAAAGGTCAATTATGAGGATACCTTAAAAAGCAAAATTTCCAAATGGAAAAGGAGGCTGAAAAGCTCATTGATGAAAATAATTTCTTAAAAATTAGAATGGAGCAAATGGAAGCTAATGACTTTATGAGAAATCCAGAAATTATAAAACAAAATCAAAAGAATGAAAAAGAAAGACAATGTGAAAAATTCCATTTTTCAATTGACCTCAGAAATAAATCCAGGAGACACAATTTAAAAATTATTCATCTACCAGAAAACTATTATCAAAACAAAAAAGCCTATATATCATCTTTTGAGAAATTATCAAGGAAAACTGCCTTGATATACCATAATTAGAGGGTAAAATGGAAAGGGAAAGAATCCACTGATCAATTCCTGAAAGAGATCCCTAAAGAAAAATTCCTAGAAATGTTGTAGTCAAATTCCAGAATTCCCAGGTCAAGGAAAAAATATTACAAGTAACCAGAAAGAAACAATTCAAGTATTGTGGAAACACAATAAGTATAACACAGAATTTAGCAGCTGCTATGCTCAGGGATTAGAGGGCTTGGATTATGACATTCCAGAGGTCGAAGGAGTTAGGATTAAAACCAAGAATCATCTACCCAGGAAATATATATATATATATATAATGTGTGTACTTCCAGTATAATACTTACAGGGACAAAATAGAATTTCATTGAAATAGAGGTTTTCTAAGCATTCTTATTGGAAAGATCAGAGCTGAATAGAAAATTCGATTTTAAAATACAAGAATAAAGAAAAACATGAAAAGGTAAAGAGGAAAGAGAACCTATAAGGGACTAGTTAAAGTTGAACTGTTTATTTTCCTACATCAAAACATGGTATTTGTAACTCATGAGAGCTTTCTCAGCATTAGGTAGTTAGAAGGAATATCTACCTATCTATCTATCTGTCTATCTATCTATCTATCTACTTATCTATCTATCTACTTCTCTGTCTCTGGGTATGTAGATGTATGTACAGACAGAGGGCACAGGGTGAGAGGAATATGAAGGGAGGATACCTAAAAAACAAAATTAAATGTTGAGAAGAATGTGTTGGGAGAAAGAGAAAGGAAGAGGTAGAATGTAATAAATCATCTTACTTATGTAAGAGGAAAGAAAGAACTTGTATAATGGAGGGGAAGTGGGGAGATGAGAGGGAATAAGTGAGACTTATTCTCAGTGGATTTGGCTTAAGGAGGGAATGACACACATTCGGGTATGGAACTCTATCTTACCCTGAAGGAAGGCAAGAGGTAAAGAGATAGGAGAGGAAGGGTAATAGAAAGGACAGCATATTAGCTGAAGGGGTAATTAGAAGCAAAAACCATTGTGGGGAACAGTTCAAGGGAGAGAATAGTATAAAAAGAAGGCAAGACAGAATAGAGAGTAATGTGGTTAGTCTTTCACAACATGACTGTTATGGAAGTATTTTGCATGGGGAGAAAATTTAGAATTCAAAATCTTGTGGAAATGAACGTTGAAAACTGAAAATAAATAAATTATACAAAACTTAAAAAAAGAAAGCATATGTGCAGATTTTAAAGTGTTTTTATGGATTGAGAATATAATCATTAGACTATCATGGATATGTTCCTTCTTATATTCTTCTTAATTTGTTTTTTTGGAGGAAGAATAAAAAACATCTGAAATAATCTATCAATCAGTCTCTATATTATATGCATCATCCTATGCACAGAGTGATTCATCTCTGCGACGAAGTGAGCTACTTCAATCATCCTATCTCTTTTTCAGACTCAATCATTAAAATTAAAGCATTCAATTCTGATTGTATTTTTTCTTAATATTCTTTTCAGTTACATGGTTAAATTAATTTTTTAAATATCATCTGTTTCTTACTTCACTTCTTAGCTTTGGTTTTTATTTCTTATTTCACTTAGCATCAGTTGATGAAAGTCTTCTTGTATTCCTCTATAGTCTTTATATTCTTTATTTAGCTTAATTTTTAAGAAGTAGCATCATTCCACCACAATAACAAACCACAACGTGATTATCTGTTTCATAAGGTAAAGCCCTTTACTATATTTCTAGTTCTTTGTTCCTAAAAACAATATTATAATTTATTTTATATACTAATTTGATTTTAGTTCTAAACTGTTTGAGGTATATGACTATGAATAAGGGGTCTGGATATTTTAATTACACACAGCATAATTCCAAATTCCTTTCCAGAATGAATGGGCTGATACATAATTCCACAAGTGATGTATTGATGTGTTGATCTTTCCTCAGCCTCTTTAATATTGATAATTCTGACTTTCCTTCATTTTTAATTCTTTTTCAAGTGTGCTAAAGAAGAGGTAAAACTTGAGCATTGTTTGATTTTGATTTCAATTTTTAGTGATTTGGAACAATTTCTCATATAGTTGGTGAGATCTTGAAATTCATCCTTTGTGGAATGTTTATTCATATTCTTTGATCACTTGTGAGTTGAGGAATCAGTTGTGTTAATTCCCTATATAACTTGAATATCAGACTCTTATTAAAAATATTTAATGCAAATATTTTCTCCACCTGCCTGATTCCTTTCTTGGTTGTATTGATTTTGTTCCAGCAAATGCTTTTCAATTTAATGTATTTGAAATGAGTCATTGAATGTTTTGTGATTTTCTTTTCCTTTTGTTGGATAAAGATTTCTCCCCTGAACCATAGGTGAAGGTGCATGATGTGTCTCAATTTTTATTTGAGTAGTAGTCTTTTTAAATTTTTTTAACATTTTAACATTTGAAAGCTAAATTTATTGTGAATTAAATTATTATTAAATTTAATTTAATTAATTTTTAAGTTAAATTTTTGAGTTTCAAATTCTATCTTTCCCTTTTCTTAACCCTCCCTTAAGTGGTAAGCAATAAGATATAGGCTATACATGTGCATGTAAAACATTTATGTCAATGTTATGTAAAACATTTCCATATTAGTCATTTTGTACAAGATAATTTGAATGAAAGAAAAAAATGAAATTGAAAAAATAGCATGCTTCATTCTATATTCATTCACTATCAGTTCTTTCTCTTGAGGTGGATAATATGCTTCCTCATTAGTCTTTTAGGATTGCCTTGGATCATTGTATTGCTGAGAATAGCTAAGTGCAATAGTAAGCGCCCTAGCACACCCAGGATTTCCTGGTAGTATAGATTCTTTTTATCTGTTTTATAAAGGAAAGGCAGATTTAAATCGGCTAACAGTTCCTACTTTAATTGCAGAGAAAGATGTGAGTACAGAAAATATAAGCAGATAAATTAGCACAAAGACCAAGAGAAAGGGTTCCAGCTTTCTGAACATAACACTATTTCTATGCACTTTAGATATTTTACATACATCACTGGATTGAGGGAGCACAAATATCTAAGCAGTCAGGAGGCTCTGAACATACAGCTAATCAGAGTCTGGATCAGGAAATCAAAAAATCCTTCTCATGAGCAAACTACCAACTCAGAATATATATACATTCTCAGTCAGAAGGCATCACAACCCTCATGACTCAGTGCCTAATCAACTTAGTACCAAGAGGTATGAAAACCTTCCTACAAGCAAGCCTCCCCAAAGGAAGCCAATGGGCTCCATGTGAGGTCTATTAATGGAGGGAGATCTTGTTATCCCATTAACATTATATTTGACCTCAAGATCTTTCATGTCCATTACTTTGATGACTTTTATCTGGCTTTTAAGAAGTAACAACATAATTCTCACAAAGTAAACTCATCATGAACAACATGGTAACTTATTACCAGAATAGCCAGTCAGCCTTCAAGAAACACAGAGGTATATAACATAATGTATTTCACACCCCATATATTTTTGGGGGGTAAAAATCTTTGGGGAGTGAGCAACTAGATCCTCCTCCTCTCTCAATCCCAAACAAAAATGTCCAAATAAAACTTTTCTTGCGGCTATGTCCTCTTCCTCCTCACATTACCATTGCAGGCTTCCCCTAGGCACTTTCAAATGCATGCTCTAATGAGCCAGGTCCAAATGGGCTTCACATGATGCCTATTAATGGGCAGGGAAGATCTCACATCCAATTAACATTACACTAAGTCATTCACAATTCTCCATCAAACAAAATTACTGTTACTGTGTACAAAGTTCTCCTGGTTCTTTTCACTTTTGCTGTGAATCAATTTCTATAACTCTTTACAGGTTTATTTTTTTCTGAAATCATTGTACTTATCAGTTTTTGTACCACAACAATATTCCATTATAATAATAAACCACGGTTTGTTTAGCCATTCCTCAATTTATGGGCATCACTTTGATTTCCAATACTTAGCCACCACAAAAAGAACTGCTACAAATACTTTTTTTTGTGTGAATAAGTACTTTCCCCTTTTTCTGGATGTCTTTTGGATATAGACCTGGCAGTGCTATAGCTGGGTCAAAAGGTGTGCCTAGTTTTATAGCCCTTTGGACATGATTTCAAATTGTTCTCCAGAACTGCCGAATCGGTTCACAATCTGTTTCATTTCTAATGTCTATTAAAAACAACCTGGAGAAAAGGCATCCAAGCATTCCTGATAATGGGAGATAAATAGATCATCCACATTAGGTCACATAAGAACTTCCTTTCTACAAGGTCAAGGGAGATCTAATCGCCTTTTCAAGCTGCTATAAACTAATTTGATGATGGCTGAGAATTATGATATTGGAATATCCCTAAGCAGAAAGATCCATAACAAAATAACTGTATGAAAATTTAGATGTTTGAATGTCAAAACTAGAGAAGACTGTAAATACTTAATTTGCTACACTCATTTTTAGATGAGGAAAGAGATTCCTGGAAGGCTACCTTCTTAAGGGTCACATGGTAAATTTGAGAGAAATTCAAGACTAGAAGACAGGTCTGTCTATAGTTTAAATATTTCTGCTACCCTACACATGATTTTTCCCCCAAGGAATAAAAGAGAAAAAGGGGGAAGGGAACTAAATTTATGATCTATCCAATCCTGTAATTATACAATCTCAAAATCGATTTGAAGTTATCAAATTTTCTGAATAAACAATATATAGACATTTAAGTATGCACACATACATACATATATATGTTTATTTATATCTATATGTAGCTCTTCATAGAGATTCTTTTTCCCACTAGGCTAGCTAAATGTAGTACTTTTTCTTTTACTGCTGTGTATTTTATGAAAAACCTTTAAAAGACAAATTATCTACATAGGAATATAAGGTCCCATGTTGTGATCATTGATATCATCATCCTCACCTCTTCTAAGAAAATCAGAGGTCAATTGAAAGGTTCATTTTTAGCATTCATAAATTCACTTGTCATCACATGCCAACTGTTGTAGAAATATATATCTTTTAGGGAGCTGACTTTGGAGACTACTTCTGACACTATGTGACCCTTGGTAAGTCACTTGACTTTAAAATATTTTAGGTGAATCTCTAAGATTGTACATGAAAAAAACACCTCCAATGGTCTGCCCTCTATGCCTACAATTGCAAGTCCAGTCTAGATTTTACTAGTGAGGATAGGGACACAGGTAGAAATGAGTGGCTATAATGTAGGAGCTGGGTCTCATTTTCCGAAGTCAAGTACATGTTTCCTAGAATTAAGAGCCAAAGTGAGTGGCTAAGATCACACAGGGCTTTGAACTCCAGAAGTGGGGCTTTCCCCATGATATCACCTTGTTATTTTTGTGAGACACTTTTGTGTCTTGTGTGAGAGAAATTTGAGATGGCCTGTCTTACTTTCTGAGAAGCTCTGATCTTGGGAGCATGCTGATGTGGAGAAAACCATGGTTTTTTTTTTTTCAGGGTCAGAGGCCAGAGTTCAAGGTTCCCTTGGTCCTAGTTATGCAACTTTGGTTCAGGCAATGAACGTCTTTGCGTTTCTCTCTCAAATACCAAGACTCCTTAAGTGTTTATGAAAGTTCATTTAGGAAGCTTATGCCTCCATTTTAAATATTTGCTTTCAAGGAGGATATGTTATGCTCAAACAATAGGCAGAGATGATTAGGTCCTTACTGCTTTATGAACTTATCAAGCAAAAATTAAAAAAGGTTTTAAGTCTTTTCTGCTGGGACCAAACTGGAAAATAAAAGTAAGGGCTTTGTAACTAAGAGTGTTGCATTGGAAAATGGGGGGCCTGGGGAAGAGAAAGATAAGATAATGCACCTTGCTTATTTTAAAAGACAAAGATAAAAAATGAAATGAAAAAAGCCTCAGTTTTATTCACCCAAACATGTCTCTCTTTCTTATCTCTCTGCAGCATAAAGAGGGAAATGAGAAAATATATAACTTTTTGAGTCCTAGATATATCAGGATGTTCTATCAGTTTGGGGCTAACATATTGCATAGGAAATTGGGCTTGCCTTACCTTCTCCTCCCTGTGCTCTCATTGTGAGGACTTGACTCTGATTATGGAGAGGTATGACATTAGGGGTAAATTCTGGTCACGTCTTACCTATCAGGAAAGAAAGCTGTCTTGTAGGAATGCTATGGTGGGCTTGGCATCTATTGCCCAAGTATGTCTAAATCAATTCTAGCAATTGAAAATAAGGAAAGTTATGAAGATAACTATGTTTTAATTTGCAAAGCTTGCATTTGCATATCAAATCTTGTCACTTGGCTCAAATGCCCAGGAATGATTTACAGAATTTGATTTTTGCAACAGAAAAGAGGAATAAAAAAATACAGAAACTTATTTGGAACATAATTCAGTTGGACAAGGTAAGTCACCTGAATAGTTACCTTCTTCCTGACTTTTTCAATTCTACACCAGAAGTCCTTGCCTTACAGCTGGTGCCTTTTGTAACCAAAAAGGGTATTGGGAGAGAAGAATGTAGGGTCAGTAGTTAGCAGTTACCCCCCACACCCTGCCTTCCAGCCTAGAAGATTCCATTGCTCAATTTAGAACCTAGCTCAAGAAAAAAAAGAGAGGAACTTAGCCACTAAGAGTGGAAAGAGGAACTTAATATCTAACCACTCTATTTCCAGCTGAGAGAAAGGAAAGTTTAAACTTGGATAAGCCTCTCTTTCTGTTAGAGAAACAGCCTTTAAAAAACCTTTGTAAACTTATGATTATTTTATTCCTCTAAATTATATCCTATGAAATGATAAAGTTTTATTAATCTATTCATTATATCTATAGGTAACCTAGACTTAAGAGACTATTACCCATGTTAGTCTGACTCAGCTTTTAGGGTTAGCTTTTCCTAAAGAAAGGAGTTAATCAAAGTAAAAAAAAATAAAAATAGGGAAATCAATTAGTCAGATCTCAGATTAAACAGAATTACTATTGCAAAAAGTGTATAATGAGATGCACTGGGAAGAAGCTGATGACAGAAATACCAAATAGGATGCAACTAAACAATACCCTACATGAGAGAAGGACTTTTGCAAGGTGGTAGTTGGGTGAGTAGGGAGAAAGGGTTACACATGAGGAAGTCACAAGATTTGATAACTTATTTGGATGTATGGCATAAAGGAAGATGAACTGTCCATGATAGTACTGAGATTATCTAATTGAAACTGAAAGGATGGTGATATATTCTACCCAACCAGGAATGATGATAAGAAGGGAGGGTTTGAGATGGATACCATGGACAAACTGAAAAGTTTTTGCACAGCCAAACCCAATGCAACCAAAATTCGGAGGGATGTAGTAAATTGGGAAAGAATTTTTACAGCCAATTTTGGGGATAAAGCATTCATTTCTAGAATATATAGAGAATTGACTCAAATATACAACTATACAAGTTATTCCCCAGTTGATAAATGGATAAAGAATATGAACAGGTAATTTTCAGAGGAAGAAATTAAAGCTGTAATCATATGAAAAAATGCTTTAAATCACTTTTGATTAGAGAAATGCAAATCAAAACACCTCTGAGGTACTACATCACACCTATAAGATTGGCAAACATGACAGAATAGGAAAATGATAAATGCTGGAGAGAATGTGGGAGAGTTGAACACTAACTCATTGCTGCTGGAGCTGTGAGATCATCCAACCATTCTAGAGAACGGTTTGGAATGAAGCCCAAAAGACTACAAAAATATGCATACCCTTTGACCCAACAATATCGCTACTACGACTGTATCCCCAAGAGATCATAAAAATGGGAAAGGGTCTCACATGTACAAAAATATTTATAGCAGTACTCTTTGTAGTTGCCCCAAACTGGAAATCAAGAGGATCCCCATCAATTGGGGAATGGTTGAATAAATTATGGTATATGAATATAATGGAATACTATTGTGCTATGAGAAATGATGAAGAAGACTTCGGGGAGGCCTGGGGAGACTTATATGATCTGATGCTGAGTGAAAGGAGCAGAACCAGGCGAACTCTGTGCACAGCAATGACCATAGTGTGGGAGAGTTTTTTCTGGTAGACTTGGAACTTCGTAATAACTCAAGAACTTAAAAAAAAAATCCCAATGGTTTTGTAAGGCAAAATGCCTTCCACACTTGGAAGAACTAAGGAATTCATTCACAGAATGTAGCAGATCATGTTTGTGTGTGTGTGTGTGTGTGTGTGTGTGTGTGTGTGTGTGTATTATGTTTTGATTTATTATATGATTTCTTCCATTTATTTTAGTTCATCTACATAGCATGACTACAGTGAAAACATATTCAATAGGAAAGTATATGCAGATCCTATATAGAATTGTATGCTGTCTTGGGGAGGAAAGGGGAGGGTGAGGGGGTATGTTTGGGGGGGGTTAAAATCTAAGTTTTATGGTAGTGATTCTAGAAGATTAAAAAAATAAAAAAATGAAGGGAGGGTTTGGGAGGGAGCAGATAATGATTTTAGTTTTTAACATGTTGAGTTTGACATGTCTCTTGGATTTTGGTTTGACATGTGCAATAGGCAGTTGGTGATATATGACTGAAGCTCAGGAGAGAGTCTGAGGCTGGGTATGTAGATCTGAAAACTCCTCCTTTTCTTCCTTTGCCTCTCCTACTTTCTCCTTCTAATCTTTATCAAAATAATAGCCAAGATCACCATAATTATTACCACCATTCTCATCCTTGTCCTGTTTCTCATCAATATCCTCACTGTTGTATTCCTTCTTGTTACGGTCATGGCATACTTTAAGTTATCACATTACTCTTCTCTTTCATATCACGTTCTATGTCTTGCTCATTATCCTGTAACCATTGTCATTATCAGTTATCTCATGACCACCATGCTTCTTGTTCCCAACTTTCTCATCACCAACACCATCACTAACACCATCATCACATCTATATAATTAATAATCATCATTCCTACTCTCCTCATCACCGTCAGCATTATGACAACATCATCATGACTGTTTTAAAATTTTTAATACGTACCTTCACCTTCTTCCTCCTCACTTATCATTTTGCAGATGAAATGATGCAATTAGTAAAAAATCCATAGTTATATTAATAGAGTGGAAGAAGAAATGATCTTGGAAAGTATGTCCAATTAAATGGTGATGTTCCCCAAATCTTCTGTGCTCTATTTCTAGCCTTCCACTTCCTTCCTCATTGTGTGATGCTTGATAGACTATTGATTTAACTTCATATTCTCTTTGATTGCAATTCATATTTTCATTGATGCGAGCAACAGTCTTTGCCCCTCTCAAATAGGGTTTTTCTTCTCCAAAATATTTTTAATTGCAATTACCCAGAGCAAAAATATTCTCTAAACATGCCCAGTTCCTTCCATTCTTGATCATTTGTGAGGAGTCTAGTCCTTTCACAATCCTGATTTTCCCCTTCGTACGTTTTTCAATTATCAGTGTTTTCATGAACTGAAGTGCCCAGAGGAGACCAGGAAACTTCAAACATAGCTTGAGTAGGGCAGACACAGAGAGACTAGCATTTCCTTATTCCTGGAAGATGTGTCTCTCTCAATGAAGCCCAAGATCATATTGCCTCAAGTGGCTGCTAAACCCCACTTTTGCTTATGATAGAGCTCCCCAGCAATGGCATCATCTTTCTTGTGCAGTGGTGACTTTCCTTCAATGAAAAGTTTCAGGAATAGGAGAAATGACCACTCTTTTGAATTGTCTTGTGGAGATTTTCCTTGAGGTCTCTTTATTCCCTGAATTATGAAGATAATGGTGGCCTGAGTTCCTGAGAGATGGAGAAATGAGAAAAGTCAGCAGAGGCTGGGAATCTTAAGAAAACAAATTGAGAGTGATAAGGGACCTCAGGCACCATCAAATATAATGGGGTCATTTGACAATGGAAGAATTGGAGGTCCAAGGAAGATACATGATTTGCTGAAGGAGCTGTGGATAATAAAAGACAGAGAATGATTTGAACTTTGGTCCTCTGATTCCACAGCCAGTATGCTTTTCACTGTTACCCTCTGTCCCTCACTCTCTACTACCTATTCTACTATGTGGCTTCTTCATAGTCCTAATTTCAAGTCTTCCATTCCTAGAACTGTGTCCTTCCTCATTTTTCCCTCCCTTGCTACTTGATTTCCCTCAAGTCCCAGCTAAAATTGAAACTTCTGCCTCTCCTAATTTCCCATTAATTCTATTTTTTCCCTTTGTTGATTATTTCCTATTCATTTTGTCTATAGTTTGCTTGTACAGAATTGGACATTAGATTAGATGGTGAGTTCCTTGAGGTCTAGGGCAGCCTTGTGCTTTTCCTTGTTTCCTCAATCCTTAACGCAGTATGAGGAGTATATGCTAAATAAAAATGAATTAACTGACAGGCTGACTTTTTGACATCAGGTTTTCTCTTTATAAAATGAGAAGTTTGTGATATGAATTAGGGTTAAAGTTGCCTTTCAAACTCTTAAGTTCTCATAGTGGGGTGTGCGCGCGTCTGCGTGTGTGTGTATGTGTGTGCACGTCTGCGTGTGTGTGTGTGTGTGTGTGTGTGTGTGTGTGTGTGTGTATTGAGAGGGGTCAAAGTTCTTAAACTTAAACTTCATTTGAAACATTCAAACTAACCCACCTCACACCTCAATGGTGTCACTTTAGAACTCAATCCCTAGGAAGACATAAATCATTCTTCAAGCTAGAGTAAACTTCAAGGTCAAATAGTTCTTTCCATCATTCTAAATGACTTCTCTCATTCTCCCTTCTCTATCCCTCCACAGTTTAACCAGGTCTTTGTGATAAGAATCCCCAATGTCCTTGTTCTCTGGGGATGGTCAGCCCCGCTGCATTAATAAAGGGGCATAGAGGAGTCTTGGTCAGATAACAGGCAGAGCTAATCACCATTTAGCATCATGCATGATAAGGGGGAAGGAGGCTAGGATAAGTGTTTTAATAGTTCTTTGAAGAGAGACACAGTGAGCAGAAATTTTAGGTATTTAAGGTTATCTCTAAGCCTCGCAATAGGAATTCTTAGCACAAAGTTCTGGCCTTTATTTGGAGTGAAGGAAAAGGATAGAATCTTCTCTTCTGAGGGCCTGATTATGTAGGGGCTGAATCCCTTCTCTCAGAGATGTGCTGAGAATTAAAAGGAGAGCTGCCCAGCTATGCATGCAGTCACTAAAGGAACTTCTTGGCTGGCAAATAATAAGAGGTTTTATATAGAGCATTAGCCTTATTAATATTCAGCAGGCAGTGTTTTCCCTGAATTCAGTCAAAAGCAAACGACCCCACAGACTTTGCGAGAGATAGAATGATTTAGAGGGAAAAAAAAGACCTGAATTGGCAAGCAGGCAACCTGGCTTCAAGTCTCAGTCCCATCAGTGGTTGTTTGGATTGGTGAGATAATTGCCCCTCTCTGAGTCTCAGTTTCCTCCTCTGTAAATGGAGCTCAATGACCTTGAAAGTCACTTCTCCCTTATATTCTCTGGGATAGCCCACCATCCTATTACTTTTATAAAATGAAGGTGGTGTGGCAAAATGAAATGATAATTGGAGCCAAAGCCTTGCGTTCAAATTTTGGATCTACTACTTATTATTTCTACGATCTTGGGAAAATCATTTAAGCTTCCCAAGCCCTACTGTTAATATCAGAGGCATAGACTGTGTGGCCTCCAAGGTCCCTGTAAGCTTTCAATCTATGACCCTAAGATTTGATCCTAAGATCTCAAAATGGTAGATCAGGGACCCAACGTGATAACCGCGAGGAAACTGCCTCATAAATATCTACAAATCTCCAATCATTACCCAGTTTTTTCATTGTGATAAGCATGAGGCTTTATTTATTAGTCTTTCTGTTAATCAGCTTCATTTATTAAGATTTACTTGGATAAATTAATCTTAGTGAATAATCCTGATAAAGAACCAATTAAGGCAACTCAGTTTATGCCACTCAATTTCACACCCACCCCTTTGGTTAAAATGAAGTCATTTCCCCTTCCTACTTTCCCTTGTCACATGAAGTTTGTAACTTGAATTTTCTCACATCTCCCACTCAACAAGAAAGGATTTTCTGTACAGAGCTAAGAAACACAGCACTGAAGGCGGGAAGGAGGTGTTCTAGCCTTCACAAATAAACTGGCACCTTCTCATCTACGATCTGTCACAACCCTGCTTGGGCCTTTCATTTCATTGTGTTCTCATATCCACTGGATGTCAACGTAATGGATCAGAGTGGCATAGGACAATAGAACTGGACACAGAAGGCATCTTCTAGGCCATCATGAGTCTGTCATTTAAGAAAAGAGGAATATGAGACCCTGGGAAGGTAGTAGATTTTCCAAAGGAGACACAGGTCATGAGTGGCAGAGGGTGGTCTGACCTCTAGTTTTTTAGAGGAATGCATTTTTTCCTAAACCATGGGGCATCATGTTCTAACATATCATAAGGACTCTTAAGAGCCCTGAACTTAAGTCTCAGCATGGAGGTATCCCAGCTGTACAACCTTGGCTAAGAAAATTCTCTGAAACACAATTTTGATATGCTATATAATGGGCAAAATAATACCTTCCCTCCAACAAGATGATAGTGAGGAAATCTTTATAAAGTTTAAATTACTATAGAAAGGCAAGATAGAACACTAAGTTAGTCTTTTCATTGCCAGGTTCATTAACTAGGAGTACGTTCAAAGAGCATTTAGACATCAAAGACTGGTCATTCTGATTACCTAGAATGTTTTCGCTTCTTCCCTCTTTCTCACAGTCCTTGTCTCTCCAAATGAAACCCCAAATGCTAGTGTCCTCCCTCCTAAACCTATTTACTTTCTAAAACTTTTATTTAAATTTAAGTACTTTATATGATCTTTCTTCCTCTCATTATGTATATACATATATGTTTATATATATATATAGATAATAAATAGTATAGCATTTATTGAAAATAATAAGTTCTCCATTTTTTCCATTCCTGCCTCCTTCCTTCCTTTCTTCCTCTTCCTCCCTCCCTTCTTCCCTGTCTTCTTTTCCCTCTTACCCCTTTCTTCCCTTCCTTCATTCTCCCTTCCCTCCCTCCCTTCCTTTTTTTGAGATTAATTAAAGTTGCTTATCCAAGGTTGAACAACTGGGATATATCAGAGCTGGAACTTAATGTCAGGTCTCTTAAGAGCCCTTGTGGTAAACCAGTAAGAAATGATGCCCTATGGGTCAGTGAAAAATATTCCTCTGGTAGTGATGAGGATAGTGAAATCCCTTTTCTCACAATGAATAGTCTTCTCAGGTATAATTGTGGGACTGGAGTTGTCAAAGCTCTTTATTTCAAGATACTGGACTGCTTCCATTAGAGTTTAAGAGGAGGTATTTGTGGAGGTGATGAAGGGGTATGACTTGACTGCTCCACTTCTTCTCTTGTTGCTTGTACAAGTTGCTTTCTGATTCCCCTATGCTGGCTTGCCTTCCCCGTAGAGGCAGCTGGTCTGCATCCAGTGGTTAGAGCTTATTCTTCTTGTGAAGGACTTATCTCTGCAAATGATGACTGTCAGGGCTGGATTGGGATCAGGGTATATGGTCTGAGAGGTGCTACCTCTGTTAGAAACTGAGGGCTTCTTTGCATGTAGGAGGAAGGGTATGTGTGTGTGTGTATGTGTGTGTATGTGTGTGTGCATGTATGTGTATGTGTGTATGTGTGTGTATGTATGTATGTGTGTATGTGTGAAGAATGTCTTCTCTTTTGGACATGGGCAATTAATAGAAAACTTGGTTGTTGATCATTTCCAGGGATAGTAGTTTAGATTTGATTGACGTTCTCAGAACTTGAGGTAGAAAGCAGATAGGGTGGGTAAGTTTATTGATGAAAGGTGAACATTGCCCACACTAGCATGAAGATGGCTGGATAACACTGAGTTCTGTATCAGTTGGGTTAGATAGGGTGAGATTTCTCCAAAGAGGAGGTCAAGGTAGCAGGGTAGGAACTGGATTGTGGATTTGAAATAGAATACAAAGTAAGACAGTGTATCATGAAAAATGTTCTTGCATTTATGTCATTCATATAAGCTATTTTAATTCTTAACTTTGGGTTTGTAGCCTGCCTTCTCCTCCCTCCACATTTTTTTTCAGAGGCTGGTCATGACCTCTATCACATTTATTTTCCCATTGAGATTTTCCTGTCATCTGTGACTTGAAAGGGCTTTGGGGGCTTATTGTTTTGATTTTGTTTTCCTGCTCTCTCTTTAGATGAGCACAATGTTTGATACGTTTAATATGTCTTTGATTATTACCATTCATACACATAACCAGAACCTCAGTCAGTCAAACATTTATTGTGTTGACTATGTACCAATGTGCTAAATGCTAAATATCACATTAAAACATTCCACAAATGCCATGATTTTCCTCAACTATCCATCCTTGGATTATCCTCTGTCATCCCTATTTCCATTGTTATCTTATCCATATTTTGGCCAACTAGATGGTTCAGTGGATAAATCACAGGGAGACGAATTCAAACCTGTTCTCAGACACTAGCTCTGTGATCATGGGTGGTTCACCTGACTGTCTCAGTTTGCTCATTTGTAAAATGAGCTGGAGAAGGAAATGGCAGACCAAGAACAGTATTTTTTCCTGTTCTTGTTGTCCAGTCATTTTTCAGTTCTGTCAAACTCTTCATGATCTAAATTAGGGTTTTCTTGGCAAAAATACTTTGCCCACACAGGTTCACAAAGACTCATGCATGACTAAAGGACTGAGCAACAACTGCCATATGCTGAGGTTCAGCTCAAACTCTGTCAGCTTCACATTCCCATCTACACTTGTGAAAAATACCACCATTACCCAGGTGCAAAGGACCTATGGAGTAATCTTTTCCAATTCATAACTAAACAAGAATTGTATTATATCCCCAAGAAGAATATGATCTCATTTTTTCTTTATATTCTGGTGTCCATAATAGTCATTCAATCAATCATTGTTGGGTTCTAATAAATGGTTGTGGAGCACAGCTTAATTATGTGGAATCCAACCATACTAACAAGTGGACTTTCAGTCTTTGTTTAAAGATTCTGGGAGTTAGTCAATCAGTATTTGTGAATATTTATTATATATCAGTCATTCAACTAAGGATTAAGACAATACAGGGACAACTAGGTGATGCAGTGGATACAGCACCAGTGCAGGAGTCAGGAGGAACTGAGTTCAAATCTCACCTCAAACACTTGACACTCACTAGTTGTGTGACCTTCAGCCAATTGCCTCATCCTGGGTCATCTCCAGTCATCCTGATGAATATTTGGTCACTGGATTCAGATGGCTCTGGAGAAGAAGTGAGGCTGGTGACCTGTGCAGCCCTCCCTTACCCAAAAAACAAAAGTCAAGCGCGAGTTATGCCATCATTTCTCTGATGGCATGGTCTTCTTTGGCAGTGAAGGATGAACACATAAGACAATACAAAGAAAAGTAAAATCATGGTCTGTGCTTTCAAGGAAGGAAGAAAACATCACCTCCCCAAATGAAACAATCAGACATCTGCAATATAAACATATAATGGAAAAATGGAAGTTCACCTAAGAGACTAGGGAGGTTGTGAGGAGAAGGCTTCCTCAGAGAGAGGGTTGAGGGATTTCATCTGAGTATTAAAGGAAACCAGGAGGGAAATCTGGACAACCAGGTGTAAAGAGAAAACATTCTAGGCTTAGAGGACACTCAACAAAAAGACAAGGAGTCCAGAGATGGAGTATCTTACTGAGGAAAAGCAAAGTAGAGATGGATAAATTGGAAGAAAACTAGAATATTAGGAAAGGGTCAGTTAGTGTGGGATTCAAGGGCTAAAGAGGATTTCAAATTTGATAGAACTTAATAAGGAAGAATAGAAATTGATTGAATGGGGTGGGGGTAGTGCAGAGACTGATATGGAACTTTAATTTAAAATGATCAGTTTGACATCTCAGTGAAGGATGGAATGAAGTGGAGGGAGAGGAGGCAGGGGGGGCAATTAAAAAGCTGACAATCCAGGAGAGAGATGCTTAGGGTCTATTTTAGGATAATTAAGACAAGGGGACAATGGAGGGAGGACATGGTGATGGTTCTTTCTGCAACTGAGTACTCCTGCTTCTTAGGCATAAACCTAGATTTGGGTCTTTGCTAGGCAGATCAATTGTTCTTAATTCTGCAATACAGACAAATGCTTTCATCCTCTTCTTAAGTGAGATTGTCTTAAATACTGAAAGAACACTCCCATGCCTCACCCTTGTATTTCTCCAGATTGAGCATTCCAAATTCCTTCAAGAGATCTGTATGTAGCAACAAAACTTATTGGACAGTTTGCAGTTTTTTGGATTATATCCAACTTAACAATGCATTCCCTAAAACATAGTAATAGTACTTAGAGCTGAATTTAGTTCTTTAGATATTCTGAGACCTTAACTGAGGAAAACATTGTTCTGCATTTCCTCCCATCTGAACCTGCTTAATGTGGTTTAAGGTCATGCTACTGATAGCTTTTTTCTGGGCTTTGTTATTGTGTCTGACTCTTCATGACCCCATTTGGGTCATGGTAAAGATACTAGATAACACAAAGATATTGGGGTAGTTTATCATTTCTTCCTCCATCATATTTGCATAGGCTATTAACTGAAACAAAAGGGTTAAGTAACTTGCCCAAGGTCACATAACTAGTAAGTATATGAAGTGGGATTTGAGCTCATGAGGACGACTCTTCCTGATTCCAAGCCCAGCAGTCTGTCCACTGTACTACCTATCTGCATTTGTAGTCCACAAAAACCTGGGGATCTTGGTCATCAAATTCCTTGTCTTGCCCTTCTCAACCCAATACTGAGGAAATTAATTTCTGGAACACACCTTGATAGGGACATGCTAGCATTTTTATTTATTGAATTTAATTAGTATCAAAGGTATCAGTCTTCATGTCTTATAGAAAAGCTAGGTGTTATCATATTAGATTATAAGCTCCTTGAGGGCAGAAACTGCAACTCATTTATCTTTCTGCTTCTCTCAATATAGAGGTTATTATGTGTTTAAAGACACTCACCTTACAACCAAGGAGCAAGTAGACCTCAAGCACATGGAGCAGGCCAGGCAGGCTTTCCCCAGTGCTCACAATTTCATACACAAAGAGTATAAATCTCTTGGATGGTTTGAGGGACATCCAGAAGGGCCTTCCCTGCTGTGATCATGAAGTATTGTCTGCCTCAGAGATTACAATTTGTTATTCCTCTATTGCGTAGTTAAACTGAACAATTGGAGACTATTTTATTCACAGCCAGGAGGGATCTATTCACACAGAATGACCTTAGGACAAATTGTACTTCTTACTTGCCAGAGAAGTTCAATTGGGAAAAAAAAACAAAAAAAAAAACAAACAACTCCTCCTCCTCACCCGAATAAGCCAACACCCTAGAAACAGGTGAACAGGGGGATTGATAAGCATTAAATCTCTTTTCTGTTGCAAAAATGATGAACATCAGCCTGACCGAAAGAGAATATCCAAGTCATTTTTGACATTCCTTGGTTTTCTCATCAGTGGAACCAATAGGTGCAAAAGTGTAGGCATAACTTTAGGTACAATTCTGTAATTAAAAGACATGATGTAAAGCACATTTATTCCCCTTATTGGTCCTTAGTTTTCATTATTGTAATAAAAGAATTAATGAAAAACTATTTATTAATTTCTTGATATGAATTAAGTAACAAGTCAAATTCTGTGGGTGGAGAGAAGGCCATGTTAAGTGCTTTGCAGTAAACACCTTGATGTGAGATTCTGTAGGTTTTTTTGTTCTGTTTCCTCTAAGCTCTATCATTCTTGGTGGACTGTTTTAAGGGCCCTTCTCCCTCTGAAATTCTATGTTCCACATTCTAAAATACCTCTGGACTCTGATGTTCTCTGTTGGTTTTTCTTTTTTTTTTATTTCAACATAAATTTATTTCTTTAACTTTTTACATTCATTTTCACAAAATTTTGGGTTCCAAATTTTCTCTCCATTTG
>CM053769.1:96963819-96993412 GCA_028658325.1 Potorous gilbertii | reverse complement strand
TTCCTGGAATTTTCCTCCTTCACCCCTTAATTTTTTATTTTATTTTATTTTTTTATGTGGATATCTTCTCTTCTAATATAACACACTCTGTACTCTCTATCCATCTGTGTGTATGTGTGTGTGAGTGTGTGTGTATGTACAATCTCTCCATCTACCCAAATACAGAGAAAAGATTCAAGAGTTAAAACTACTTTCTTTCCATGTAGTAATGTAAACAGTTCAGTTTTAGAGAGTCTTTTATGATTTTTCTTTCCTGTTTACCATTACATACTTCTTTTGTTTCTTGTCTTGGAAAGTGAAATTTTTCTATACAGATCTGGTTTTTTCCTCAACAAGAATGATTGAGAGTTGTATATATCATTGAATGACTATTTTTTCCCTTGAAGTATTATGCTCATATTTACTGGGTAGGTGATTCTTGGTTTCAATCCCAGTTCCTCTGACTTCTGAAATATCTCATTCCAAACCCTTTGATCACTTAATGTTGAAGCTGCCAGATCCTGTGTTATCCTAATTACTTTTCTACAGTACTCAAATTGTTTCTTTCTAGTTACTTGCAGTATTTTCTCCTTGATCTGGGAACTCTGAAATTTGACCACAATATTCCTAGGAGTTTCTCTGTTCAGATCTTTTCCAGGAGGTGATTGGTGAATTCTTTCAATATTTATTTTGCCCTCTGATTCTAGAACATCAGGGAAGTTTTCCTTAATAATTTCATGGAAGATAACATGTAGGCTCTTTTTTGATCATGGTTTTCAGATAGTCCTATAATTTTTAAATTATTTCCCCTGGATCTATTTTCCAGGTCAGTTGTTTTTCCAATGAGTTGTTTCATGTTATCTTCTATTTTTTTCAAATTTTCAGGTTTATTTACTAACTGCTTGGTTTAACTCAAAGTCATTTGTTTCCCTGAACTCAATTTTCTCTTTAAACAGATTATTTTGTTCAATGAGCTTTTGAATCTTCTCCTCCATTTGGCTAATTCTGCTTTTTAAAACCTCCTTATTCTCATTGGCCTTTTGGACTTCTATTTCCAATTGAGTTAGCCTTTTTTTTAAGCTGCTATTTTTCTCAGCATATTTTTGGTTCTCCTTTAGTAAGCTGTTAACTTGTTTGTTAAGGTCGTCTATTGCCTGAGTCCAGATTAAGTTCCCTTTGGAGTCAGGGGCCTTGACTTCGTCTGACAGTATGCCTTGTTCTTCCTCATCTGAAAGGATGGGGGGAGACATCTGTTCCCCAAGAAAATAACTTTCTAGGGTCTTATTTTTCTTCCCTTTTTTTGGGCATTTTCCCAGCCAGTTACTTGCCTTTTGAGTTTCCTCTCCCCACTCATCTCGCTTCCAGTTCTGCCAAACCATCACTGGGGGCTGAGATTCATATGAGCTGCTCCCAAGCCTCAGGAGCTTTTGGCATGGGCAGGGCTGCTATTCAGTGTAAGATTAAGATCAGCTGCTCAGGTGGGAGCAGGGTCACTACACAGGGTTCAGTTCCTTCAGGGACTTTCTGATGAGACCTTCAACGATGGATGCAGGCTACTTCCTGCTTTGGGAGCTCTATCTGCTACTGCCTCTACTGCTGCCACCTGAGGAGGCTTGAGTTATGGGGACACCCCACTCCCCTCTCAGCTAGCCAAAAAGACCCTCTCACTGACCTTTGGTACCTGTGGGTTGAAGGATCTGTGCTGCTGCTAGAGATTCTGTCCCTGAAAACTGCTTGGGTCTCCTTCTTTCAGTGCCTCATGGCCAAGGCAAGCCTGGGCTCTGCTCCTCATCTGGTGCATGACAGTCCTTTCCTGTGGGTCTTTCAGATTCCTCTGGGGCAGAAGTCTCCTCCACTCCATTGTTCTGTGGCTTCTGCTGCTCTAGAATTTGTTGAGAGTTCTTCTTTACAGCTATTTTATGGGCCATGGGGTAAGAGCTAAGCATATGTACTTCTTTCTACTCCACCATCTTGGCTCCTCCCCCCTATCTCTTTTATTTAAAACTTCACAACTCCTTACAACTCCTAACCCCTTTGGGGGCGAAAAGATAAAGTCATTTTTCTGGGCACCAGTATGTAGCACCTTGATGTTCTGAGCTGCACAAGGATGGAGTCCTAACCAAGAAACCAGGGACAGTTAAGTAGAAGTATATATTTCCTTGAATTTTTACTTATTGAGGGAAAATGCCCACATAGTTCATAAATAATGTGATGATACATGCATTTGGGCAAAAGAATGTGAACATTAGTTTGCTTGTTTAGAAAATTTTGTGCCTGCTCCTTCTATCCCCAACTTGACTGGCAGAGCCACACATCAGGGAGCATCTGTGTCTGAAATTTTGCCCAAAAAGACACAAGGAGGAATTCAATGCTTCTCTGATTATCTTGGCACTGGCTGCCATTTTAGGATAGTTCTGGGAATTTTTCATGAATTAGTGACCCTTGAAATTCACAGTGAGCAATAAAAGATTGATGATTCTGCATTTCTTTGATAATTTGCCTGTCCCACTTTGGTTACCATTCTTTTGTTTCATAAAATGATAAGGGAAGATAATTGGTGTTTATTAAGGATTTACTATGTGCTAGGCACTGTGATAAGTTCTTTAAAATATTGATTCTCAGAGTAACCCTGTGAATTAGAAGAAGGATGTGTGCACTCAGTTATAAGTATTTCTCCTGGCTCCAGGTAGCAAAGACGAGTACTATGATTCGTGGTTCTCCAGACAGTATAATTCCTCCATAGTATCAAAGAATCTCAGAGGTGTTAGAACCATCAGTCATGGAGTCCAACTCATAACTGAGGGAGGACTGTGTGGTAAATCATCATCCAGTCTCCTCCTGAAGGCCTCAAAGTGAGGAGAAACCATTAACATCTGATCTGGGCCATCTCTGTTAAGGAATTTTTCTTTTTTTGCAAAATTCTTCTTAATGTAATACCTGGTTACAGCAAACCACTTCCTTTTTTATTTTTAAAGAAATTAAACAATGAAAAAGGAGAAGGGAAGTACAGAAGGTGATGACTCACCTGACCTTTAACACTGGTTCAGGGAGTCATTGTACAATGTGAAATTCAAGCAGAAATTTTAAAAGAGCAATCTGTGACTTTGTCTCTATGTCTCTTTCAGAATTTGTATCTGCCCTTCTCATTGCTCAAAATTGTTGACATTTGAATTGCTGCAAGGTTGCAACAACAATAATTTTTTGTCTCAAGATTCACAATGAATATGTTGAAAGATTTCATGTGATGTTGGACTGAGGAAAACTTAGAAGAATGCTGTAGGAACCAGAAAGAAGTTCAAGGTTCACTGGACAATGTGCTAAGAAAGGGTTTGGACTTGGAATGGGGATCTTCCTGTACCATGTAGCAAAACTTTCATTTCTACTCTTTATGTCTTTGAAATGAGCTAGTGGGGGAAGGGAGAGTCTTAAAACTATTCTCTGCAAATAGCCTCTGGCTGTTTCTTTTCCCTTGGCAGAAGCAGAATTGAGAGTTGACATTTTACAGGAGAGGCTGCATCCTCAAAGGAGTTTATCCATCACATCCTTCTCAGCCATATTGGCTTATGAGTTTCACTGGTGTATTTTTTATTTCCATTCACTCAGTGAATATACTTGTATAACAACTGTACAATCCTGATGGAGGGGAGGACGTAAATTTAAGAATGGGATTAGAATCTCAAGGGAAATTGGTCAAGTGAACCAAATAAATTATGACAATCTTTCAATTTTGAACCTTCTGCTAAACAAGAGAAGTTACAGCCTAGAGTCAAGGCTCTAGACCAAGACAATAGGAATCTGCCTCATGGAAACCCAGACAGTCCTGCTGCTCATTCATTCCTTTATATGAGCATTCACAAGCACTGCACTTTTGTTAGACACTGAAAGAGGAGTGGGAGGAATGAGCTCGAACCAACCCCTGATGTTCGCGCAGAGCTTGCTCTTGGAAGAACTATTCTATCTATTCCCGTTCACTCATTCACAGGCCTCCCCCCCCGAAATGACCTTTTCAGATGGTATGTTCTTAAGAGGAGATAGAAGCTGCCATTTTTGCTTTAGGGATTGAGGCAACATTTTGTTTCTCTTCACTGCCAATCCAAAACTGAGGTCAAGATAAAGCAAGTCTAACTAACTGCTGGAAAATACTGTATCTGTCACATTTTCCCCTCTTCTGCTTATACACCCCCAGTTCCCTCAGCATCATTTTCTGTCTTCACCATCCCAGTTTCCCTCTTTCACATGATCTCCAACTTCTTTTCAGTGTCCCTTCTAAGATACAGCACACACAACACACACACATGTGCACGCACCTACATACACATGGCTACACACATCACACACATGCGCATTCACCTACATGCACACATGGTTACACACATGCACACGTGCACAAGCACACATTCCCCCCACATGTGCATGCACACACAGGCACACACACTCAACACATTAAATAAAACAAACAAAAAACCCTATTTTACATTCTAGGGTCAGATCATCATCATTTTTATTGTTAATTTTGTCGTAGTTGTTATTTATTTAGTTGGCTGTATTTTTATTATTTTAGTTCTTATTCAAACTCTTGTTTCCATTTAATTCATGTGTTGTCATATTTGTATTGTTTTATGCTTGTTTGTTCTTGATTTGTAGATGGCAACAACATCCTAGAGTTCACTTATATTGAATTGATGGGTTGCTTGAACTCCCAAAGTTCTACAAATGGCTATACATTGAATTGCATGGATAAGAATCATTTGCAATATGTCTAGGGATGGCATTTGTAATCTATTTCTATCACTTTGAGGTAGGATGAGTATGTGCAGCATTGTAGAACAGAAAGGACACTGACTCTAGATGCAGATATCACCTCTGATACTAATGACCTAGCTGACATGGAACAAGTCACTTGTGCACCCTAGCTCTGTTCCGTCATCTCTCAAATGAGAGACTTGGAGAAGATGTTTCCTGAGATCTCCTTCAGGTCTAGATATGTAATCTGATGATACTAAGAAGTCATCTAAGCAAATCAATCCACTGCTCAAAAGTATTGGGTGTCCCGCTATTGCCTGTAGATAAAATTTAAACTCTTGTGCCTGATGGTTAAGATTTTCTTTCACAATCTGATTCCATGTGAAATTTCTAGATTTTTTCTATTATTATTTTTGTAATCTAAATTCTGTCCCAAATGAAACAATAGTTATTCTTCAAAGTTGGTCCATCCGCCATTTCCCACTTCCATGCAAATGTTGGCTTGCCATCCCCCCTACCCTGCGTTCTATTCTCATTTCCACCGCTTAGATAGCTCATCTTCAAACCTCAGCTGACATATGATACCCTATGTGAATTCTTCTCTTTCCTCCTCCTCATATTTCCACCTTCCACCTTCAAGTTGTTAGTGGCTTCTCTGTTATCAAATCTTCCTGTATTACTTGTTGGTCTGTCTGCTTTATTTTCCCAGTAGAATGTCAACTGACATCACAGACTAGCTGTTTTTTTTTCTTGAATCAATTTGTGTAATGCTGAGTGACTCTTGTAGAGAAGTACTTAATAGAAGATTGCTGAATTTGATTAAAAACATTCCATACTTTAATGGACTTTATAATCTAGGATTATGAAATCCACTCTATTGCTGTATTTTTAAATGTGTATTTTACTGCAAATTTAATAATCATAAATAAAATGAAGCTAAAACAATAAAAAATATAAATAAGCCATAAAGGGAAAACTATAGTTTATTCTAAGGAAAATACACATAATACTTCAAAAATCATAAAATTTTATTCATCTTGTATGTCCCTTTATAACTCTTTTCTTGAAATCTTATCAGAATTTTTATTCTATCCTTTGCTGTCCTATACTCGGTGCAATAACAGACATAATGATATTGTAAATATTTATTTCTGTGTGCTTCTAATTCTGTTTGTTCAAAGGCAGCCAACCAACAATAGTTAATATCTAATAGCATTTCCCACAGCAAACTAATTGGAAGAATGGCTATACTTCTATCTACAGATACTATAGCTGTGGGTACAAATAAAAGGAGAAAGTCAAACAAATATTAAGCATTTATGAAGTGCCAGTCACTATTTTAAGCATTTCTTTGGTTACAAATATAAGCAAAAAAGGCAGTCCCTGCCTTCAAGGCAATTATACTCCAAAAGAGGAGATAACTCACAAAATAGACTGAACATCAAGGGAAGGGGTAATGAATATACCAGACATGATGACATCATTTTAAATGAATTAGGAAGGGATTCAAGGCCTAACTTGGCACCTCTAAGATGAAGACTTCAAGAGGAACCTAGCTCAGGAAAAAGGGACTGGGTTCTTAAAGAGAGATTTAGTGGGTTGAAAAGGTCTAGGGATGGTTAGATATCCCATGGTGATGAAGTCACCTAGAGCTGAAAGAAGTTTCAGGGTGACATAGGACCAAGATAATGGTTTTTAAGTCCAGAAGCCAGACACTGAAGCTGGATCTACAAACGAAGTTTGTGTGTGTGTGTGTGTGTGTGTGTGTGTGTGTGTGTGTGTGTGTGTGTGTGTAAAGGGAGGAGAATGGGAGAGAAAGGAGGGCAGATAACATAAATACAGCAAAAGACAGAGATTTTGTGAATGCAATCATTGCTCATTAATTTATTTGCTGTTGAATTTGTGTTTTTGTTTTTGGTGTTTATTCTTTGGTGGATGCCACCTTCTACAGAGAAAGAAAGAGAGACACAAAAAGGTAACAATAGAGATAAAAAGAGACAGAGAGAGGATGAGAGAGAGTATCAAGAGGGTAAAACTATTAATATAGATGCATGCATGTAGACATACGTACAAACATATAAATTCTTTACCTTATTTATTAGTGATTAGGTGACTTACCCGTAGCATGTATTAGATGCCTGTACCTTGAACTCAGCCTTTCATGATGACAAGTCTGTACTTCTGTCTTCAATACTGTAATCAGTAATTGGAGTAGTGGTAGGAGTAGTAAAAATAATTAATGATAATTATAAAGGCAGTACTCAAAACCTTTCAAACATTCCCCAGGACCTATATTCTTGGTTCTTACACGTGATCTCTACCTTTCTCTTCTGTGTAACTCTTGGTTCTGTCTTCCTAAAAGTCTACCACAAGCAGCTCATCCAAACTTCTGGGAGACTCCTCTGCCTTCTCCTTCTATCACAAAGATAGGAGTAGAGCACACTGCTTATATACCTTCCTTCTGGCATCCTTTGAGATTTTGGTAATTCATTTTCTTTTTCTATCACATGGTGTCCCTCATGACATAATTTACTCCTGTCCTTCAAAATTATTTATTTGATTGATTTGATGTTGCATCAGGTTCACACCCACCATGACTTTGAACCTCCCTGCCTTCAACAGCATCATTCACTATCATTTCCTAAGCAATGATTTCTGAGACTAGTATAACACTTTAAAGTTCACACTTCTTTATGTACAGCTTTATATGTATGTATTGTGATAATACCTTCAGGTGGGTAATATACTATTATCTCTATTTTATGGATAAACTAAAATTTGATAACTTTCTGATTACAGTATCACCTAATAAGTAGTAGAGGCAGATCTGAGCTTAGTTCTCCTTGACTCCAGCTCCAGCATTATGAACTTAGTACTATGATGCCTCTTCATAGGGCTAAGGGATAAGAAAAACAAAGACAAAACTCCATCAAAGAATGAATTACTTCTCTATAGATTAGGAAGTATGACTGACAGGATCCCATCTGTACTAGTAATAGTTAGCATTTATGTCAGTGCTTTATGATATGCAAAATGCTTTATTTTTTTACTTTACATTGCTATGAAGGGCTAAGTCTATCAAAAAGAGTCCTTGCCAATGTAAGGACCGAAAACATTTCCAAAGGATTCATGATGCAAAATTCCATCCACACCCAGAAAAAGAACTATGGAGTGAGAACACAGAATGAAACAGTCTAGTTTCTTTTTTGTTATATTGAGTTTTGTTTAGTTTTATTCATGCTTTCTCCTATTCATTTTAATTCTTCTATGCAATAAAATGTGAAAATGTATTTAATAAGAATGTATGTGTAGAGTCCATATAAAATTGCATGTTGTCTGGGGGAAGAAAAGAAAGGGAAGGAGAGAAAATTTAAAACTTATGGAAGTAAATTTGAAGGGAAAAAACAGTCCTCATAGTGTGGCTGTTACTGTGTAACATGTTCTCCTGGTTCATCTCACTTTACTCAGCATCAGTTCATAAAAATTTTTCCAGGCTTTTCTGAAATCTGCCTGTTTGTCATTTCTTATGGCACAATACTACTCCAATATTTTCATATACCACAACTTGTTTAACCATTCTCCAATTGACAGGCATCCTGTTGATTTCCAGCTCTTGGATACCACAAAAAAAGAACTGCTATAAATATTTTTGTACATATGTCTCATTTTCCCATTTTTATGATCTCTTTGGGATATAGTTCTTAAAATGGTATTGCTGGGTCAAAGGGCATGTACATTTTTATAGCCCTTTTGACATAGTTCCAAAATGCTCTTCAGAATGGATGGATTATCTCACAGTTCGACCAACAGTGAATTAGAGTTCCAACTCTCCCACATCTTCCAAAAGACCTTACTTTGAATCCTTGATTCTTTGTCAGCTTGTTTTCTGATCTCTAAGTTAGGTCCAGTGTTCTGTCAATGTGCTATGCCATCGAATTCATGACAAGCCTATTTGATCTTGGTCTTAGAGAGTGTTCCTCTCATTGGAAACCACTGTATTGAGACTGCTTTCATTCACATGGATGACTTCTTTTTCCTGGCCACAGATTTATGAAGAGGAGGAGAGCCATCACCATGCAACTTCCCACTTTATGTCTTTAAATTACTATGGCTCCTGTTTCTGTATTTCACCAACCTCATTCCATTGGCCTTCCTTCAGGCTAACTAGTGCTCTCCCAGCTTCCCTGGAATGCTCTTGTGAAGGGAACCAATGACCTCACCAAACTCACTACAAAAAGGCACCTTCAAACATCACTTAACTTTCTCATATTATCAAAACCCAGCAGAATGATTCCCTTTTCTAAAGCTTTCTAAAGCCTTTCCTAACTGGGTTTCTGAAACAAGATCTTTTTGTTTGTCAAATAATTTCCTCATCATTAAGATACTTTCCTCTGCAATTCTGCCTTCCTCCTGCTGAATAGTAATGCTAGCTCCTACATATACAACTAATACTGAACATGATCTCATATGATCCTGCCACAGCAATCCCTGATGGGGGAAGGGAAGAAGGAGCAGGAGTCAGAGTAGATATAACAGGTCTGTCCTTATCCCTCCAGATGCTACAGCTTCCCCTCAGAAATGCCTTTGTACATATCTTGTCTTACATTGTTAGAAACTAACTGCCCTTGTAGGATTTTAGCTCTTTGAAAACTAGGACTGTTTATTTTTTGTCTTTCTATCTTCATGCTTACCAGACTGTGAGGCACATAGTAAATTTATAGTGAATGCTTTTTGATTGATAGATGGTTTCAGGAACACCTGGGTTGATACATAATGTAAAACTGGGCTAGTTACTTACCTGCTCAAGGATCCAAATACATTGTAAGACTATAACTTTCAGACAAATCATGCAACTGTGTTGACAGAGCTCATTTGCATCCCAGGAGTACCCTGGAATGAAACCCTAATTGATGATCAAAGGATATGAACAGGCAGTCTTCAATTGAAGAAATTAAAGCCATCTATAGTCATATGAAAAATGCTCTCAACCTCTACTGATTAGAGAAATACAAATTTAAAGAACTCTGAGGTACCACCTCAGACCTATGAGAAAGTATAATATGAGGAAAAAAAGGAAAATGATAAATATTGGAGATGTTGCAAAATTGGAAGACTAATGTATCCTTGGTGGAGTTATGAACTGATATAACCATTCTGCAGGGCAATTTGGAACTATGAAAAAAGACTATAAAACTGTATACTCTCTTCGACCCAAGAATATCAATATTAGGTCTGTATCCCAAAGAGATAATTTAAAAAGGGAAAAGGACTCACACGTGCAAAAATATTTACAAGTCTTTTTTGTGGTGACAAAGAATTAGAAACTGAGGGATGCTGATCAATTGAAGAATGGCTGAACAAGCTGTTGCATACAAAGATAATGGAATGCTATTGATGCATTAAAAGTAATGAGTAGCAGATTCCAAAAAAATATTGAAAGATGTACTTTAACTGATGCTGAGTGAAGTGAGCAGAACCAGCAGAACATTGTACACAGTGACACCAACACTGTGTGATAATTAACTATGATAGAAAGCTCTCTCAGCAATGCCATGATCTGAGACAATTCCAAGACTAAGAACTATGGAGTACGAATGCAGATTAAAGGAGACTATTTTCTTTCTTTTTTTCTTTCTTGTGTTTTTTCCCCTTTTCTTTGTATTCTTCTTTCACAACATGACTAATGAGGAAATGTTTATTATCGTTATTGGAAATATATAGTCTATGTCAGATTGAATGATGTCTTGGAAAGCAGAAAGCAAGGGTGAAACAGAAAAAAAATGAACTCTAAATTTTGTAAAACTGCATCTTGAAAGTTATCTTTGCAGGTAATTTAAAGAAAATACTATTAAGCAGGAAAAAATCTAATTAAAAAAGTTCAGAAAGAAAACATCTTCCTAAAAGTTACTATGGATAATGAAGATACACACATACATATATATGCTGTATATGTGTATGTATATGGTACATATACAGATGTATATGCATGCACATATGTATGTGTGAACATCTATGAACACATGTATATATGTATACATATTTATACATGCACAAACACACTTAAATATGCATCAAGTGGCATAATATCCAAGTTCTTAAAGAAGTCAAGTGATTACAGAGAAAGTATAGAGCAAAACAATACAGTCCCCTCTTAAAACTTGATAATTCCAATAGAAAAAAATGAGCAAGAAACTACGGAAGTAAATATAATATTAGAAATATATATATATGTATATATATATATATATACATATATATATATATATACATATATATATATATAGAACAGACCTTAGGAACAGAAAGGAATACAGCTTTTTCTCAGCAGCACATGGCAACTGCATTTTATCCCATGGAGATGAAACTAAGAAAAGCTGGAGCTGGGAAGTGAAGAACGAGGTGAAAGGCCAGATTTTTGGCCTTTTGTTTGTCCAGATGAATTTTGCTATTATTTTCCTAGACCTATAAGAATTTTTGGTAATTTGACTGGTTTTTAACTGAATAAGTAAATAATTTAGGTGGAATTGTCTTTTGCATTGTATTAGCTCAGCCTACCCATGAGCAACTGATATTTTCCCAATTACTTAGATCTGACTTTATTTGTGAGAAAAGTGTTTTGAAATTTAAAGAAAGTTGCTGGATTTGGCTTGGCAGATAGACTCCCTAATACTTTACATTGTCTACAGTTAATTTAAATGAAATTTCTCTTTATATCTCTTTTTATATCTCTTTCTGGGTTTTATGAGTAATATATAGAATTGCTGATGTTTTATATGGGTTTATTTTATATCCTGAAACATTGCTAAAGTTGTTGAATATTTCATGTAATTTTTAATTGATTTTCTAGGATTCTCTAAGTATGTCATCATATCATCTGCAAAGAATGATATCTTTGTTTATTCATGGTCTACTGTAATTCCTTCACTCTCTTATTGCTAAAGCTAATATCTCTAGTACTATATTAAATAACGATGGGGATAGTGGACATCCTTGTTTCTCCTTGATCTTATTGGAAATGTTTCTAGCTTATCCCTATTAAATACAATGTTTCCTGATGGCATTAAGTACGTGCTACTAATCAAGCTCGGAATTCAGTCCTAGGGCAAGATAAAGACTGAGCAGCAAGGCAGGACAGCTGAGTGTGTGTTTTTGCAGCATTCCCCCGGGATGACTTGGGACCCAGGGGGTGAAGTTGGCTATGGTGGGTGGGGGGAAGTGCCATGGACCCCCAAGGATGACCCTTTTGGCTTTGTTGCCCAACTGACCCTCAGGACTTGGAAGCAGAGGCTGAAGCAGCATTCAGACCAAGACTTGGCTCTTTAGAGCCTGCACCAGAGAGTGTCTGGAGGAAGCCTGCATTGGCAGCGTCAGGGGAAAGACACACCCGCAGCAAGGACTTTATTTGGACATCTGTTTTCATTTTGGATGGAAGAAGGAAGAGCTGAGAGCTCACTCCCCAAAGAATGATACGTTATGTGATGTATTTACCTTCGTATTTCTTTATGGCCATGTGGTCACTCAGTTAGTGAGCTGTTATGTTATATATTCTGCAAATGTGAAGTTCATGAAGTGTTTACTTTGTAGGAATTACTCAAGAAATGTTAATGCCTATTCAGATACAAGTTGACTATGTAAGAGAAGCGAAAGATCTCTACAGAATGTAATGTTAATGTACTGTTAATGAGATTTAAAGATTTCCCCCACCTCAGATGGAGCCCATTCAGGTAAGCTTGATTAGGGGAGGCTTGTTTTGTAGGAAAGTCCACATCTTTTGTTAATTGTTGAGGAGGCCCGGGTCATGACACTGCTGATGCCCTGTGGCTTTGAAAAGTGTATACACACACATGTATGTATGTATGTATGTATACATATATGCATATGTATGTATATACATATATGTGTATATATACTTATGCATATTTACATTTGTATTTATATATGTGTATATATACTTATATACATATTTATATTTGTATTTATGTGTGTGTATATGTATATGTATATGTATATAGATTATATATATGCATATAGATTTTATTTATATATATATATATATATATATTTTCTAAGCTGAGGTTTTTCTTTGGTACTTACTCTTTGGAAGAAGGTTTGTGTGCCAGATGAGATTCTGGGTAGCCATGAAGAAGCCTTCCTCCTCCTGCTTTGAAAACCCAGATGGTGCTAATTCTCTCTCTGATAACTGTATGTATGTAATGGTCAGACAGTTGGATCTGTCTCTTGATCTGTGACATAGGTATTGTTTATGGTCAGACAGAAGCC
Organism: Potorous gilbertii; assembly: GCA_028658325.1. Classification (NCBI taxonomy): domain Eukaryota; kingdom Metazoa; phylum Chordata; class Mammalia; order Diprotodontia; family Potoroidae; genus Potorous; species Potorous gilbertii. The sequence continues at coordinate 96,980,410 of CM053769.1, read as the reverse complement.
CTCTCTGTTGGTCTTTATTTCTCTGTTTATATTTTTTCTGTTGGAATATGTGATTAAAGAAGATTGTTGACCCCTCAAAAGATCTAAGAACTTGTGCTAGCAGGTCATCCTGAATGTGTTAGGGTGTTTGCCACTACAGCGTATTCCATAACACTGAGACTCAGTATCTCTCACTGGATTTCTGAGGGGAGACTTAGTTTTCTGGGTAGCTTTCTGTCTTGGATTGTGCTCCCATTTTACCCAAGTAATATAAACCGTCCTTGCTGATACTCCATGTCTTCTGGGCTAAAAGATTTCTGTCTTTTCATTGACTCTGCTGTTCTAAGACTTGTTCTGGGTAGCTATTTTATGGTTGTTTGTTGGTGAATATGGGAGAGCTACAGCAATTTATTACTTACTCCACCATCTTGGCTCCCTCAAGTTCCCTATATTGTTCTTATTGAGAAGGTAGAAGTGTGTGCTTAGAAAATTCAATCAATTGATTCAGCACTCAGAGGGTGGCTGGAATAGAAAAGAATATGTCAATGACTGAAGTATCTACATGGTAAGAAGTCACCAATGGAATTTGTGATCCTGAGCTGTTTACATTTTGATTAATCCCATATTATACAATCATCAAATATTCAAAAGATGGAAAGCTGAGAGATATGTTAAAAACAACTCATGATGGAATCAGAATCTAAAATAATTTTGATGGGATATGTAAGTAGGGCAGTCAGGATAGTGGAGTGAAATGTCACAGTTGCCAAACTTTGCCTCCAAATTTCTCCTAAAAATTTACCATAGAATGTGCAAAATTGAGTTCTGAACAGAAAATCCAACAAAATATCAGATTGAGTCAACCCTAGGGCAACTTAGTAAAATAAAAAAAATAAATCTATAGACACTGAGGTGGAGGTTGTCTGAGAGCTTAGCATGCTGGCTGTATACGTGTATGTATGTGACCATGCATCTTTATACACATATAGGTGTATATCTATGTATCTATATACATGTACATATATATGTGCATACATACATATACATATACATACATACATATGTGTGTGTGTATATATATATATATATATATATATATATATATATACACATACACACACCTATATACACTGCTTGGAGATGGGAGCTACAGTAACAGAAGCAAGGTGTCAGATGTATCCAATGCAATGGGATTATAAAACTACTAATCACCTGATCAGAAAGAGATGCCAGGGAAATACTTGTACTACCTCTGGGCAAAAGTTCCAGTGATATTTAGAAATTCTATTGCCTATTAACCAATTGCTGGTTGCAAATTTCAGGGTGGAGAGGAGCAGACATAGTCATAGCCAACAAAAAATAGGAGGTCTACCCAGGTAAGAACCAGAGTACAGAGCACAAGGAAAGTAACCAGACCTCTCCCTGATAAAACTGCCTTAGAAGTACCAAAAACCTACCTTCTTTAACACCAAGTTACAGAAATTAAAGTCAGTCATGCCCCTATGTGTGAGAAGAAACTAACTATAATATACACTTCAAAGTCAAAAAATAGGCTGGAAAAATGGGAGTGAGGGGAACATGACCATAAAAAACTTGTACATTCATATTTGCATAAGTAGATAGATATGTTTGTGTGGGTATGCATGCATGTATATATACATGCATGTGTGTATGTATATATACATACATTTCATATATATGTACACATATGTGCATATATGTGTATATAATATATATAAAACAAAATATGTTTTAAATATTAAATAAAAACAATAGAGAAAAAATCAAAAGAAAATGAGAGCTTTCCAATAAAATTGTGAAAAGGAAAGTAACAATTTGGTAAAAGAAACAACAAAACAAAGAAAATAACTCCTTAAAAATAAGAATCCACCAATTAGTATAGGAGATAGGAAACCTCACTGAAAAAAATATGTTAACAATTAGGATTGGTCAAGTGAAGGCTAATGATGATATATCAAAAACAAGGAAACAAATAATAAAACAAATCAAAAGAATAGAAAAAAAACCAAAATGTAAATATTGCATCAGGAAAGAAATGACCTGAAAAAGACTGAGGGGAAATAACCTAAGAATTATTTCACCACTATATTTTCACTACACAAAAAATGATGCTAGATGTAAAATTTCAAAAACATATTGTCCACATAACTAAAAAATACCAAGGGCAAAGTAGAAACTGAAAAAGTTCACCAATCACCTCTGAAAGAGATCCCAAAGTAAAATCCCTAGGCATATTATGGCCAAATACCACAGTCTGTATGTGAAGGAGAAAATAATGGGAACTCACAGAAAATAAATAAACAAATGAATGAACTAATTAATAAATACTTTGGAGCCAAAGTCAGCGTAACATAAGATTTAGAAGCTACCACTCTAAAGGAAGGCATGACTGTAGCTAACACATTTTGGAAGGCAAAGGAACTGAAATTAGAACCAAGAATTCCCTACCCAAAAACATCAGCATAATGCTACAGGAGAAAAAAGAATATTTGATGATATAGAAGACCTTTATGCATTCCTGATCTAAATATCATAGTTAAATAGAAAATGTGGCATTTAAATATGACTCCAAAAAGCATAAAACAATAAACACAACCAAAGAGCAATGATGTCAAACTGTTTAAATTTCCAAATGGGAAGATGAAATATGTAACACCAGAGAAGTTGGAAGGTATCTATTTAGACAGAGCACATGGATATAAGTCTATTATGTTGGGAAGATCCTAAAAGAAAAATGAAAAAGAAAACCAATAAGAAAGAAAAGATATGCTCTGTGAGAAGGGAGAACAATGGGCTAGACCATGTCGCATAAAGGAAGAGTTTTTACAATGGTAGGGAATGTGGAGGCATCAAGCAATGCATTAGTCTCCTTCTCATCTGAACTGTTCAAACACAGAGAAAAATGTACATACACAAAGTAGGGTATGCAAATTTGTCTTATCCAACAGGCAAGAAGAAAAAAAACAGGCTAAGAGAATGGAGATGATAAGCAAGAGTGCAAATTAAGGGAGGCAGTGAAGAAAAGCAAAATAGACTCTTGAGGAAGGGGAAGAGCAAAAACAAAAAATGAGAAGGATGAATAGGAAAAATACAATAGAGGGAAATACACAGACAATAATAACAACTATAAATGTGAATGGCATGAACTCCCTCATAAAATAGAAGATGACCAAATGAATTAGAAGCCTGAATCCAAAAATACATTCTTTCAAAGAAACACACTTGAAACAGAAAGATGCACACAGGGAACTAAAAGGAGGAGCTGGAACAGAATCAATTATATTTCAGCTGAAGTTAAAAAAAAGACAGGGATAAAAATTTTGATTTCTGACAAAGCAAAAGTATACACACACACACATACACACACACACACTTAATTAAAAGAGATAATCAAAAAACTACATTTTTCTAAAAAGTAATATAAAATGAAGTAATATCAATACTAACTGTATATGCACCAAATGATATAGCATCCAAGTTCTGGAAGGAAAAATTAAATTAATTTTAGGAGGAAAAATGATCCTAACACTATACTAGTAAATGAAATCAATTTGCCCCTCTCAGATTCAAATCTAACAATAAAATTAATAAGAAAGAACTTAAGGAGATAAATACAAATAAATTTTGTCAAAGTTGTATGTAATAGATCTTTGGAGAATACTGAACAGGAATAGAAATAGAATATTTTTACCAGTTGTACATGGCATTTTCTAAAAAAAAAATAAGTTCCATGCAATGGAGTATAAATCTTTAATGAAATGCAGAAAAGTAGAAATAATAAATTCACTCTTTGGGTATCATAATACAATAAAAATTTCATTAGAAATTAATTGTAAACTAAATATAACCACAAAAAATCAGTTTGTTAAAGAACAAATCATAGAAAAAAGCAATAATCTCATTAAAGATATTTAAAGCAATGAAATAACTTCTGTTGAGTGAAGCAATACTTAGGGGAAAATGTATATCTCTAAGCATTTACATCCATTTAAAAAAAAAAACAAATATATCAAAACATAGATCCTGCAACCAAAAAAAAAATCACCCACAAAATCCTGAAATAGAAATCCTGAAAATCAAAGAGATTAATGAAAGAAAAAAATTAAAAAAACTTATTGAACTAAGAAACAATCTAGAACCTGGATTTATGAAAAAAAGAAAGATAAGTCATTGAGTAATTTGATTTTTTTAATAGAAAGGAGAAAGTTAAATGAAAAGATTCAAAAATTAAAAGTAAGTGTAAAACAATGAAGATGAAATTAAAGCATTATTAGGACCTATTTTGATCAACTATGTACCAATATAACTGGCAATCTAAATGAAATGCATGTTTTTGCCCATATTTACAGAGGAAGAAATAGAATACTTAAATAACCCTATCTTAGGAAAAGAAATTGAACATGCCATGGATGAGTTGCCTAAAGAGGGGGTGGGTTGAGAATGGGGGACTAAATCACATTACAAGAACATTCTGACAAACATTTAAGAAAATAATTAATTTTAGCATCTAATAAATAGTTTGGGAGAACAGGCAAAGAAAGAGTCATATAAAATTCCTTCTTCGACACAAATATGGTGGTATGTAAACCAGGGAGAGTGCACCAGATAAAAATCAATACTATATATCAATTTGACTAAATAGTATTGATACAAAAGTTTTAAATAAAATACTAGCAATAAGTTTACTGCAATATATCATATACATTCTAGTCATGCAGATTTAAGTCAGGAATGCAAGGCTGGCTCAATATTAAGAAAAATAAATCCATAATTGAGCATATAAGTAGCAAAAACAACAAAATTGTATGACTGTATCAATAGGTACATAAAAGCTTTTTGACAAAATGCAATATCCATTCCTATTACAAACACTGGAATGTGTAAGAATAAAAGTCCAATAATAAATGGAACTGTGCTTAAAATAATAAGTAGTATATACCTAAAAATAAGATGAAGCATTGGTGGTAAATCAGAAGCCTGTCCAATAAGATATAGGCTGAGACAAGGATTTCAATTATCAAAATCATTGTTCAATATTTTACCAAAATGGTAACTCTATCAAGGAGATTATAAAAATAAATTGAAGGGATAAGAACAATCATAGGTAATAAAGAAACAATGCTATACTTTTTTGCAGATGGTATGATGGTTTACTTAGAGAACCTTGGAGAATCAACTAACAATTAGCTGAAACAATTAACAATTTAGTAAAGTTGCAGAATATAAAATTGAGCCACATAAAACTTTCGCATTTTTATAAATTATTAGCAAAACCCGAAGGGAAGAATAAAGGAAGTTCCATTTAAAGTAACTGAAGATAGTGCAAAACACTTGAAAATATACCTGTCAAGATATACACAGAAACTATATAAACACAATTGCAAAGTCCTTTTCACATAAATAAAAACAGATCTAAACAACTGGAGAAATATCAATTTCTCATAGGTAGAATGATGAAATGTTATGAAAAGTGATAATTCTATCTAAATCAATTTACTTATTTAGTACAATAATAATCAGTCTTCCAAATTATTATTTTGTAGAGCTAGAAAAATATAATAAAATTTATCTGGAAGAATATTAAGGAAAATAATTTTTAAAAACTGAAGGAACTTAGATTAGCGATACCAGATTTTAAACTATACTACAAAGTGGTAATTATTAGACAGTTTGATACAGGGTTAAAAATTAAGTGGTTTATCAATGAAATAGATTAAGTATATGTGTGTTTATATGTGTATGTGTAATAAGGAATGGAAAGGGTAGGAGGAAGGAAATGAATGATTTTGATTACATGAAATCTTAAAGTATTTTGGTTAAAGAAAAAATGAATCCAAAATTGTAAGAAAGTAGGAAACAGGAAATAGTGAAATTATAGTATAATGATGATCAATTATGAAAAATTTAGCTACTTTTATTAGCACAATGATCCACAGTAATTTCATAGGATTATTGATTAAAAATATTTTCCATCTCCAGGGAGATGGCTGATGAACTCTGATTGAAGATGGAACATACATTTTTCTTTTTTTCTTTTCCTTGGGTTTCACTTTTTTCCACAATATGGATAAAGAAAAATATATTTTCTCTAACTTCATATGTATATTGTGTATCATATTTCTTGCTTTTTCCGTAGAAGGAGGGCATCCAGGGAAGAAAATTTGAAACTGCAAATGAAAATTTTAAATAAAAATATTGATGGTCTAGAATGTTGATCTTAATATCATAAGTCAACATTCAATAGGGATAAACATGTAGTCTTGTAGATAGGTACTTCACAGAATAAGGTGGGGGAGGCAAAGATATATAACATTTGCTATGTAAAAAAAAAAACATCTGGAGGTGTTAGTTGAATTAATAACTTAATATGAGTCACAACTCTAATGTTATGACCAAAAAAAAAATGCTGATGCTGTTAAGGGCTGCAGAAAGGATAGAGTTTCCAGGTATAAGGAAGTTAAAAATCAGTCTGTCTTCTTTAGAACTCACCTGGAGTGTTGTACTCAGTGTTTAGGATTGCGGATTAAGAAGGACATCATTAAGGCAGAGAATGTTCAGACTAGGACACAGGGACTAAATATAATAGATATTTCTCAGTATATTTTGTTCTCTATGGGTTGTGTATCCTCATCCAGATAATCTTTCTTTGAATAACATAATTAGAACTTTATTATTTCTCATCCAAACTTATTCAACTACTCAAAATCCCTTCTGAAAAACAAAACACAGGCCTTTGCACTCATCTTTATTTTCTCCTTCCTCGTCATCATCATCATCCTTATTAATAACACCTTCATATCCTTATCATCCTAATCATCCTCATCAACATCTACTAATCACTGGTATCTTCCTCTTTACTAACATCCTCCTCCTCTCCCTTATCATCATCTTCTTCCTCATCATTCTTTCAAGCAAATCTCTCTTCAAATCATATTCCTCCAGATCTCTGGAATCAGGAAAGGTTATTCCCCTTACATGGGCATACATGAAAATCTTATTCTAAGATTACTTTTTTACCTGTATTTAGTAGTCTTCATTTTTCTAGGTTACTTTTGTCATCAACTAGGAAACTGACAGAATTACCCTTTTACTTTAATGATCAGGTGACTTCATGGTCATTGATCTGATGACTCATTGAGAAAACAAAGAATTCTCTTTTAGGGGACTAAGAGACCCTTCGCATAATTGTCACATAAAAACAATACTAAAATAAAATAAGGTACAGGAAAGCAAAGAAAGTAGAGTGTCTGTAGATGCTCATACCTCCGTGGGAAAATGAGTGGACTTGGCCCCTTGAACTTCTACATTTCACATTTCTGCTCACATCCTTTCTCTATTGGCTCCCTTTTATTTATACTGATTCTCCCTACCCCACCCCCCATGTTAACAGTGAATGAAACTTAAGGACTGTAATTCAATTACCCCCTGGATATCTAGAAGGGTTTAATAATCATCTTGCCTGAAGGCAGGGGCAAGACCCCCTCAGTGCCTTAGATTCTAAGATAAAATCCTGGAAACTTCACTTTTGTCCTCTTCAGAGATTTCCTGAATGAATAGCAGTGGGCTTGATGACAGGCCTGTCTGATGAAACTTTTTGTTCCTCTGGAATCTAGTCGTGCATTTGGCTTTTGCTGGTGAGACATTAGGTGAGGGTAAAATTGTAGGAATTGAGTCTAAGTTATAGTTAACCTTATAGCTTAAAAAAAACCTTATAACCTTAAAGCTTATAACTAAGCATAGCAGCTTAGTAAATGCAGGCATTTCATCATCTAAACTTTGATCTCAGTCTGCTCACCTGTAAAAGGATGATGATGGTGTATACCCATACACACACACACACACACATCATATGCATATGTATATATGTGGGGTATGTGCGTGTATCCCTCAACTCATTGGTTTATTTTGAGTCAAGTGTTTTGCATATAAAGGTTTGTGTTTGCACATGTCTTTGTGTTTACCTGTGAGTATTATATAACATGCATTATGTAACAACTGGCATTCTCATTGGAGAGGGAGATAGTTTTCTTCCAACTTAATTTGTCATGAAGGAATACAATCAGTATAAGAGGGCAGACTATGTGAAATGATTCAAAGTAATGTCCTAAGGCGGGGAAACATTTTGCAAATGCTATATTCCCCTCATCATCATCATAACACATTTATATAGTCCTTTCCTAATTGCTAATTTTCAAAATGCCCCTAAGGCACTGTGGAATTCTGGGTGAATTGTTAGACACAGATAGGAAATCTGGAATCTATTTCTATTTCAGACATTTGCTTACGTGACACCGGGAAAATCACATGAATTTGTTGGGCCTCAATTTTCTCATAAAGAGATTTTAGGAGTGGTAAATCTAATATTTTATGAACTCATGATACAGACAGATAATTTATGAAATGTTGATGTTGTGCCAGTCATTGTGCTGTGCTCTTGAAGCCAACACTTTCTGCCCTCAAGGAGTTTCCTTTCTAGTAGAAGATGGAGGAAAAGAAAGGATAGAAGATAGAAAAGAAACATCGAAAAGGTTAGGGGAAGGAGATGAGCATGATAGTTAGAAGTGGCTTACAAGGGCATAGAGGCTCAGTTTGGTACAAGAGGAGGCAAAAACTTATCTATCAGTGATTAGTTTCCAGATTGAGGTCGATGTTGAGGGACAGGGTTTGGTTATAAGAATCTGAGAAGCCTATAAGAAGGTATTGAGGACGATGCCTAAGTATGGTTGGCAGGCTCTGGATATAGCCAGGAAATGAGGTCAGGGTTTTAATATCATCATTTGAAATTAAGTGATATGGAATCTCAGGCTCAAAGAGCCTAAAAGATATATTAATGATCCCACATCTAGGAAGGGGAAGAGCTAAGATTCAATCCCAGATCTTACCCACATGAGAGCTATTTCTGCTATTCACAGTTATCCAAAGGATCCTAGAATCATATAAATCTGGTTTTATACCTGGAGTATCTGGTTTTATACCTGGAGTGTCATCTCACTCAATAATGTTACTTTATAGAATAGAAAACAGTGGTTAACTGACATACTTGAAGTTTCACAGGTCAAAAGTAACTGAAACAGAATTCAAACGCAGGTGTTCCTAGAGGGCATCACATAAAACCCTCTCATTTCAGACATGACAATACTAAGATTCAAACTTGTTCAATGTCCTGATCAAAGTCATAAATGTCTGAATTATTCATAAAGATTCCTAATCAAAAGGTTATGGGTGACAGAAAAAATATTATTTTATCCTTTCAAGTGTAACCAAAGTTCGCTGGCTAAAACATATACAGTTAGTCAGGTTCACTTTCTCATTCCAGATGTATTTAATTAACCAGGTACTCATGAAGAGTATTTTAACAGTGGAGGTAGGGTGTCACTGTCTAATATCCACAGCATACGTTTAGACCCATTAGTTAAAACTACAACAGCATGAGAGATCACAGAATGTTAGGAAAATAAAACAAATCACAGACAAAGTGGGAGAAGTGTAACTGACCCCTGAGAATATGTTGCCCCTCTTCACAATATGGTCAGAAATGAACGAGAAGTTGCACACAGGTACAGTAACTCTTCATTATCTTTCACTTCAGAAATAATGAAAGGAGATGAATGATAGACATGGAGTCTAATACAGTTTATCCTGAGTGTTAAGATGTATCCATCACATCAGTCATCAGATTTTTGTGATGATGATATCATTTGATGAGAAGGCATGAACTTGGATTGAGGGCTAGCATAATTTCAGGCATGTACATCAATGTTATCTCAGGAGACATGATATAGCATTGACCCTATGTTCTTCCATACACTAATGCTATTAAAAATTAATTGAAAATGTTTATAAAATCACAGAATCTCACACTTGAAGGGAACCTCAGAGGCAACAAATTCAATCCATATATGAATAAGAATTTCCTCTAAAATAAGCTTGACACATGAATATTTGGCTTTTCTTTGAAGACTATGAATGAGGGAAACCCACCCCTTAGGCAGTCCATGTTTTCTTGGGAATTGTGTCTGCCATTTTCCCACTTTGCTTCTCTTTCCAACCCAAAGGGCATAGATAGTATCCTTAGTAAACTTCCATGTCCAGTTGAACAACATCAACAGCAGCAGAAATTTATTAAGTGACTGTTATGTCCAAGGCACTGTGCAAATTGACATAGATCAAAGCGTGCAAATACCTTGACAGATTAGAACACTATACTGAATCAAAGATAGTGAAATAAAATCAGGAAAAATGCTAAGCAAATGAATTCTAAAAAATTCAGCTTTTCAAATATAAGATTGGAAAGATAGATAGAGGGAAGTTCATCATTTTTTAAATCATGTTGTTATTGGACTGAAAACTAAAATGAGTGTATATTTCAACATGGCAGCCACAAGCAAAACAAACTTGAGTACTGCATCAAAAGAGGCACGGTATCAAATACTAGAGAGTTATTAATCCCAATGTCATCTATTTGGGTCAAAGCACATCAAGAATAATGTACTAAATGTGGCCACACTTAAGAAAGGGCATTGAGAAACTGAAAACATTTGTATAACTGGGTAGGCAGAATAGTGAGAAGCCTCACAATTATGAAATTTAAATTTTAAATAAAGAAAATGTGCAAGTTTAGATCAGAGCAAAAATCCCTCAGAGGAAAGAATGATAAATTGCGCCAGATTGAAGCAATTTCAACCTGGAATCAATCAAGAAATCTCCAGATTTGAATGTATGACACATGATTGAGGCACTAGATGGTTTCTACTGGAAAGAGGAGAAACAGAACAAAAGATGAGAAATATTCTATTTCAGTGGACAAAATATGAGACTTGGCTCAGAGGACCTAGCTTTGAACTCTAACTTTGACATTCATTTCTCATGGGAACTTGGACAAGTTAGTTGCTGACCAGGAGTTTCGATAAATTTGGAGGATCCCATCAGATGAACTGCAAAGGTCCCTTCCAACTCTCAGTCTACAATGTTATAAATCACCAATGTTCCCATTGCTTCTCAATGTCTAGAAATGCATGGGGTTTTAGAGTGCCAGCTCTCAGAATTTCTAGCTTAGCCAGTCCAACCAAATCTCTTATTCTAGTGCTAGGGATATTGAGAACTCAGATCCTTTTTCATGCCATAGTAAAGCATTGGAGTAAATAGCATGAGGCAAATGTCCCCAGGAATGGAATTATAGAAATGATTATTAGCAAAAGAAATTAAGGATGGAGTGAAAAGACTATCACTAAAAAGCAGTAAAAATTATTAAAAATAACTCTATCCTCTGGAATATTGGCTAAAATATTACCCATTTGTAGCCAAGGAAAATTAAATGTGCTTAGATAAGATGATCTAAATTAGAAATGTTTCATTATTTTATATTCATAAAATGGAAACAATAAGGAAATAAATGAAAGTGGCAATGATATGGAAATAAAAATAGAAAAAACTAGAGGAAATGATGGGGATAATTAAATATTTTTCTAGTTAGATGTTAAGACAGTGAAAGACAAAGAAGCAATTGTGTTCATTTACATTGTGATCCTGGAAAAGACACAACAGAATGCCTTAATAATGTTCAGTACAAGACTTGGGGAGTAGAATTAAGAGACACTGAATTTGTCTGGGCTTTGAGAATTTCAGTCCAGCTAGGGCTCCTCTTAATGCATATAAACTTCACAGAATTGAAGAATGCTCAGGATGGAAGGAACTTTAATGGACATCTGTCCAGTCCCCTCATTTCATGAATAGGGGAAATTGAAACCCAGAGGTTGGAAATGGTTTCCAGAGGGTGTATGTGTAATAAGTGAAGGACATAAGTCCTGGTATTTGATCTCATGAGTAGTATATATATTTTTTTATCATGCTAGGCTTCATGTCTTTTTTTTTTGAAGAGAGATGTATTTATTGCTAATTGAATAAAGGGGGTGTTTTTAAGATAAGGGTCTTTATTAGTCCATGTCAGAAGATCTTGACTTGTTGACTAAGAAAAGGGAGTCAAGACCTTGAGATCTTTTCTTCTGATAAATTTTTGTTTGTATTTACTACATTTTCATGTGCTGTGAGCATCAAAGGAAATAGTTTTTGTCAAGTGTTTAGTACAGTGATTGGCCCATGGCAGATGTTCCATAAATGCTCATTGTCTTCCTTTTCTTTCCTTCCTCATAATACAAATAAAACTAATGCTTTGTATGGCATAATTAAGATAAACCTCCCTTTAAAAATCTGCCACTGAAGCAGTCTAACTTAAATGTCAGACTGAGTAGAAGAAGATGAAATTTAATGAGAATAGATGTAAAGTCTCAAACTTGAGTTCAAAAAGTTAATTTTGTAAATTGTGTGGTCTGGAAGAGGATTCAATTTCTTCCAACTTCTTTGAGTTCTTTCTCTAGACCCAACAAGAATTATTCACATTAAATCCCTGATGCAAATGACAGCCCTTCAAGACTTAAAAACAGCTGTTGCCCTCTTCTCATCTCACATTCTTAGATCCAGTGACTCTGATCTCTTTTACAGTTCCATGAATAAGATTTTTAACTAATCTGTGATTTAGCATTTATTATTATGAGATTGTGAATGTGGTTAACTAGTAGGATGGTGATACCCTCCATGGTAACAAGAACTTTAGGCTAAGGTAAGGTTTTTCAGGAAAAGACAATGAAATTGGTTTTGGACAAGTTAACCTTAAGATGTCTTGAAGACATCTATTGCTAGATTTCAATAGGCAATAGGAGATAAAGGAGAGACAGGATTACACAGCTAGCAAGTATGAGAAATTAGCTTAAAATTTCAAAGACAAACCAATAACCCCTCTCATCAAGTGGTTTACATTTGATCATGGTAAAATCATGTAAAATTACGGAAATGAAAAATAATATATAAACAAAGTAAGTACAAGTAACTTTGAAGTTCAGGAGAATGTTAACTCCTGGAAAAGGCTTTGGAAGTGATTTGAGAGCCATCATCATAGAGGTGATTATTGAAATCACGGCAATTGAGATGAGTAAATGATACAATATAGAGGGAGAAAAGGAGAGCACAGGATAGACTCTAGTACAACACCAAAGGTTAGAGGGTTTGCTCTGGATGAAGACTAAAGAGAAAATTCTGAGAAGGAGTGAGTAGGAGGAGAAGTAAGAAAGAGTGATTTGAAGAAAATCTAAAGAAAAGAGAGTATGAAGAAAAGAGGGTGATCAACATACTCAAAAATCCCTGGAGGATCAAGAGGGTGGGTCATTACAATTGACATTTAAGAGTTAATTAGTTACCTTTGAGGGAGTAATTTCAATTAATGATGAGACTGAAAACCATATTACAGAGACAAAAGAAGAGATTGAGAAGAAAGGAAGGGGAGGCATCTATTTTAAAAAGCTTTTCAAGTGTTTTATTCACAAAAAGGGAAGAAATAAATGAGACTATAGACATTGAGACTCATCAGATGAAGAAATTTTTTTTAAGATGTGGAGGGGCATGGGTCTGTGGTGCATTTAGGGTTAACATGAGGACATCAGCCAAAAATTTATGTGAATCTAGAAACTATTGAAATAGAAGGAATGCTGGGGGGGGGGCGGGAATCTATAGGAGAAGACTTGGGAATAGTAATGCAACCCACAAGAGTCAAAAGAAGGTCCATTGAATCATCGAGAAGTTAAGACACAAATATGAGGAAAGAGCTGGCCCTTTTGATGAGAACAGAGGCTGAAGATATCTTTCCTGGGCCAAGTTCACTTCTATTACTTTTGGTTGAGAATTTATGGCATCATTGCAAACAGAAACTGCCAATACTGTTGAAAAAGTGTTCTAATTAGTCTCCCTAGGGTTCTCTCCACTCTATTCCAGTCTCCATTTAAGTGAAAAAGTGATAATTTTTTTCCTAAAATATAGGTCTTGATGAGGTACAGACTCTGAGAACTCCCTTGAATTCTCCTTCTTCCCACTTGATCTGGAATTCTCCTTAGTCCATTAGCCTTTCTTTATCCCTGTGTCTAATTGCCTCTGGCAATAGGGAATTCCTGGTCCCCACCACTGTTAGTAGCTTTCCTCAAAGATTAGAAGGTCAGTTAGATATTGGTCCTGGGTTCTAGTGCAAGTGCAAGTATCAGCTCTACATCCTCCCCCACATTTGGTTCAACTTCTATGGCTCAGGTGAACATCTAGATAATCTCACTTGTCCCTCAACCCAACACTCTTCTCCATAGCTTCTGGCTGGGATGCTTCCTGGACCTAGGCTCTATTTCTTTCTGTATCACTGTCCTATGAAGTCTAGGCTTCAATTCCCTCCATTGTCACAGTTGAGTATTTCAGTCCATCTCCTGGGGCATACTCACTTCCATTGGCATTCCCTTGAATAATCATCTGCTGAGAAGTTGGTGGCTTCAGGACTCAGCCCATAGAGGGTACTAACCCATCTTGTTCAGCCCTTATGGAATGGAAGAACTCAATGGTACATTGCTTTGATTTTGGTGAATCTCTATTTGACATGCCATAATTCTTCATTAATGGATGTTCTCAAGAGAACTGCATTTAGCTTGACTCTTTCATTTTACTAGCTTTGCCAGAGTGGGTCAAAAGCTGAAAAATCAAATCTCTTTGAAAAAAAGAATTTTTCACAGATTTGTTGGGAGTAAGTGGGTGAACTGGTATTTTCTAAAGCAGCCAAGATGGCACCACCCACATAGAGCTGGCCTTGGCCAGGAAAAATCTGCGTTCAAAAATCAACTCTGCTGCACACTCGCTATTGGATAATTTGCAAATCAAAACTATGTCTCAGAGCCATTAGGTTTGTTTTTTTTTTTCTTTTGGTAAAACTATTGATTATGTAAAGAAAGGGCTACCCTACACTGGGAGGAGTATTTCCTCAACAGGACTTTTCTCTTCCCAATGAAATCAGTGGCCCACTGTACATTGTTTGATGGATAAATAAATAGCTCATCTCCTCATTGATACATCACTTGCCTCCCAAAGCTTTTTCCAGGTGTTAACACTCCCCTGCCCTTCAGAATTGCTTTGTATTTACTTTGTTTATATAGTATTTTTAATTTCTTTGAGTTTGCATGTTTTTGACATAATCAACTGTAAATCACTTGAGGAGAGGGGTTGTTGGGTTTGTGTCTTTGAAGTTTTAAAGCAACCTCATATACTTTCTATTTGGGTAATCCTGGGCAATCTATGGGCCTCAGTTTCTTCATCTGTAAAATGGAGATAAATACACTTCTTTCCCAGGGCTGTTGTAAACATCAATGAAGCATTTCTCAGAGTTTAAAGTATTATATAAATGCTGATTAGTATTATTGTGGCTATTATTTTTATATTTCTGTTGTTAGCTAAAGAAGTTAGAGGTTGTCTCTCTTCAAGCAGGCTGTTTAGTTGGAGGCCAATAAATCAAGCTTCCGAATATTACAAATGGCTTTGCATAATATAAAAGGCACAAGGAAAGGAACAGGAAATGAGAATCCAGCATAAGTAGAATCTTATTCATGTGGGGAAAACAAATTATAACCTTTCATAATTAAATTAATGCTCATCAACTAGAGCATTGCAGTCAAATTTATAAAATAACTTATAAAATTGAATACTCCCTATGATGCCTTGGAGTCATTTTCCAAACCTTTGATAATTTCACAGTGATTTGCAAAATGCTTTTATTCTTTTAATGTGACTATATTTCACATTATATTCCTTGATAAAATACCAGGCATTTTTTTCAATTCAATCGATTTGATGGGGGAAAGAATCCTTTGGAATTTTATTGAATTTGACAGTGTCTTTGACGGTTCACAATATTCTCAAGTTTTCTGAGCCAGAAATATGTTGTGTTGTCGCTCTTGGAAAAATAGAACATCAAATCTAGAAGGAGCCTGAGAGTACAGAACAGACTGGTAGAACTGAGAAGGCACTGGGAACATAGATGAAGGAAGCTGAAAGAGACATGAGAGCATAGAACCATGTATAGAATGCGAAATCTGAAACATGTCTTAGAAAATCCAACAGAGGAAGAGCCAAGATGGTGGAGTAGAAAGATCACATATGCTAGCTCCGAACCCACAGCCCATGGATCTCCTGTAAAAAGAACTCCCAACAAATTCTAGAGAAGTGGAAGTCTCACAGAAATAAAGCGAAGGAGATTTCCGTTCCAGAGAGCCCTGAAAAACCAACCCCAAATGTCCATCATGCACTGGATGGGAGCAGAGTCCAGCCCTTCCCTGGCCATGCAGCAAAGAAAGGAGCAGATAGGGACAGGTTTCAGGGATGGAATCTCCAGCAGCCATGAAGGCACCTCCACCCACAGACTCACAGGTCAGTGAGAGAGACTTCTGGGCTGGCCAAGAGGGGAGCAGGGTGTCTCCATAACTCGGCCCCCCTTGGGAGGCAACAGGAGAGGCAGCAGGTGGCCAGAGGCTCCCAAAGCAGGCAGGAGATCCACAGCAGCTCCATTACAAAAGGTCTCTGCATAAATTCCCTGAGGGAACTGAGCCTGGGAGGTGGCCCTGCCCCCACCTGAGAACCTGATTTAATCTTACCCTGAATGGCAGCCAGGATCTCCACTGAAAGCCCTGAGGCTGGGGAGTAGCATTTGAATCTCAGACCCCAAGCACTAGCTGGGCTGATC
>CM053769.1:96925968-96963319 GCA_028658325.1 Potorous gilbertii | reverse complement strand
AAATGGAATGGGGTAAATTATCTCTCATAGAAGAGGCAGGCAGGAGTCTTCTTAATGGAAGGAAAAAGAGAGCTGGGAGAAAAAAAAACCATGAAGTTTACTCTCATCACATTTGACTAAAGGAAGGAATAAAATCCACAATCATACAATAAGGGAAATTAGGGGAGAAGGAGATAAGCAGGGTTGGGGGGGGGGAATGACGGAAGGGAGGGCAATGGAAGGAGGGAGTAATTTGAAGTCAACACTCGGGGAGGGACAGGATCAAAAGAGAGAACAGAAACAATGAGGGACCGGATAGGATGGAGGGAAATATAGTTAGTCTTACACAACACGAGTATTATGGAAGTCATTTGCAAAACTACATAGATATGGCCTATATTGAACTCCCTGCCTTCCCAAAGGGAATGGGTGGGGAGGGAGGGATGGGGAGAAGCTGGAACTTAAAGTTTTAGGACCAACTGTTGAGTATTGCTCTTGCTACTAGGAAATAAATACAAGTAATGGGGAATAGAAAGTTATCTGGCCCTACAGCACAAAAGAGAAGATGGGGTAAGGGAAGGGAGGGATGATAGAAGAGAGGGCAGATTGGTGATATGGGTAATTAGAATGTCCAGTGTATTGGGGAGGTGGGAGGGGACAAATGGGGAGAAAATTTTGGAACCCAAAATCTTGTGAAAATGAATGTAAAAATTTTAATAAATTTATTAATAAAAAAAAAAGAGACACAGAAGGCAGGAAAAGACAGACCAGTTCCATTTATTGATCTGAGGGTTAAGGTTTATCTAAACAACATCTGCAAAGTCTACGTAACATTCTGATCATACTATATTATATAATAGCTACATGATCAGGATAGACCTTTGGGAAAACTGTTCTTGGAGACTGTGCTCATTATCATCTGGAATGGTTCTCCATGCCCCCAGATGTTGTTGTCTCTGTGAGACAAACAAGAGAATTACAGAAAACAAGGGATATGTAAAATAGATGCCCCTAGGCTCACCGTCTGATTAAATCAGTCTTATATGAAGTGGACTTATAAGACTGATTTAATCACCCTGACTGGTTTAATCACTGGGACAGGAGAGGAGCAGAATGTCACATAGACTTGAAATACCTTGTCTACATAAACCCTAACCCTCAGATCAATAAACAGAATTCCTCTATCTTTTCCTGCCTCCTGTGTCTCCTTTCTTCAACCACTTCGCCAAGCCCTGTAGGGACATGGGGCATCTACTACATATGGCGCCCGAACAGGGACCAGGGACCTGATCCAGGAAAAGGACTGGTCTTTTGGTGAGTGGCCCCCTTAGAAAGGAATTCTGAATTCCAAGTTGTGAGAAGACAACGAAGGTAAGGGGAAGCCTCGAAGAAGCCCAGCAGGGGCGTTTCACTTTGTTTGAGGTTCATGCAAGCACAGTAAAATCTCAGCACTTACAGGCTTTTGGGGACAATTTACTGTGTTAACAGAATCAAAAGGCAGATTCTGTTCATAAGAACAATGGGTCAGATACTTTTTAAGAACAGAAACACTCAGGCAGAGGCAGTTGTGAAGAAGGAGGAAGGGGAAGAAGAGGTGGATTCCTGGTCACAGGAAGCCTCAGCACCCCTGGAACCCTCAGTTCCCACAGAAGCACTGCCATTCTATACTCCTTCAGAAACCCCAGATCCCATTAACCCAGGAGGAGTTAGTTGCACGAGAATTCACCCCTCTGGATTTTAAATTTTTACAGGAATTAAAGCAAGGCCCATCAACTATGGACCAAGTAATCCTTACATTCAATCTCTTCTAGAGAACATTTCTCAGACAGCCCTATTCCCCCACTGATTGGTGTAATTTAGATAAAGTCATTCTTGAAGGAGATTACTTTATGTGGAAATCTGAATTTCACAAAACATGTTTGGAACAAAGTAAAAGAAATTAAGTCATAAATCTAATTTGTGCAGTGGATTTTTGACAATCTTTTCTCAGTTTTTTGAATTTTGTCTTATTGTCTGTATATATATTCTGTGTCTACATTCTGTGTGAGTGTTTTGAGTGTTAATCTCTTTCCCATGTTTTCTCTTTACCTAGTCCCTTCTCTCTGATGACTGCAGCATCAGGGAGGAGTATGAAAGAAAGAGAGAGAGAGAGAAACTAAACCTTATTGTTAAAGGGAGTTTCAGGAAAGCATAAAAGTTTTGGAAAGTTGTTTGGAAAACTCTCTCTTTTTACTTTCTAACCCTGGCCAGGTTGGGAAGGTGGAGAGAAAGACAAGAAGAAATCAGGGAAGTTTTTAACTCATATCAGAGGCAGATTGACTAGCATTTTTAATTATGTCATGCCTCACCTGAAAGAGAAGTTTTTGTATAATGGGAAATAACTAAAAAGTAGATATTCTGCTCATATTTTAAGTGAAACATGTCACTCCTAATTGGATGTTTAAAACAGATCAGGATTTGTTATATTATTTGGCACTAAGGCAAATTGGAAAAATGCATAGGTCTGAAAAAGACACCTCAGCAGAGATAAAAGTTTTGAACTCTCCAGTAGAATGGAGGGGACTTGGCACATAGTTGTCCAGAAGTCTCCCTCACTTCAGCTGATAGATTCAAAAGCCCTCTCTTTCAAAGAAGTTCTTAAGGAGTGGATTCAGAAGTAAAATTTACTTGAGTAAAGGTTAGAACCATTAAGATTTTTTTGCCCTGCAGTCCCAAAACATCATCCAGCTAGGACTACAGTGAATTGTAACTCTTATCATCTCAGATTAGATCAAGGGAAGAGAATGCTAAAGAATAGTAGGGAATTTAATTTACCTTTCCCCAGGGTAGGGATTGGGCCACAGCAGTATGTGATCAAAAGCCAACTAGCCCCTACATTTAGTATGCCCAGTCTTCTATTAATAATATTTATTTGTGATGGTTTGGAAACATAATTAATGACACCTAAGGCTGTACTTCTAAAGTGCTATAGTCTTGTATTGTAAAAATTGAATAACCCTTGCAATCCAGAAACAATGTTAGAGAAACAAAATTTCTAATCTGAATTTTGTTGAAACTAAAAGATGTTGGAAAAATTGTGTAAACCCAATTATAATGTTTTGGTTTTTGTTGTTGTCATATAGAAAACTAGATATTTTCACTTTAGCCTATTAAAGAAGTTTCAGTTAAAACAATTTGGCTATCATTTTAAAAGTTGTAAGAAATAAGTTATTTGGAAATGTTACTGTTTTAATGCTAAACCTAAAATTGTTAACTGATTACTGTATGTAGAAAAGGAATTGAATTATAGGTAGTCATCCACCCTGAGAAAGAAACTTGATTGACTTATGCAAATTACAATGAATAGGACTTGTTCAGAAGTTGTAATATATGGAGAAGATTTTTGGCAATTGGTTTTTATATCTGGACAAGTTTTAAACTTGAAAGTACAAGATCTTAATGGCATTCCCTTATGTATGAGTCCTGGTAAATAATTATTGCTTACTATAAACTCCATGAGACTATCTGGCTCTGAGCTGATGAGTGAATTTTGGTGTTTAAGGTGAAAGACATTTGAGAACATAAATATTTTTGTTTTGAGTTTGAATTTGAATATAGTTGTTTGCATTAAATCTGTATTTGAAAGATACCACAAGCTACTCAAAGAGAATATTTCCCACCAGACTATTCCTGAGTCTGGCTATGAAACAGATACTACAGAATTTGAGAATTTTACTCTTAACCTGAATTCAAACAAAGTCAAGGATGTTTTATCCTGTTGTATTTGCTATGTGACTTGTCCCTACTTTCTCTTTCTATGGCGAATTTCTATGATAAATAGTAAGTGACCAACAAAACATGTGAGCCCAAATCTAAGTAAACTCACTTAAGACTCACCTAAGATGTCCCCATTGTTTAAAAGAATTTTATAAGCAGTAGTGTTTTTCTGTAATCACTCTCACTGTTAATCAATGTGAGAGTATATATTGCACCTTTTTGACTAAAGCATTTTGTGTTATCTAGGAATTCTATGATAATTAAGAATTTGGTTTGTTGTAATACTTTGGGCATTCATATCACTTAAGGACATTTTCAGACCAACTAAGTTTTAATGGATTTTATCATTTTAAAGGTTTTCAACTAATTTTCTTTAGTGATTGTTAACATCAGAACAAATTTTAAACAGTTTAAATTTTCATTTTCAAGATAATATATTGATAAATTAATATGCAATGATCTATAAAGCAGAAAAGATTTTGCTCTTTTAATCTGAATTTGTAGTCATTCCATGGCCTCAGCAAAAGTTGAAATTAGTGTTTGAACTTACTAACAACTTAATTTCTAAAAGTTTTTCTTCCAGAGTAAATGTAAGCAGAGGAGGAACTAGCCTGTGAAACAATGATGTACATCTCTTCAGTTGTAAGGTTGAAGTCTGAAATCTCTTTTAAGACAATATAGTTATGCTAGTGAAGAGTGATAACTTGTGAGCTATCTTGTCTATGGTAATCTTGCCACTTAACCAGGCTTTTCATACTCAAATTTCTAGTCAGATCTTCCTGAATCTTCCCACTTAGTCTGGCCTTTCATATTCAAATCTGTTGCCCTTGGTCTAGACTGGCCTTCTTTGTTATGCCAGGGAACTTGTCCTTTATTCATATTCCTTTTGTGCCTATTTGATCTTTGTCTAACCTCCATGCCAGGTTTGTCTTTTCCAGAGTGCAAGCCAGCAGCTTCCAGATAACTGCTTAGGCTGTGTATCCATTGAATAATATCTAGCAAGGCAGGGACAGCTCTATATCCAATCTCAGCAGGAAGCAATTTCAGAAGCTGAGACCTTCATCCCTTATCCCAAAAGATCTTGGGTCCCATCCCATACATATATTATAGGCCAGGTCCTATAATAGAGGGAAATAGACAAGCAGACAGCTTGCTCACACTGACAGTTTTAGAAGCACAAGTATTCCTACAACCAATTTCATCAGTCAGCTTCCATGCTTTGCAGGCAATTTCATATTACCAGAAAGCAAACAAGAAGCATTGTAGTAACGTCTTGTCCACATTGCATTCTGTTTTTGCAAGCTCCACCAAATGCACCTATCAATCCTTGAGGATGCAGTCCTCTTGAAATATGGCAAATGGATGTCACACATGTCCCAGAATTTGGAAGGAATAAATACCTTCATGTGACTAGACACATTCGGGTGTAATTTGCCACCCCACTGACTAGGGAATCAACAAAACTGGTTATCAATCATCTGTTTAGGTGTTTTGCAACTCTAGGTATCCCACAAATGGTAAAAACAGAGAGTGGTCAAGCTTAAATTAGTCAAGCCTTTACTAAGTTCTGTTTGTCATACAGAATACAGCATAGAACTGACATCCCATATAATCCTACTGGTCAAGTCAGTTGTAGAATGTTGCAATTGTGACATAAAAATTCTCCTAAAACAAAAGAAAGGGGGAGAAGAAGGCAAAAGAATAAGGAGAAGAGTTGACATGGTGTTGTATACCTGACACCAGATAGAGGCTGACCCCTGCTCAAAAACAGTTTTAAAAAAGCAAAACACACCTCACTGATTGGAAATAAGTGAAGGTGAAATGGAACAACACAGACATGCCCTGTGTTAATATGGGGGCGAGGGTATGTTTCTATTTCCACAGGAAATGGTGAAGAAATGATCTGGATACCTACCTCTGCCATACATTGGAGAAGATAAGGATTGAGAAAAAGAGGAAAGGAAAAAGGCCAAGCCCACAATGAACACATTATTGGACTGACAGGACAATGAAGACACTCATTCAGCTTCTGGGCACCCTCCAGCTGACCACTGCAGCAGAAGGAACTGATTGAGAGGAAGATAAATGGACTTTTTGTACATAATCCACTTTGGGTTATGGGTGGTGCAATGGAGAGGGAAAATAGAGGAGGTAATTATGGTAGCACATAGGTTTAAGATTTTGGGGAAACAAATTGATATAAATAGAATTTTTGCTTTTGTGATTGGGAAATAACATACTTTAATTGTACTATCACTGAATATATTGGTTTTCATATAGCTAACACTAGCATTATATTTGTAATTATGTGTCCTAGGTTTGCTGTAATGCCTATCAAAAGTGAAGGCTGGTATCTGTATTGAACAAACTTTTGATCAGTTAATGTTGAAAGAAAGAAAAGATGTCTTAGGCATTATAAGCTTTGTGATAGTATTGACTTCCTCTGTGTCAATTGGTTTATCCGAACATACAATTTAATGGATATTTTAAGAGAAACTATTGTGGTGGTGGGAAACAAAGTTGATGTTTTTGAAACAAGATTGTTCATAAGATGTGATTATAGGTTCATTTCTATTTGTGTTACTTCTGTCCATTACAATACCACTACATAAAATTTATAGACCAGGCCTCCAAGGGAAATCTTGACCCTTAGGAAGTTGCAAGTGATTTGGGATTATAAGGCTAATACAAATCCCTTTGCATTCCTGTTCCATTGGCTCATATCTATATTACCTCTATCCCTTTGTTTCTCTTTATGGCCACTTATTCATGGGTGCAGTCTCTCTCTTGGGTGAGCTTTTCAAACCCAATACCTTATCTCCAGACACAACAAAAGAAAGGGGGAATTGTTAAGGGCCAGGGTGGAGCGTGGTTGACGAGGTCAGGATAGACCTTTGGGGCAACTGTTCTTTGAGACTGTCCTCATTATCATTGGAATGGCTCTCCATGCCCCCCAGATGTTGTTGTCTCTGTGAGACAAACAAGAGAATTACAGAAAACAAGGGATATGTAAAATAGATGCCCCTAGGCTCACAGTCTGATTAAATCAGTCTTATATGAAGTGGACTTATCAGACTGATTTAATCACTACCGGGGAGGAGCAGAATGTCAGATAGACTTGCAATGCCTTGTCTATATAAAACCCTAACCCTCAGATCAATAAACAGAATTGGTCTATCTTTTCCCTCCTCCCATGTCTCTTTTCTTCAACCAATTCACCCAGCGCTGGAGGGACGTGGACCATCCACTACAAAGAATAATTACTAATCAAAGAATGAGTACAAAAGATTCATGAAGGAAAATAATATCTATATACAGGTAATGAAGGGATGACTCTGTGTATCGATACATTTAAAAACATTTTTCTTGTACTTTTTTCCCCAATTTGATCCATTTCTTCCTTCATAACCGTGACTAATATGGAAATATTTTACATGATACCACATGTATAAACTATATCAAACTGCCTACCATTTTCAGAAGTTGGGAGGGGGTAGAGGGAGAAAGAGACATTTAGAATCCAAAATCTATAAATGAATGCTAAAAATTTTATTGACATATAACCAGGGAAAAGTGCAACTCAAACTAAAAGAAATTCAGCACCAACATCTGAAATTCTCAGTTTTCTTTTCTCAACCATTTAGGATAACTGACTTCCATTAGAATTCAAGTCAGGATACAAATGAAGAAGGTTTTTCTCAAGATAGTGAGATAAGAAGAATTGAGAAATCACAATTATTTCACAACTACTGCTTCGAAAAGATGGCCTGGGTGAATCAGAACCAAAAACTAAGCAGAAACCACAGTCAGTTGTTCTGAGTTAGCATTATTTGTATCAAATCATCTGAATGTGTGCGTGTGTGTGTGTGTGTGTGTGTGTGTGTGTGTGTGTGTGTTCAGAATTTTCAGTCTCAAGAGGATATGGGAGATGCTAACTATTTTCGGTCAATGAATAGGGAATAAGACTTTACGGAGGAGCTGCCATGAAAGGAACTACAAGTATCTAGAAGGTTCTTATCCCAGGCCTGCTATCCTTAATATAAGGAGAGAAAAATACTTTGAGGAATTTCTACATTGGATGAAATCTGGTATTCCCTTTTGATGGTGTTGAATCACTTCCTCGCTTTCCTCACTTCCATTGTCTGGTATATGTTATTCTAAATAGACTTTCTCTGATTTCTGATTTGTTTTCAACTTGGATAAATGGTTTTATTTGATCTTTGTCATTTGTGTGTTCATTGTGCAACTGATATGCCATGGGAAGGAAGTCAAGTCTTGAATATAGAATTTGGGATCTTCCTACTTCCCCCAATAAACATATAGCAACCAGTTAGATCAAACATGAATATTTCCCCCAGACTAAGTATATTCAAGGGAAAAGGATAAAATTCTATCTGGGTAGTCCCTCTCTCTGAAGAGAACAGAGCAGACTCCAACTTCAAATTCTTTCTTCTCCTCCTGGAAAGAAATGAAGTTATTCTTGAAGATGGGTGGGGGAAGAAAAAGGTAGTGGTGTCAATCCTGCCTCCCTTTGATAAAGTCAATGATATCCCCATACTACATGTCTGGAATAGATCTTGCTACATAAGAACTAATTTAGCAATAGGAAGGACCTAGAATTAAGAGAAAATGGGAAAGACTTCCTATAGAAGGTAGGATTTTAGGTGGGATTTGAAGGAAGCCAAAGAAGCCAGAGGTGAAGATCAAAAGCTAGAGCTTTCTACTCATGGAAGACAGTTTATGAAAATACCTGGAGTGGGGAGATGCAATATCTTAATAGAAGAACTGCAAGGAAGGTACTGTTACTGAATCACGGGGTCTGGTGGGGGAAGACAGCATAATATATAAAAATGCTGCAAAAGAGTGGGAACAGGATATGAAGGGCTCCAAAGACAAAGGAAAGGTTTCATATTTTACTTGCTTCTAACCCTTTAGAAGATGGTTCATATTGCACAGACCTTAGGCGGATAAGTACACTCAAGCTCAGAACGGAGGACTACTATTACCAAAGCCACATAGTTTATGACTGTACTTGAGCTGAATCTTGAGACTACTTGCTACAATTCTGGTATCATTTTTGGAGGCAGAATGCTACAGGGAAAGTTCAAAAGATAGCATTAATTCATGTTCTTTGAAAAGTGAGGAAACCAGATTGATTAGCTCTGAAAGCCTCTATTCGGGGCAATAATGAGAGACAGGTCTGTAACAACTGTTAACATGTGTGACATTATGGCTGATAGGCCCAATCTGGATGTCAATGAGTACATTAATAAAGGCAGTCACACATAGCCTCCTTATGAGAGAAAAAAAAAACTGACCAGGTAGAGGGATTGAACAACAGGGGAGATGTAATGAAGTTATGATCCATTTATACAGAAATTCCATTTTCTGTGGCACCTAAACCACTAAGATTACAATACATGATATAAAGACTGATTTGGGTTAGACATATAGTGATTGAGTTTCCTTCTCATAATCACACTACAGTATGAAGCTATCAGCAACAGGCATTAACTATTGATGAGATGTTTAGGGAGACAGGAAGGTGAATTATTTGGAGGATTACTGACACCGAAATGTATTGGAGTAGGGGTTGTGTAGTTCAGGCATCTTTAACCTTGACTCAACGTGAAACCTAATTATGATCCAGCCTCTGAGATTCATATCGATCGATGCCTAACTCAGACTTGACTTACAAAACCTCAGAGAGACCAGAAGGATGAATATACAGGGTTGCCTCACATATGTGTATATCTAATAGTATATTGCTATGTAATCTGCTATGATGGCTTTACTATAGGAGTTGGATTACATCAAAGAAATGCATAATCTGAGAGTCAGAAGGGATCTCAAGTTTAATCTAAATTAAACCAAAGGATTCTGAAAAAGAATCATTTATTCCAGCTACCCAAAAGTTGGTAACTAAGCTGGTCACAGAATTAGAATTCACTCATTCCTGCGGTTCCCCATTCTACTGAGGGCTCATTACAATGGTTAAGAAGTCTTTTCTTACACTGATATTAAATCTACCTCTTTGTAACTTCCACTCATTAGTGCAATTTATATACTAAGGGGACTGAAGATGTGCCTCCCTATTGAGATGTTATAGTGAGTGTCAACACATGTTAAATAAAAGACCAAGAGGCTTTCATATGACCCAGAAGATCCAGGCATATTTAGGGGAATTATTTATAGGGCTGTTTGTGTCAGTTGTTACATTTTCAGTGTGAGTACTTACACATTGGAGGTTGGCAATGCTACAAATCAGGGTTTGATTTATTATTTTGTTGATTGTCTATATTTAGGGAAGTAAAATAGCAAATGGTAATAATGCCAAACAAACTAAAAAGTATTTCATGTCTATATTTTGTTTTTCTCTTTGAAAAGTTAATTGTTAATCACTTACAAGCCCACTGCTGCTCTCTCATCTCTGGCTTAATTCTCCCAACCAGGAAATCTGGGAATTTCAGATGATCACATTGCCAAGGGGTCAGCCAATATTTAAAAGATAGTGGCTAAAAATAAAAATAAAAACTACTTACATGGCTCATGGGGAATACTAATATCTACTTATGGCAAAACTCTTCCCCGGAGGCCTATATGATTCCATGTAGTTGATATGGATCCATAAAGTTGAAATCACAGTCAGTATAGATTGTAGTTTTTCTCTGATAAAGCAAGAAAAGAAATAAGCACTTATTAAGCACTATGTGCCAAATGCTAGGTAAACAAACAGAAGGAAAAGCAATGGCAGCCCTTACCTCAAGGAGCTTATATTCTAACAGGAGAAAACAAAACATGCACCATGTCGGGGAATGGCATGGGAGTCTGCAAAATCAAGATCAGAAGCAGGATGCAAATAAAATTGGTCCTCCCAAGGCCCTCTCCACAATGGAGGTCTTGGTAGCAACTTACCAGTAGGAGGAGGGGTACAGAAAAAGGCAATGAGATGTTCAAAGATGAGGATCTCTACGAGTGAAATGGAAGGGAGATGAGAATGCATCTGAGGAAAGGGGGGAAAATCCAGAGATTCAGAAGCACAAAAAGGAATGGAAAAAAGAGTTGGCAAGCCTAGGCCCATTTTCAAAATAGAAGCCCAAGGAGGAGCTCAGAAATTGATTTTCATGATAAAGGAATGTTCTAAAGTCAGAAGGCTTCAACAGAAAATGCACATGATACAAGTGTCATTGATAAAGGCCTCATTTCTAAAATATATAGAGAACTGAATTAAATTTACAAGAATACTAGTCATTCCCTAATTGATAAATGGTCAAAGTATATGAACAGGAAGTTTTCAGAGGAAGAAATTAAAACTATCTAAGGTCATATGAAAAAATGTTCTAAACCAGAACTGATTAGAGAAATGAAAATAAAAACAACCCTTAGGTACACCATCACACCTGTCAGATTGGCTAACATCACAAAACAGGAAAGTTATAAACATTGGAGAGATGTGAGAAAATTGGAACACTAGTGCCTTGTTGGTGGAATTGTAAAATGATCCAACCATTTTGGAGAGAAATATGGAGCTCGGTCCACAGAGCTATACAATGTGCATATCCTTTGACCAAGAGATAACATTTCTAGGCCTGTATTCCAAAGAAATCACACAAATTTGAAAAAGGGCCCACATTTACAAAAAATATTTATAGCAGCAGTTTTTGTGGTGACAAACAATTGGAAACAGAGGGATGGCCATCAATTGCGAGATGACTGAATAAGCTGTGGTATATGAATGTAGTTAAATACTTTTGTGCCATAAGAAATGATGATCAGGCAGACTTCAGAAAAACCTGGAAACCCAACCCTACTGATCACATTGATGATTAAATCCATCAAATATGCAGGATTAGAAAAGTTCCAGTAGCCCCTACTTAAAAGAAAAAATGTTTATGCTTTATATTTGAACTTCTAGGGAAAAAAAAGTTTAATCAAGAAAAGCAGAGAGAAGAGGATTTTCAAGAGAAAAGCTGGTGTGGGATAGGAAGTATGGAAGTGGAAGATAAAACCTCTTATAGGAGGTGGTGTTTGAGCTCAGTCTGGAAGGAAGACAGACCTAAGAGGGAGAAATGATGAGAGAGAACATTCTAGACCTGGGGGACAGCGAGTACCAAAGTATAGAGGGAGGGGATAGAAAGTGCATTAGTAACCTGATGATTAGAGGTACATAGATTCCTTACCCTGCTCATCTCCTAATTTGTACAAATTATGAAATATGATGAAATAATAGATGTAAAATACTTTAATAATTTAATTTATACTTTAATACACTTAAAAGCATTAGTTATGTTTGAAGATCATAACAGTGTGTTAAATAGTTAACATCATTTTAAAGAAATAATAACCTCTAACTCTTTCAGTCTTTAGATAGGATAATCCTTCTATCCTTTAGGACTTTGCAGATCCTGTTGCTACTATCCTTCTAAGTCTACATTCCTGGAGTAACTCCTTCTATCCTTCACCATACTCTAATTTTCATTCCCTGGTGCCTTCCTATTCTTCTCTTTATCCATGTTCTATCTAGCTTCTGATCAAGTTGCTTGGAGAAGCCAACCCTACTGATCACATTGATGATTAAATCCATCAAATATGCAGGATTAGAAAGGTTCCAGTAGCCCCTACTTAAAAGGAAAAATGTTTATGCTTTATATTTGAACTTCTAGGGAAAAAAAAGTTTAATCAAGAAAAGCAGGATTAAAACTTGCATTAAATTTTATCATTAATTTTCTTCTACGTAATTCAGGTTTTAAGTTCTTTGGAATCAGGAAGTATTGACTATTTTCAATCCCTCTTCCATTCTTGCATATGCCATGTTTGTGTATGTTATCTCCCCCAGTAGAATGCAAATTCTTGGAGAGAAGATTTTGTTTTCAATTATTGCTTCTGTACCCCCAGTGTCTGGCACAATGTCTTGGGCACTGTAGAGGTTTTACCAATTGTTGCTGATCCAGAAGACCTTGTTAGGTCTAAGGAAATGAACACTTCTCTATCAGCCATAACTTCCTACTTTTTTCCAAAGCATTTTTATGCCAGCATCATTGTGCTAGCAATGTGTGAGGCAGTGGATGGCAGTTTTCCCATTGTTTCCTAGGGAGGAGTTTAATAAAGAACACAGACAAGTCGGGGTCCCTCCAGAAGCAGGGATAGCAACGGAAACCTTTTGCACTAGAGAACTATTTGAAAAAATGATCATGCTTAGCACAGAGATGAGAAGAAAAGGTGCATGGAATGTAGGGAAAGGACACCCATCACTGATTTGGCATTTAGAAACTTAGTTTTGTTGGTAATAGGAAAACATGAGGGTCACATTCCCAGACATGACTGAGAATTTTCTGAAATCTTGAAGCAACCATGGAACTATTTTTCAGAGGATGTCAAATATCACAATTTCTTGGCTGATTCAGGGCAGCAAGTAGAAGAAATTGAAGGGCTATTATGGGAAAGAAGGATTAGCTCAGTTCTGCTGGGCCCCAGAGGGCACAACTAGCACCCAGGGAGAGGTATTAGAGGAAAGCAGATTGCAGCTCAATAAAAAGAAGAGCTTTCTAGTGACAATAATGGATATTTATTAAACTTGACATCCGTTCATTTGAGCCTTGAAGCAGACCTTTAAACATTATTCTCTCTGTTATGAAGATGAGGGTATTGAGGTATGGAGAGATTTAAGTCGATCAGGCCAGCAACAAGCATTTGTTTACGGAGCACTTACTATTCTCCTGGCACTGTGCAAAGTGATTTGCCCCTGTTTACATAGGTTCTAAATGTCCGAGATAGGATTTGAACCCAGATCTCCTGGACTCTAAATTCAACAGCCTATCCCTTATACCATGTAGAAGGTATCCCCTATACCTGTAGCTGATACTATTCAGTGGGAAGACTGCCAAATCAGATGAATCTGTGTTCAAATTCCATCTCTAACACTTCCTATCCATGTGACCTTGGTTCAGTTACTGACTCTCAGTTCTCTCTACTATAAATTGAAGGAATTAGATTCATTGCCCTTTGCAGTCCCTTGTAGGTTTAAATTTGATTCTATGGTACATCCAACAGATGAATGAAACACCTAGCTCCCTGGTCAAACAGAAGCTATGAATGCTCTTTGCTGGGAAAACTATAGAAAAGGTTGCTGTACTGTTTGGGAGGAAGCTGGGTTTGAGATTTCAGAGGCTTATTTCAGCTCAGAGAATTTCTGGGTCTGAAAGGCTAAATGAACTCTGCAGGGGATCCCACCAGGCTTTTCTTTGTTAAGGTCATTGGGAAACAGAGAATGATGATGATTCTCAAAGGAGCTGGCCACATTTTCCTTCCTGTTCAAGCCCTACACACTATTTCTCTGAGTGCTCTCAGACAGTGGTCTTGTGTGTTCTCAATAGCCAGCATACTGACTCAAACTCAGTTTCTAAAACAGATCACTTTAGTTTGCTAATCCAGTTTTATAGTGGCCCAATGTGAGTACATTTGGAAGCAAAATGTTTGTGTTTTTCTGCTCTGCCAGCTTCATTTCCTCATGCTTCCTCCCCATAGAGTTTATTTCTCTTTCCTCACTGTGTTGACCAAGAAAGTCAACAAAATTGAACAAATTGTGATAGAGTGTCTGACCAGACATAAATGAGACCTTGAACCTCAAATATAGCTTTTGCTGATTGGTCTTTTTAAAGACTAAAGGATGTGATCTTCCCCTTTCAGGGTTGTGACCTCCTTTCAGGGTTATGACTTTCCTCTTCCAAGTTTTATCAATCTAATAAAAAAGATCTAGGAAGCCCTGGAGTCTTTTTCCCTTCTTTACAACATGTGGAAATTGGGGTCAAGAGTGATTCAGTTGTCCAAAGTCACACAACAGGAAGGCTTACAAGGAAATATTTGAACTATCATCTTCTGATTGAAGTGCCCATGTGCATTTTTTAATTAATTAATTTATATGTTTTCATTTTTTTCTACAATCACTTCCATATATTTTAGCTCTTCCCCTCCCCTCTTCTTTCCTTTCCCTTGCTCCTCCCTCCCTGAGACAACATGCAATCTCATATAGGTTTTACATATACATTGTTATTAAATACATTTTCACTTTAGTCATGTTGCATAGAAGAATTAAAATGAATAGGATAAACCATAACAATAAAACAAAACAAAACATATCACAAGAGAAATGGCCTGCTTCATTCTGCAATCCAATTCGATGGCTCTTTCTCTGGATATGGAAGGCATTTTGCCTCAGGGGTCCATCAGGAATTTTTTAGATCTTTGCATTGTTCTGAAGGGCTAAGTCTAGCAGAAAACTTCCTTGCACACTGTGGTTGCTTCTGTGTACAAAGTTCTCCTGGTTCCCCTCCTTTCGCTCAGAATCAGCACATATAAGTCCTTCCAGAAATCTCTGAAGTTTTCCTGTTCATCATTTCTTACAGCACAATAGTACTCTATTGCATTCATACAACACAACGTATTTAGTCATTCCCCAATTGATGGGTATCTCCTAGATTTCCAGTTCTTGGCCACCACAAAGAAAGTTTCTATAAATATTTTTGCATTTGTGGGACCTTTCCCATTTTTATGCTTTCTTGGGGATAGAGTCTTAGAAGAACTATTGCTGGGTCAAAGGGTATGCACATTTTGTAGCCCTTTGGACATAGTTCCAAATTGCTCTTCAGAATGGTTGGATCAGCTCACAGCTCCACCAACAATGAATTAGTGTTCCAACTCTCCCATATCTTCTCCTATATTCATCATCATCCTGTTTTGTCATGTTAGTCAATCTGATAGGTGTGATGTGGTGCACTTTTTACTGAACCAAAATCTAAGAAGGTAGTACTACCCTGAGTCATCACTATCTTTGTGGCATTGTAACATCAGGTAGCCTTTAGCATTTACATGCCATTTCAGCTCAATCCTGAGGGTAAGTCCTAAGTCTAGGAGGAGTTAAGTGACTTACTCAGCATCACATCATTAATAAGTATCTGAGTCAGGATCCACACACAAGGTCTACCTACCTTACAACTGCTTTTGTCATTCAGCAAATATTCAACACCACTGCTCAAAATGAAGACAAAGAGTTCTCAGGCACCATTTGCAATCACAGACAAGACTAACAGAAAACATTGCTCCTTTGGGCTGACAAACACTGCAATTGGAAAAATACCCCAAACTCTAACTAAGGGAAAGAAAGTGATTCCTCCTTACTTTGGGGGTTCAAACTGAAGTAATGTGATTAGTTTTAATGACCTGGGAGATATTCCCCATGAACACCCTGACAATTGAGTTTTGCAAATCAGATAAAGGAGTCACCTTTAACATTTCTTTGCAGACATATTCAAAACTGTAATATCTAAAAGCATTGGTCTCACCCAATTGGCTTTCATGCCTTATAGATGGTATCTCTATGCCTTTGCACAGACTATTTGTCTCCCCTGCCTGGAATGTAATCTTTCTTCAGCTCTGCAACTGAAAACCATAGCTTCCATCCAAACTCAATTCAAAAACCACTGCTTTTATACTATATGAAGCTTCTATAAATTTTGTACATAAGAATACATGTGTACATGCATACATGCATACCTAATGTCTTCCAATTACAATGTGTAGTATTCTCCTTAAGGGCAATGTTCTATTTTCTGTCTTTTCATCCCACATATCTAGAACAGTGTCTGACAGCATAGATTTGATAAATGTTGTAGTTAATTTGTTAATTGAAGTGAAGAAGGAAAGTGTAGCTATTGTCTGAGGTGAATTTAATTTATAGTGAATAATTTCTAGTACTCATTATCTTGTTCAAGGATTATCAGACTAGAATTAGTTTTTAAAGGATGTTGATAAGTTAGGGCATGTCCACAGGAGGGCAAGAAGGCTGGTGAAAGGCTTTCAGTTCATACTATATGAGTAGAAAGTGAAGAAATTGGAAGTTCTTATCCTGAGAATGAGAAGGCATTGGGGTTGGGGTGGGATGTCAATTAATTTGGAATATTTGCCACAACACACCTTTCTCCCTAGAAGTTCATTCTTCCAGCAGTCTCTGAAATTGGAACTCTAGCACAAAATGCCACTTCCTGCCTCTTGAATTCCTTTCCAAACTTCCTTTGTTGAG
Organism: Potorous gilbertii; assembly: GCA_028658325.1. Taxonomy (NCBI): domain Eukaryota; kingdom Metazoa; phylum Chordata; class Mammalia; order Diprotodontia; family Potoroidae; genus Potorous; species Potorous gilbertii. The sequence continues at coordinate 96,946,509 of CM053769.1, read as the reverse complement.
GGACATTCCCTGTCCATCCTTGTTTTTCTTCCTTCCAGTTACTCTTCTCACACTCTTGACTTGCTCTACTATCTTTTCATTGGAGTACCCTCCTCATATACTCTTGCTACCTTTGTTTTGAGTCTTGTCTTGCCTCATTGGAGCAAAAACTCTTGAAAGAAGTTGAAAGTTTTGTTTTCTTTTGCTTGGATTTGCATTCCCCTTGCTTAACGCAGTGCTTGGCAAATTTTTCTGTTGTCCAGTTGCGTCAGTTATGTCTAACTCGTGATCGCTCCACTGGAGAATTTCTTGTCAGAGATACTGGAGTGGTTTACAATTCCTTCTCTATCTCATTTTACAGATGAAGAAACTGAGGCAAACAGGGTTAAATGACTTCTCCAGGGTCACACAGCAGCAAATTCCTAAAGCCAGATTTTAACTCAGGACACTGTGTCTTCCTGACTCTAGGTCCAACACTCTATCCATTGTACCACTTTCCTCAACCTTGTACAAAGTAAATGCTTAATGTATGATTGTTTACTTGCAATTGACCCAAAGCTCTATAAAGAGAAATAGGGATGGTGTTTTTTTTCGCTGCCTCCATAGGGTAAAATTAAGAGTGGATGTGTGTATGTTGAAAGGCTTTGAAAATCTGTGAAATTAGGCTTCATATCAGAAGAATACAAACAAAACAAGAATTGCTTTTATCAGCATACCCAGATCACATTATTTAGTGGGTCCTCCTTCCTTGAGGAAGCAATTCCTCATTCCCCTACTGCTTATTGTGTGTGTATATGTGTGTGTGTGTGTGTGTGTGTGTGTGTGTATGTATGCAGGGTGCAAGGTATAACCATTTTGGACTGTGTAGAAGGAATAGGTGGTATCTTTTAAATTGCTAGATGGAGATACTTGCATAGTGATTAGCACAGTACCTCTAACGTCATACAAGCTTAATGAATGTATATTGGTGGACATTTCCTTCGGTCAATGGAAAGAATAAGTATAAAATGATATGACCTGAACTGGCCAGTGGATAAAGGTTCTCTTTTATTCTACAGGTCAAAGAAATCACTTGCTTTTTTCTTCTTTGTTTTGGGTCTATTTTGTTTGTCTTCAGTTTCTTGTGGAGGGGGTAGAATTCTTCTAGAATCCAGAAATGAAACATGCAAACTGGGAGTCAGGATTTCAGGCTGGATATGATGACCAGCCAGCCTGGCAGGTTAGCCCTGAGGAGACCTGATACCTTGGAACTGAGCCCAAGACAAACATCAGTTTTGGAACTTGGGACAATGCTATATAGAAACTGAGACAAACATTAATTACATAACTGGATACAAATTTAATTCACCATTTTTTTCTGGTCATACAACTCTCTGAGCAGGAGGTAAGTTCCTTGAGGTCAAGGATTAATTTCATTTTTATCTTTGCATAACCCTTTCCTAACACAGAGCCTCAAACAAAGTAGGTGCTTAATACATGATTGTTGGATTGAATTAAACATTTTTATCTTGATGCTCCTACACAATACATGATTGGCTGAATTGTATTTGGAAAGACTGATGTAGGGTGAATAAAATGACAGATTTGGAATGAAAGACAAATGTTCACAGCTACCTCTGACAGATATTAGCTCTTTGACCTTGGGCAAGTCATGTTATATGCTGAAGGGTGAGACAACTCTCTAGGATAACTCTACTAAGTGAAAGACACCAGATGAGGTATCATAACTATCTAGGTGATCACATATATAGATTATGGAATTCTGTTGCTATAACAGATCTTTATAGGTGTTCTGGTAATATAATAAAGCAAAGCTAGTTTGCATAGTGGATAGAGCACTTGTCCTGAAGTCAAGAAGATGAATCTTCTTGAATTCAAATCTGTCTCAGGTACTTACTAGCTTTCTGACCCTAGACAAGTCACTTAAACATATTTGCCTCAGTTTCCCCACCTATGAAATGATCTGGAGAAGAAAATTATTAACCATTCCAGTAAATGCAATGGAAACCATTCCAGTTTCCAAGAAAAACCCAAATGTTTGCATGAAGAGTTGGGCATAACTTAAAAATGACTAAATAAAAAATAAGATGAACTCTATTTGCAATTCCCACAGCCCAATCTATTGCCATTTGGGAAATTTGAAGCTATAATATTTGTAATCTTATTCATAATAACATGACATTATATAAGACTTTATTATTCTTAGAAATATGACTTATGTATATAATCTTAATGTGAAGTATAATCGAATATAAACAAACTTTGGCCATCTAGAAATCAGCCTAGTGATGAATGCACTCAGGTGGAGACAATGATTCAATGACCCACTGCTGCTGCTTGTTTGTTCCTGAAAGGCACCCTCAAAAGGCCACCTCCCATGACAGAAAGGGTTAGCTTGAAGGCACAGCTTTTCCATAGGGACTGATGCTGCCTAACTCAGATGTAAGTCATGTGTATGGCAATGAGGGTCTGGTACATTTAAATGTGGAGGGATTACTTTCAAAGTACCAGAGCAAAGTGGGGGATCAAGATCCTGATGCAAAAATGTTATCAATATGTAATCACAATCCTCATAAAATATTAATTATCTAAAGAGGTTTTATATGGACCAATATTTCACATGTTGAAAAGCAAAGTGAATTATTTAGTGAAACATAGAATTTTCTAAAACAATGATATTCATAGTGAATTTATTTATAGAGACAATATATAGTATTGGGAGTGGATATACATGGGACTTGATAAACATTATGAGTTGAAATACATGAATTGAAAATATATATATGTATGCACATATACATATATGTGTGTCTGTATATGTATTTATCAGACAGAAATGCATTGGGAATATACTGATGTATGTATATGTGTGTATGTGTATATGCACATATGCATGTACATATGTACATACATATCACTTTAGATGATATAATTCTGAAATAGAAAACATATATATACACATATATACCTATATATACACACATATGCACATATTTACATACTTATACACATACATATGCAAACATATGTATATATATACGCACATAGATATAGATATGGATATACACAGATATAGATATGAATATGGATATGAATATAGATATAGATACAAATATATTGCAAAATTTGATTTTATTCTCTATATTTTTGAGAAATGACATCTTTATCAGAGAAACTTGCTGCAGTTTTTCCCAGTTTCCTGTTTTTATTCTAATTTTGGCTTTTGGAGTTTTGTTTGTGCAAAAACTTTTTAATTACTGTAATAAAAATTATCCATTTTACTTCCCATGATCCTCTCTGTTTTGTCATAAACTCTTCTCTTAGGCACTTATGATATCACCCATTATATCTAAAATGTTTACCTTTTTGACTTTATCTTGACTTTATCTTTTTATCTATACCACATTTCTGCCAAATTGCTTTTACATTTCCCCAGTAGCATTTTTTTTAAGGTACTGAGTTCATATCCCAAAGTGGATCTTTGAGTTTAACAAACACTAGAATAATATGTTAAGATTATATAATTTATTCCACCACTCTATTTTAGTCTGTAACTCATTGTTTTGATTATTACCACCTTGTAATATAGTCTGAAATCTGGTACTTACTGCTAGACCAACTTCACATTTTTATAGATTACCTTGGTATATTGACCTTTTGCTATTCCACATGAATATTGCCATTATTTCTTTAGCTCTATAAAATCATTCATGGGCAATTTTATTGTATGTTAAAGAATTAGTAAGTTAACTTAAGTAGAATTGTCATTTTTATTATATTGGCTCAGCCTACCCATGGGCAATTAATATTTCTCCAATTGTTTATATTTTACTTTATGTATATGACAAGTGTTTTTAATTGTGTTCCTATAGTTTCTGGTATTGCCTTGGCAGATAGTCTCTGAAATATTTGATATTTTCAGCAAGGTTGGAATATCATACTCTGTTAAGTATAGAAATATAACTTTTCCTACCAGCAGTAAGAGAAGAAGGGGAAAAGAAAAGGGAGCAAGTGGTTAGAAAGGAGGGAAGAAGTAGGAAGGGAAAGGGAAGGAGGAAGGGAGACTAATAAAGGGAGGGGAAATTGAGGAAGGCAGTGGTCAAAGATAAACCTTTTTTTCACGAATGTAAGGGAGGAGAGAGAAATAAAAGCACAAACATGAGAGGTTTAATAGCATTAAAAGAAAGACAGATATTAATCATAACTGTGAATGTGAATGGGATGAATACAATGGAAGCAGAGAGGAGAATGAATGAAAAACCACAATCCTACAACATTACATAGAATACATTTGAAACAGGTGGATACTCTAAATATAAAAGTAAAAGGCTGGAGTAGAATATATTACTCTTCAGCTAAAGTAAAGAAAAAAGAAAACAGGAGTAGTAATCCTAGTCTCAGATAAAAAAAAATAAATCTAATCGAAAGAAGGAAGGAAACTCTACTCTGCTAAAAGATATCATAGAAAATGAAGTAATATCATGACTAAATATATATGCCAAATAGCATCCAAATTTTCAAAGGAGAAGTTAAGGGAATTACAGGAAGAAGTAGAGAGTGAAACTATACTAGTGGATGACCTCAACCTCTCACTCTCTGAACTTGATAAATCTAACATCAAAATAATCTAGAAGTTAAGAAGGTGCAAAGAATTCTGGAGAAGTTAGATATGATAGATCTGTAGAGAAAATTGAATGGGAATAAAAAGGAATTTATCCTTTTTCTCAGCATTACCTGGTACATAGACAAAAATTGACCATGTATTAGGGCATTAAAACCTCACCATTCAGGGCAGAAAGTGATTATACTCAGTGCATCCTCTTCAGATCATAATGCAATAAAAAAGTGTAATAAAGGGCCTTGAAAAAATAGGCTAAACATTAATAGGAAACTAAATAATCTAATTCTAAGGAATTCGTAAGTCAAACAATCAATCAGAGAAACAATAAATAATTTCACTGAAGAGAATGACAATAATGAAATAATCTACCAATACTTGTGGGATGCAATGAAAGCAGTTCTTAGGGGAAGTTTTGTATCTCTGAATACTTACATGAATAAAATAGAGAAAGTGGGGATTGATGAATTGGACATGCAATTGAAAAAGCTAGAAAAGGAGCAAATTAAAAATCCCCAAGTAAATATCAAAAAAGAAATACTGAAAACCTAAGGAGATAGCAATAAAATTTAAATTAAGAAAACTATTGAACTAATAGATAATATTAAGAGTTGATTTAATCAAAAAATAATAATGAAATCGATAAACTTTTGGCTAATTTCATTTAAAAAAGAAAGAAGAAAATCAAATTATCATTATAAAAAATGAAAACTATAAGTTCTCCAACAATGAATTGGAAATAAAAACAATAATAAAGTGTTGTTTTGCCTAAATATATGTCAATAGCTTCTACAACTTTAGTGAAATGGATGATATTTACCAAAATATAAATTGCCCAGATTAACAGAAGAGAAAGTAAAATACCTAAATAATCTCATGTCAGAAAAAGAAATTGAACAAGCCATTGATGAACTCCCTAAGAAGAAATCTCCAGGGCCAGATGGATTTACAAGTGAATTCTATCAACAATTTAAAGAAAAATTAATTCCAATGCAATAAAGACTATTAGGGAAGATAGGTGAAGGAGGAGTCTAACCAAATTCTTTTTATGATACACACATCATTCTGATATCTAAACTGAGAAGAGCCAAAACAGAGAAAGAAAACTATAGGCTAATTTTCCTAATGAATTTACACGCGAAAATATTAGACGAGTTATTAGCAAAAAGATTACAGAAAATTGTCACAAGAATTAAACACTTTGATCAGGTAGGATTTATTCCAGATATACAGGATTGGTTCAATATTAGGCAAACTATCAGAATACTTGATGATATCAACAACAAAACTAACAAAGGCTGTATGATTATCTCAATAGATGCAGACAAAGGTTTTGACAAAATACAACAAATATTCCAATTGTGGACGCTGGAGAGTTTAAAGTCATAAGTATTATTTATCTAATATCATCTGCAAGCATTATATGTAATGGAGATAAGCTAGATATATTTCCAATAAGATCGGGGTGAAACAAGGATGTCAATTATCACTATTATTCAAAATAGTGCTAGAGATAGTTTAGCAATAAAAGAAGGAAAAGAAATTGAAATAGAACGGGCAATGAAGAAACTAAGTTGTCACTCCCTGCAGTTGACATGATGATATACTTAGAGAATCCTAGAGAATCAAGGGAAAAAAATTCGTGAAATAATAAACAACTTTAGTAGAGTTTCAGGATGCAAAATAAACACACATACATCATCTACGTTTCTATTATTACTATCTATTATGTTACTATATTTTACAGGAAGAGATAGAAATACAAATTCTATTTAAAGTTATGGTAAACATCATAAAATATTCGGGAGTCTACTTGCCAAAATAAATCCAGAGACTATATGAACACATGATACTTTTCACATGAATAAAGTCAGATCTAAATAACTGGAAATAAAAACCAACAGTTGCTTGTGAGTAGGCCAAGCTAATATAATAAAATTGAAAGTTCTAGCATAATTGATTAACTTATTTAGTGCCATACCAATCAAAGTACCAAAATTATTTTATAGAGCTAGACAAAAATAATATCAAAATTCATTGGGAAAAACAGAAGGTCTGGAATAACGAGGGAATTAATGAAAATAAATCTAGGGAAGGTATCCTTCCCATACCAGATCTTTAATTTTGTTATAAAGCAACTCTCGTCAAAACTACTTCATTCTGGCTAAGAAATATAGGGGTAGATCAGTGGAGTAGATTAGGTACACAAGACAAAATGATCAATGATTATAGCAAACTACTGTTTGATAAACTGTTTGACAAGACAAAATGATCAATGATTATAGCAAACTAATGTTTGATAAACCCAAGAACGATAGCTTCTGGGATAAAGACAAATACGGATGGCAAAACTGGAAAACAGTGTGGCAGAAACTGGGTAAAGTCCACCATCTGACACCATATAACAGAATAAAGTCCAAATTGATGCATAACCTAAATATACAGATTGATACTGTAAGCAAATGAGGGGAGTAAGGAATAATTTATCTGTCAGATTTATGGAGAATGGAGGAATTTGTGACAAAAAGAAGATAGAGAACATTAATGAAATGCAAAACGGATTTTCTGATGACATTAAATTTGTTTATTTGCACAAACAAAGCCAAGCAGAAAACTGGGAAAAATTTTTTACAACTGGTGTCTTTAATAAAGTTCTCATTTCTCAGATACACAGAGAATTGAGTTGAATTTGCAAGAATGCAATCATTCCCCAATTGATAAATGTTCAAAGGATATGATCAGTGTTCAGAGGAAGAAATTAAAGCTATCAATTTTCATATTAAAATGCTCTAATCATTGTTAATTAGAGAGAGCCAAAGTAAAGCAACTCTGAGGTACCACATCATACCTATCAGACTAATTAACATGACAAATGGGAGACTGATAAATGTTTGAAAAGGTGTAGGAAAGTTGAAACACTAATTCTTTGTTGATGGACCTGTAAGCTGATCCAACCATTCTGGAGAGCAGTTTTGAACTATATCAAAGGGCTCTAAAAATATACATAGCCTTTGACTCAACTTTATCACTCCTAGGGCTATATCCCAAAGAGGTCATAAATATGGGAAAAGGACCCAGATGTAGGAAAAAATATTTACAGCAATCCTTTTTGTGATGAGCAAAAACTAGAAATCAAGGGAATGTCCATAAATTCAGGAATGATTGAGCAAGTTATAATATAAGAATATAATGGAAAATTATTTTGCTATAAGAAAGGAAGAGCAGGTAGACTTTGGTAAAATGTGGAAAGACTTACATGAGCTGATGCTGCGTGATGAGAGCAGAAACAGGAGAACATTATACACAGAAACAGACACAGTGTGCAAGGACTGATTTTGATAGACAACCCTTCTCAGTAATGCAAAGACCTAAAACATATACAATGTACTCATGATGCAAAATTCCATCCACATCTAGACAAAAAACTATGAAGTCAGAACACATAATGAAGTAGAGTTATTTTCTTTTTTTGTTATATTTCATTGTTGTTTGTTTTTCTTATGGTTTCTCCCATTCATTATAATTCTTCTATGCAATGTAACTGGTGTGTAAATGTATTTAAAAGGAATGTATTTGTAGAGGCCAAATATAATTGTTTGCTGCCTTGGGGAGGGTGGGGCAGAAAATTTAAAACTTATGGAAGTGAATGTTTAAAACTAAAACAAATAAATTAATCAATTTGGTGAAAAGATGTATGGTATTGAGGATGATAAATATAGATAATATTTTTGTAATGAATGCTTGAAAGTCTTCTATTTTATTGAATGTTCATTTTCCCCTGAAGTGTTATATTCATTTTTATATATCATCCCTTCATATTCAACTCATCCTTTGCCCTCTTTGTATCTATGTATTTATGTATCTATCTATCTATCTACATATCTATTTATGTATCTATCTACTTCTTCCAAATACCCTCATGTGACAAAGGTCTCATGAGCTACAAATATCATTTTTCCATGTAGAAATGTAAACAGTTCAACTTTAATAAGTCTTTTATGATTTCACTTTCCTTTTTACCTTTTCATCCTTCTCTTGATTCTCGTGTTTAAAAGTCAATTTTTCTGTCCACCTCTTGTCTTTCAGTTAAGAATCATTGAAAGTCGTCTAGTTCATTGAATACCCATTGTTCCTCTTTTTTTGATTATGGGTTTCAGGTAATCCAGAGTTTTTGAATTATTTCTCCTGGATCAATTTTCCATGTCAGTGCTTTTTCCATTGAGACATTTTACATTATTTTCTATTTTTTTCATTCTTTTTTTTCTGTTTTATAAATTCTTGATTTCTCATAAAGCCATTAACTTTAATTTTCTCCATTCTAATTTTGAATGAATTATTTTCTTCAGCTTTTGGATCTCTTTTGCTCTTTGTCAATTTTGCTTTTTAAATCATTCTTCTCCAAATCGATTTTTTAGACTTCTTTTATCATTTGAGTTAGTCTATTTTTAAGTTGTTATTTTCTTCTACTTTTTTGGGGGGAGGGGTCTCTTTTAACAAGCTGTTGAATTATTTGTCATGATTTTTTTTGCATCACTCATTTCTCTTCTCAATTTTTCTTCTACTTCTCTTACTTGATTTTCAAAATACTTTATGAGCTCCTCCATGACCTGTGTCCAATTCATATTTTTCTTGGTGGCTTTGAATGCAGGAGCTTTTATTTGTTGTCTTCTGTCTTTATCTTCATTATTGGTAAAGTAAAGTTCATTTACTTGACTTCTGAGCTCTCTGTCAAGGTAATTTTCTGCTTCTAGTGCAAAGGGTTTAGGGTGTACTATCCCAAGCTTCAGGGGTCTTTTTCAGCTGCTGTCAGAAATAACTCTAGGCTCCTGCACGTTTCCAGCTCTTCTGAGGAGACAAGATCAAAGGAGAGGTGTTCACTCCTCTCCTTGTACTTGCTCTGGTCTGTGAGTGACCACAAGCCCTTTTTTATTCCCTGGAATTGTAAGGAGGACTCCCTCTCCCCTGCTGCTACAATCTCCACCATGCCAGCATTCTTCACCACAGTATTGCCACCCAGGACTGCAACCCAGATCCATGCAGGTCAAAGTAAGATAACCCCACCTTGCACAGATGAAAAGATCCCTGTTATCCCTCTGCAATTAACTACTCAATTTCCCCTACACTCTGTGGGCTTTGAGCTATAGAAACTGTGACCACCAGTGCTGTGACCATTGTGGGCTCCACTGCCCCCTCAGCAACTCCAGGCCTAGGGTTACAAACTGGTCCTCTCTCACACAGGCCTGACAGTCTTTTTCCACTGACCTTCCAAGATGTTCTCAATGTTTTGTGGTCAAGAAACCTGAAAACCCCCACAACTGCCCGTGATTCAGTCCCCTGAGGCCTGCTCAGGCCCTATATGTGCAGGTGTCATCTATGCTTTACTATGCTCTGCTATCAGCCTGGTGTCATAGATGCTTCCTATCAACCTTCCAAGCTGTCTTGGGCTTGAGATTTGTTTCACGCTGTCATTTTGTGGCTTCTGCAGTCAGAGAATTCGTTCAGAGTTATTTTTACAGATATTTGGAGGGGTTTGGGGGAGAGCTCAACTGAGTCTTCTACTCAGACATCTTGGGTCTGTTCCCCCTCCAAAAATATTTCTGTTTTTTATGTTCCTTTTTGGACAGATGATTATTTGACATTACTGTTTGAGAGCAGAAGAGAGTTACTTTGCTTCAGTATTCTCCTTTGAAGATGAACAGTGATCTTATCTATTCCTATAGTTATTCCCTATGTTTGGAGCAACTCCCTAGTCTTAGGATATGACAGATGGTGACTTTGGACTCAGATCCTCCTTCACCCCTCTGAACTTGAAACTAATTCAAAACCTCCAAGCTCCTGTAAGTGCCCACAGTCAGTGGCATCCCTGACCTACTGCTTCTGCACTCACCAGGCATGTGCTGTTTACTTCTTGCCCAGGATCACATCTCCACAGCACACTTGAGTCTGGTGTTCCTTTTCAGCTGACATTTCTTTGATCTTCCCAGCTCAGATGCCCAACTTTTCTTGCTTTTTTGCAGGTAAAAGTCCTATGTTTGAGGAAGAGGCAACCCAGCTAACTCCAGTGCTTATTGCTTGTTGTTTAAGTGGCACCTAGTCTGAAAGTATTCACTCTTTACAGGAACTAAATTAGTCAAAGGGGTTTTCTTCAATATTCTCCAATTACCCCAGGAAGACCCCTCTTTTGCTCCATTTTTTTGTTCATTTTTACTGCTCTATATTTGCCCTGAGGTGCTTTGTAACCTCTTCTGTGAACTTCTGACCTTCTCTAGCATCTTCCCAGAAGCCTCTACTTCACTGTCTTCTTTGAGTCTGCATCTTGATCTTTCCTATTGCTATATTAGCTTTCTATGGTCAGGTTTGTATTTGTATTTTGCTCATTTCACAGTTTTTTTTTGGTGGGGGGCTCTAAGTTCAAGTCAGAATCTGTTCCCACCATGAGCAGAGATTCATCTAATGAGAGTAGAAGCTGTGATAGCAATTCACACAATTCAACATACTCTCCCCATGCTAAGTGAGAGACAAAAGCACCTATTTTGACCTTATGTCTAGGAAGGAGGGGAAGAGATGGAAAACCAGAGCAAACAGATTTATCTATCCTTTCCAGTAGCACAGGATGTGTTGAATTATCTTTAATTCTCCTTATGTATAGTCTGTCCTTAGATGCTACTGATTCAAACACTGCTGAAAGCTCTTCTACAGATTTTTCTAGCACACAAAGAAAAATTTCTGAATCATTCATATACTTCATGCTTCACAAGGGTTTTCTGGCTAAGGGAAGAGAATTGAACTATTTCCTCCTAAGAGATTTATTTACCTTTTAACTGGAATGTTTTCTTTTCTCTTATGTTAGACAATACAGCCTCATATTATAGGTAACACATATAACCAAGTACCTCAGTAAATCTAAGTTACCTATTATACCTAGGGAGGTTACCTGGTCTTGTTTATGCCTAATGAACAGCAAATATGTGTTCTTACCTGATATATTATGAGGGTTTAGTGTTCTGTATTTAAGAAAAGATGATTTAATTCATTGCATTTCAACCTCTGTGTTCTAGCTATCTTTAAGTTCTCTTGAATGACTATTTAGTAAAAGACAGGTTAGATTTGCTATTCCATTCTAGAGTGTAGAAATTTATTAATTGAAATTTATTAATGGAATGTTCAGGACAGAAAATTTTGGCATGTTGTCAGGAAGCATTTCCTTTTGGTTAGAGCTTTCCAAAAGTGACATGAGCTTCTGTAAGAGGTGGTAGGGTATCCCTCCTGATGATCATCATTTAAAGCTCAGCTGCATCCTGAGATGTTTCATGGTCCTCCCAAGTTTCAATGCCTCCCCAACTTGTCCAAATTATTTTTTTATTTGTTACATGTTATATTACCTTATCCACTCATATGTTATCACTCTTTACTTTAATCTTATCCAGGACAGGTATGATTTTCTTCATATTCCTAAAACCTGTCATATAATAGTTTCTTTAAAAGTGCATATTGAATTTAAGTCTAATGGGTCCTTGAACTCAAGGATATTCACTACTGGAGAAATTCAGCAGAAAAGGAAAGAGATTCCCAATACCTTTCTCAAATAGTAAAGATAAGGAATACAGAAATCTGTGGCAATGACCTTTGAGGAGCTGTCGTAGATTTCAGGCCATGCACTTAATTGATTATATGCAGATTATGTGATTACAATAATCACAAAAATTTTAAACTGTGCTTTATAATTTAAAAGCCATCTAGAATGGGGCTTTAGGAAACTAAGTGCTTTAGGAAACTAAGATTAAATTGCAGAGAAGGTGCTGATGGGCATTGGCTGAGGGATTTTCTTCTACTGGGAGTCCCTTCTGTCTATGAAATTACATAATGAATTCCTATCCCTGCCCCTTTAGCAACAATAGCTTCAATTATAACAAGTGACTTTCTGTCATCATTTCTGACTGTATCATTTCTGACTCATCACTCCCACTTTAAGTGATGACTTTAAATGATGATTTTAAACCTTTGAGTAAGTAGTAGCTACATTACCACCCTTCCTTTACAAAAAAAAAAAAAGAAATGGTGGCTGAGATTAGTGAAATAGTATTCCCAGTGTTGCTCAGTCAATGATTCAGAGCCAAAATGAGAACCTAAGTCTCTTAACTCTATATTGCCAAACATAAAACTATTCAATATCCAGAACTACAGTACTGTTAAGTGGGCTGAATAATTTAAAATGACTGTTGGTATTACATTCAGTTCCAAAATCAAAACTTCAATTACTTGGTAGTCAATATATCTTTCTTAAAAGATAAAAAATTTAATTTTCCTTCCATATCTATGTTCCTTAATTTATTACAATCCAGTCAAGAAGAAGGCTTCTCAATTCCAATAACATTAATGAGCCCATAATGAGAGATGGAGGGATTCTGGATGAAATTCATGATACCTGAGGATGAATTCTAGATTGGGGCTTTCAAATCTTAGTTAAAATAGATTTCTGTAAAGCTAGCTTTTTTACCTCCAAATTGGAGATCTCAATCCTTACACCACATACCTGTCATGGTTATTGCCCTGACTACTATGAAAGTCAAAATGATAGGGTTATCACTATGGGCTTCTAGGGTTACTTCCAGAAGTAACAGAAATAAGTCTCTGTGGGGGTTTTCAGTCAAAAGAACCAAAGGAAGAGGTCCTTGTCTTCTCTTTCCTTGGTGTTACTGACCTGTAGCTTTTCTTCCTGCTCATAGATCTAATCTGCCCAACAAAATTCCAAGCACCTCCATTCATGATTCATTGATAGCATAAGGGAACATACAGGAGTATTTGTTCTCTTTGAGATAATGCCTGAAATTAATGTATTGGCTTATCTCCTTGCCACTTCCTTCTCCATCCTCATCTTCTTTTTGCTGACCCATTTGTTACCCTGGAGGTGTAAAGAGACAGAGAGAATATAAACAGTTGTTCAGAAAGAGATCTTATCTTGAAATATTATAACCACTCTATTGGATCACAAGGCTTATGGTAGTTTGGATTCTGCATTTTAAAATGAACTTGACTCATATTCTGATTCAATACAACAGCTTAATGATCATGTTGTAAGAGATTTAGAGTAGGGTACTGACTTTGCAACATCACAACTTAGCTTTTAAATGAATCATGTCATCAATTAGTCAAAAAGCATGTATTATTTATGTGAAGTTAGGTGTTTGGAATGTTTTTCCATATAAAATAAACATTTCATTTATTTGTATATTGCATTTAAGGGAGATGATGATATTACTTTCATTTCACAGATAAAAATGCTGAATCTTAGAAAGGGAACTGACTTTCCAAAAGGAATAGGGCAGGAAATATTGAGTAACTGTTACTTAAGCTAGACTCAATGTGCTATTAAATAGGTCACAATTAAATTCTAATATGTGATTCTGATGAGTATCATTTAGATATTAAAAGTGAGTGACCATTGGATGTTCAAATTGTAGATGCTGGAAAGGATCTGAGGCATCTTGTCCCACTACCTCATTTTATACCAGAAACAATTAAGGACCAAAAAAGTGTAGTGATTCTGGAACACTAATTCCTATATTTCTAGCATAAAGCCTCCATATTATACATGAGAAAAATCAATCCCAGACATAAGAGACTTTCTGAAAGTCACAGAATGTGACTGTTAGCTGTTTTTTCATTACTTTGACTACGGTAGTATCTGAAGTCCTAGGTGCAAGCTCTGTCTCACATTCATCTTTATATCCTCAAATATATACCATAACACCCTGGAAAAAATTAGTCTTTAATAAGTCTTTATTCAGTAACAGAATGTTGAATACTCAGAGCTCCAAGGGATGTGCTTTCCCACTACACCACACACACACACACACACACACACACACACACACACACATACACACACACACACACACACACACACACACACACACACACGCACGCACATGGGCAGGATACTAGTCAAGGCTGCTTTTCATGCTTTCCTTTGCTTGATGAATTAGGTTTGCCAGCCTTATTTCTCTTAGCATGCCAAAGTAGTTGTCTTGCAGGGATGTGAAAACCAGACAGATGGTTTCTTAATACCATCATATAGCAGGAAAGAAGGAAATAAACATAATCTTAATAAGTACCTACTATGTATCAAACACTGTACCAAGTGCTTTACAAATATCTCATTTAATCCTAAAAAAAATTATGTGAGGAAGGTGCTGTTATAATTTCCATTACACAACTGAGGAAACTGAGAAACATAGAGGACAACACATAGAAGTCACTATACATATACATATATATATGTATATATATATATATATATATATATATATACATATATATATGTAATATATATGTTAACTATTAGCTGTTATTGAAAGAGTGAAATGAATTCCAAGAAGTCACACACAGCTAATGACTCTATGAAGTCAGATTGAAACTCAGATCTTCCTCTTTCCAGGCTCAGTATTTTGCTCACTGTGCTGCTGTCCTTGGGAAACTTCTTCCTAGAGAATTATGATGTGATATGGTAGAATTACAGTCAACTTAGAGGTGCAGTGCATAGAGCACTCACTTTGAAATAACTCATCTTCATGAGTTCAAATCCAAACTCAGACACTAGCGGGCAAGTCACTTAACCTTATTTACCTCAATTCTCCATCTTCAAGAGTGAGCTGGAGAAGGAAATGGCCAACTACCCAATATCTTTGACAAGAAAATCTCAAGTGGAGTCATGAAGAGCTGGACATACTTGCAAAATGACTTAACAACAACAGTAGTGGAAGTACTTTGGAGAGAACTTGGAGTATGAATAGACATTCTGTAACTGTTTTTAATCTGATATCTGTAAATTGAATAATAGTCTTTGAGTAGCTCAAGCTGTAGAAAGGAAACTCAGAATGTCTTCCAAAGGCCTCAGCTCTTGACTTGCTCTTCTCTTTGACATCTATTAAATTTACTTCTTCCTGGACATTGACATTCTGATGACAAAAGAATAAAAATACTTTAAGGGAAAAGACCAGAGATATTTTCCCTATCTGAGAATATCTATGACCCATGAACAGGGGACTAAGTTCTTAACTAGGCTTGATGTTTTTTCTTTAGGGGAAAGGAAATAAGGGCTATAACTTTGTGAGTTTCAAAAAGTCAGAAGATGAAGCTATCTAGGAAGTCCAGAAGTCTGGGAATCTGGGAGCTGAGTCTATGTTAACTAGAAGAATGTTGTTATCTCAAAGATCAAGTAGTAACTTTTATGACCCAGCATTGTAATAGTTGAGACAGACTTCCACCAACGATGCTACATTTAGATATGAAATGGTGTTCAGACTAAGCCTCCTCACCCCAGAGATCAAGGCATTGCAGTAAAAAGTATGCCCCTGAGGTATCAGGGTGGTAGTGTGTTTTACACCCCTATTCTTGACACATCTTTGAAGTAAATATCCTTTTATAAGAACTAACCAGAACAAACATCTGGAATCAAGGATCAAGGCAACAGCATTATAGAAAGATACCTCAACTACTGTGATGTACCAGTAGAGTCCTGAGATGAAAGATGTGGCAGTATGTCTCTAAGGCAGTGAACTAGAGATATGTCACTTCACCTGTTAGCTTTGTTCAACTCTGTGGTCCAGAAAATATCCACAGTCATTGTTGTCCCTTTCACAATACAACCAAACAAATATTAGGTAAAAGAATAGGCCTTTTCCTTCCTGCTTAAAAGGTTCATAACCTGGGAAATGTCTTGAATTCTCTTTTTTCCTCATTTCTCATAACCAGCAAGTTCCTTAGTCTTATGTATTTTAACAGTTGTATTCATCACACCTGAATAAATTAGAGGTAATGTATTAAGGGTTTGCTATATATGTAACGATTTGCTAAGAGCTGGGGGTACAAATAGAAGAGTAATCCCTGTTTTCAGAGTTTTTATATTCTAATAAATGGGGAGGATAATGAGTTATCAACTAGTTGTATAAGATATATTTATAGATGAGGTGCAGGTTATGAGATAGGATGAGTAGGTATAGCTAGAGATCAATGAAGAGGTCTCCTCCAGAGTAGGGAATTTATGCTGAGTCCTGGGGAAGATCAGGAAATGAAGAGGTACAAACAGTGGTGGTGATATGGGTCTTTCAAAAGCATTGCAAAATTTCTTTTACTCTTCATTGCTTGGTCACTTACTACACAAGGAGTCTCATTCCCTCTCTTAACATACAATTCTAATATCATGAATCATGTTCAAATCAGTTCTGATACTCTTCCTGGATAGGATGTGTTGGCCTACTCCTCCATGGCATCATTCAGAATATCAGTAGTTTTACAGAACAGAGTTCCTATCCCAGGCCATGACTTTCCTAAGTGTGTTGCAACCAATCATAGGAGTACATACTCTCCCTAAGGATATTCATTGAGTTTTTTTCCTTCACACACATTATTTTATTAATTCTGCCTCTAAAATAACATGAATTGTACATTTTTGCATTTCTGCTTATGTTCATACCAATATAAGCAAATTTCTCAGGAAATGGCATTGTTTACTTCCTTGAGTTACAAAATTAGTCCAGTTTCAAAAATGCCTTTATTTACTTGATGGAAGAAAACCTCTTACTCATATTTCTATTTGAATGTAACACATATTTCTTAATTACATACACACTGATGAAGACAATGTTTGACAGATTCAGTTTTTCTGATATTATGTCATTGGACAGAATCCTCACAATTAGAACAAAAATTATTAAATTAATATTTATAGAATGTTTAGAATTTATACTATTTCTAAACTTTCTTATCCATTTATTGCCAAGACAATATTCACAGCACTGGTGCTGACTGTGAATATGCCAGCATAGGTCTCAGTCACCAAATATAAAAGATTCTCCATATAGAAGTAGAAGAAAAACATTTATTTAAACACCAGGAAACCAAATCCCAGAACCAGAAAGCAAAATATGTCATGGTGACCAAGAAGTTAATAAACATGATCACAACAGTGGCAAAGCCATTCTCAAACCTCCCCTCCCTCATCCAGGACTTTCTCACTATCAACTGTCATGCTTTGTCAGTTAGCCTGTGTCAGTTGAGCTGTGTTCTATCCCGTCTGACCTGACCCCACTCACTTCTTCCCAGTTCCACTTCACCCATCCTGTACTACCTCTTCAGCAAGCTCCTCCTACCACATGTGATTTAGTCTTCCAGGTGTTTTAAGCAGATCATATGGACCTATTAATGAGAAAGGTCTTTCCATTTAAATTACTATTACATTCAACCCCAAGATCTTTCATATTCATTACATAGGTCAGTGGAGCAACTGGTATTACAAGTATCTCATCATTCCCCCTCAAAAAATGGGACCCAAAATTTTGGGATAAGGGATGATACACAACTACTTCCTGTTGAGATTGGAAATAGAGCTGTTCTTGTCCCAAGAGGTCCCATTTGAGAGATCAGTTCTTTAGCTAGCATCTGGAGTTTGGTCAACTTCAGGTCCAGAGATGACGTGATATCTGGCTTCTGCAGATCGAGCATCTGCAGGTGGATGGTACTAAACCTACAAATTTCAGGCAGTCAATGGGATCTATATTTATTCCTCCAGTTCCATCATCACTGATTCTCACAATCCAAGATATTAACATTTCTCCCATCCTTCAGGTGAACTGACTCAAAATTTCTGTGACCTCCTGATGAGTAAACTTTTCATTATTTCCCTAACTGAGTTACCTCCTTGGTTCTCCTGTTTCTGCCTTACTATTGGGCATGCTCCTTATTGAGAAACTTCTTCATCTAAAATTATTTTACTTCCTTTGTCACTGTGGCAACTAGGCTGGGTCTGTACAAAGGTCAGATGTGCATTTTTTTTGTCAACCTTCAGCGTCTTCTAAATTAATAGCCTTTTCTTACACCTCAGACACTCCAGATTGCTCTTGTACTTTTTTTAATTGAATTTTTTCTTTATGTAGCTCATCTCTGTTTCTACACATAATATAGAAAGGTGTTAGGAAAATTCAGCCTCATCCACTTACCCTTGCCAACTCCTCCCCTAGTCTTATTGGTATTCCTTGTGAACATCTTTCCAAATGTCCAGGTTTCCCCTCCTGTAAACTTGATTCCTAGTTTTCATAGGGTCCAGTTCTTTTAGCCTTTTTTGCTTTTAGTTCTTTTTTGCTATCAAGGAATACTATAAATCCTCCCATCCTGGGATATTAATATCTTCCTCTAAATCATTTCTGCCTCCAAATAGTGCTTTTATACCTTGCAATCCTGTTCATGATGCCAAATGTATCATCAAGGCAATATTCACAACACTGGTGGTGACTATGAATATACCAACATAGTTCTCAATTGCCAAGTATAAAAGACTCTCCATATAGAAGGCAGAAAAAATACATTTATTTAAGTACCTAAAAGCCAAATCCCAGAATCAGAAAGCAAAATCCATCATGGTGACTGAGAAGATAATAAATCTCATCACAGCAAGGGGTAAAACCATTCTCTAACCTCCCTTCCCTCAGCCAGAGCCTTCTCACTACCAACTGGGATGCTGTGTCAGTTGGCCTGTGTCACTGGCTGTGCTCTATCCCCTCTGACCTGACTCCACTCACTCACTTCCTCTTGGTTCTACTCCACCCTTCCTGTTCAGCCTCTTCAGCAAGCTCCTCCTATCACATGTGATTTAGGCTTCAAGGTGTTTGAAGCAGATCATATGGGCCTATTAATAAATGAGAAAGATCTTTCCATTTAAATTACTATTACAGTAGATTTGCTATGACTCAAGTTTAATTTTTCTTTGTTTCTTGCATTATCAAGGCCAAAATTCTATTCTCTGTTGGCCAAATATTGTTAATGACCCATTGCACATTTAGTAAGGAAGTGAAAAAAAGAAAATAAGAAAGAAAGGATAGAAGGGAAAAATTAAGCATCTAGTACGTGGCAAATATGCTGCTTAAATAAAGCTATAGCTAGATATAAACACATCTAAACATATATGTTTATATAGGTAGATCTATCTATATGTTAAGATATAGACAGAATCTTATTCCAGTCTCACAAAACCCTGGGAAGTAGGAGTTACTATTTTCCCCATTTTACAAAGGCGAAAACTGAGGTAGACAGCTTATATGACTTGTATAGGATTACACAGTTTTTTAGAATGAGAAGTCAGATTTGAACTAAGGTATACTTGACTCCAGGCCCAACACTATCCGTTATGCCACCTCGTTGCCTCTGACTAAGCTACCTTTATATTGTCTAAGCCTGAAACTTGCTGATATCCATCTCCTAGGAGAGTAGACACAATCTTGTTAAAATTATATTTATTTTTCTAGTGGTGTGACCATGCCAGAGTATATTTTCTGCTTTCTGAAGCTGTAGAAACTGATTCATATGAACATTGTCATTATATTACCCAGAGAGATTTAGTGAGACTTGCACATAGTTTGAGCTTGATTACTACTTGGTGGAATTTTTTACTAAACTATGGACATCAAAAAGAGTCCAGAAAAATGCCCAAGTCAATACACCTTTGACTAACTTGATAAAGAGAAATCATTTAAAAGCAAGAAAAGTGAATTTTTTGTTGTTTTCTCAAGGAATAATCTCCACTGAACCGTGACAATTCACTGCTCTGCTAAGTTATGTAGGTTTTGAGCCTACTGATCAACTCATTAAAGAACTGAGATTTTATTATATATTAGTATTATACATAGTGGGAGGTTGGTATTCTACTTTGGGTGACCCCTTTTGAGAAGGACTCTCTGATTCCCTGGTCTAGAATATGAGTAGCTGTATATTCAGATCCCACAACCACTCAGATGTAAAGGCTTTCTTTCTTTTTTTTTTTATAAATTTATTTATTTAACTTTTTACATTCATTTTCACAAAATTTTGGGTTCCAAATTTTCTCCCTATTTCTCCCCTCCCCCCACCCCAGTACACTGAGCATTCTAATTGCCCCTATCACCAATCTGCCC
>CM053769.1:96900411-96925468 GCA_028658325.1 Potorous gilbertii | reverse complement strand
GAACAACTGTTTAGTATTGTTCTTGCTACTAGGAAATAAGAAATACAGGTAATGGGGAATAGAAAGTTATCTGGCCCTACAGGACAAAAGAGAAGATGGGGACAAGAGAAGGGATGGATAATAGAAGAGAGGGCAGATTGGTGATATGGGTAATTAGAATGCTCAGAGTATTGGGGACAGGGGAGGGGACAAATGGGGAGAAAATTTTGCAACCCAAAATCTTGTGAAAATGAATGAAAAAATTTAAATAATAAACAAATAAATAAAGATATAAGGGGAGGATGAATTCTAAATGGATAGAAAAAAGTAAATAAAAGTAGACAGAAAGGATAAAGCTGGATGAAAGCAGGGGTTAGACACATAGAGAGAGAATCCCCACTCAGCAATGTCATTGAATATAAGGAAAGACAATCGAGAAAACATGGATGCCTATGAATTTAATGTGTCAGATAGGTCAGAGAGAATGAGACCCAAGGATATGTTCTTTTATTTGATGAATTGTATGATACTTGTGAGCTTAAAAGAGATTTATCAGTAGTTGTGAGAATATGAAATAATTTATAAAGAAGGCGATATGAGAAGGCGATGAGGAGATGAAGGTGGTCATCATATATTCATTAATCTCTAAGTCAGATGGTAAAAATAAAAGAGAGAAAATGCGATTCTCTGAAAGGAATGATGGTCTGTGAAAGATATTTCGGGGACACAAGGAATTAAGTATGCTTGTATGTGGACATACATGACAAGTGGAATTGCGAACGGAAAAGTTACTTCGGAAAAATGGAATTTTTACTAAATGAATAGACGGTATTGACGGTGGTGTTTACAAAATGATCTAGAGTTTGAAGAATGGTGGATTATCAATGTTAAATTAATCATTATAAGAATGACCAAACTCCCTTTGACGCTCAACTTGAGTATTAACAGCTGTGGAAATCAAGACTACCTTCCTAGAAGTGGTAGCACTTAAGTTGAATTTCAAAGGCATGACTTGAGCTCTTTGATCTCAGGATATCTCTGCCATTGTCTAAGGAGAGGTGGTGCTGACTGTTTGACCCAGTGACCCCATCCTTTCTCTTGTGTCTGTTGTCAATATGTCGGAGATAAGGAATTAAAGGGAGCTAGGTGGTCAATAAACAGAGAATACTGAACCTGGAGTGAAAAGGACCTGAAATTCAAATCTAGTCTTATATACTTACTAGCTGTGTGACACTGGCAAGTCACTTGATGGCTTTTTTTTGCCTTAGTTTCTCCAACTATATACTTTATGTCTTAATAGAACCTACTTTTCAAAGTTGTTGTGAGGATAAAATGAGATAATAACTGTAAAACACAGAATCTGACATATGGTAAGAACTGTAAGATGAGTAGTTGGATGATGATGTCATGTCATATCATGGTGCTAGAAATGAGACATTGGTGTTGCTGTCACAAGGCATCAAGCAAACAGGAACAAGAATTAACCATGTCACCTATAATTGGATCACACTATTTAGAGGTGAAAAAAGAGACTAGAGGTAATCTAGCCCAACTTCCTTATTTTACTATTGAGAAAAAATGTACGACAGGCTAAGAAAGGATGAAAAGGGATAGAATGAAGTTCAAATTCTACAGACAAAAGTTTAAACTCAGCTCCCAACTTCTTATCCAAAGCTCTTTACTTGGACAGTTTTCCCCTCTTTGGAAATATAGTTTGGCAGAATGGAATCCATGGAAGCCAAGAATCAAAGAGAAAACCATGATCCAATATCAAGTTAAGAGATTGCTAATCCATGAGGTGTAGGAAGCCTGTTGTTCCACTCTTTTTGTCATGATTGATCCTTTAAGACTCCATCTGGGATATTCTTTGCAGAGATACTGGAGAAGTTTGCCATTTTCTTCTCCAATTTATTTTAGCGATGAAGAAACTCAGGCAAACAGGGTCAAGTAATTTACTCAGTCATACAGTTAATAAGAATGTGAGCCTGGATTTGAACTCAGGTCTTTCTGACTCCAGGCCCAGTGCTCTCTCCACTGTATCACTAACTACCCCTTTAGAAGGCTTCAGCTTGTTATCAAAAGTTGTTTGTGATATTTGATTCATTATCTGTGGTATGCTACCGCCTATGGAATAACCCATTTGTTTCCTCGTGACAAAAATAGAAATAAAAACAAAGACTTTACTACCTCTGAGGATGAGGACACTGAGACTTATACAGGGCAAATGTCTTAATTAAGGTTACATGGAGAGTTAGCCACAGGGGTAAGATTAGACTTCAGGTCTACCGTTCCGGTACTTATAATACAATTTGCTCCCCAGCTCAGGCATCATTCCAGAACCACAGCTAGTATCCTAATTGGCATGATGAGGAATCTTTTGGCCTTGACAGGATTTTGCAGTGGAGTTTATAAACAGGCAAGTTTGCAGTTATCAAAGGCAGGACCATGTGGAAGGTCATTCTGATTATAAACAATGCTAGAGTTGAGAGGGGGGGAGTCATTGGAGAAACACTTGCCTTAATTATCAGCTTGATACAGATTAATGAGCCCACACAGTTCAGCAGCCAAGCAGGAAGCTGGAGACATTTTAAATGATAAGGTGTGAACTTTTTTGAATATTGTAATAAAAGATGGTAGAAAGACTGTGCAAATGCAGGATTGTTTATTACTAATTTCAGCAAATTGCTGAGCTGTCCATAGAGTCTAGCCATGTGAATCAACAATGTGAAATTATTTTTCCCTAGTCTTTGGTACTTTTTCTAATTTCAGACGTCTTGAAAATCAGTCCTCTGGTGCCCCCAGCAACACATTGCTCCCCTTCAGTACATATCTTTTCCAGGGATACTTGATCTTATGTCAATCAAATGAGTGATGCAATGACATGATATTTGTGAAACATTCAGCCCAGTGTATGGCTTGTCATAAGTACCATAGAAATGCTAGCTTTCTGAAATCTTGCTCATATTCTCTACCCATTTCTTTTCAATGCATAGCTAACTACCCTAATAAAGAGAGTGCTGGCTGTTGTTGTTGAGTCTTTATTAGTCAGGCCTGACTCTCCATGATCCCATTGGGGATTTTCTTGGCAAAGATATAGGAATCATTTCTCATTCTTTCTCCTTCTCCAACTCATTTTAAGAGGAGAAACGGAGGCAAACCAGATTAAGTGACACATCCAGGGTCACATAGCTAGGAAGCATCTGAGGCCAGATTGAAATTCAGTTCCTCTGGACTACAGGACAAGTATTCTACCCACTGTACCATCTATCTGCCCCAGAGAGTGCTGAACTTGGAATCAAAGGGAAACCCTGAGCTCAAATGCTTAGATATGTTAACTTGGACAAATCCCTTAACATTTCTCAGCTTCAGGTTTTTCAAGTAGAAAGTAGATATTATAACACAACTACAGTTCGTGGATATCCAAGTTGTCCAATGGGGATCCAACTGGCCGGTTCCAATTGGGCAGTTCAGCTTCTTTTCAGCCTTCCCCTCCCTTTCTCTTCCATTGACTCTCCTCCCATCCCTTTCCCTCTCCTTTCCTCTCTCCATGGGATGTCATGACCTTATCTGAAGGTATTCTTCCCAAAGGAAAGAGTTTGGGAATTAAACATATAGGAAATGGGTATATTAGAACCAGTTGTAGCTCCACTTGGTTTTGATTTTACTTTTTCCTTAGTGCCAAATGCCCTTTGGTGGTTCCCTACTTTTCCTTTGCAATTTCCTTTTGTATATTCTCTTCCCTTATCAGATTGTAACCTCCTGGAGATCAGAAATTGTCTTCCTTTTCTTATTTGCACTCCTGTCACTTAGCCCAGAGCAAAATCCTAGGCCCTTAACAAATGTAAATTGAATTGAACTGAACTTTTCAATTACTCATTTTTTTCTACCCAGGGGCAGGTAGTACAGGCATCTATATATGTTGTTTCCATATTTTGATTCCATTTGAAGCACCCAGTTCCTGAAGGAGACATTAAGAAAAGTAGTCCCTGAAAACACAATGGACTACATAGCCTGTTTAGATTTTGACCTTTCGCTAAGTCCCAGGAGGTTCCTGGGCCTTTGTTTTACCTTGATAACTGTTTCCCTCCAGTTTAACCTAGCTTTCTCTTAGGAAGAGTGTTCTTGATTACTGGACCATCTACTGACTTAACACGTGGTATTCTCCTTTTGAACCTTGGTAAATGGAAGGAGGTGCTCAGAAAATCAGCAAGAGGGCTTCATAGCACTTGACAGTTTGGTTTAAATTCAAAATAGATCTGAGAAAGTATGGACAAAAAGTATTTTTATATTTAATTGTAAATTGATGACATTGATGTTGAAATATGGTCAATATCACTTGCCAACAGAAATGTTCTTCCTTTGAAAAAAAAAATGTGTTCTACTGAATAATATCTTTTAACTTCTGAGGAAGAAGAAACTTAAGAGGACAGATAGTTCAGCTTACACTTGACTAAGGATCCTTTTATACAATATAATCAATAAGTAGTCATCCCATATTTGCTGGAAAACCTTCTAGAAATCATGAGTAACTCATTTAACCAGACATCCTAATCCAGATGTGAAGAGTTTTATTTATTGGAACATTGACTCGTACACTGAGTCTAAATCTACTTTCCTGCAATTTAAAACAACTATTCCTGGTTTTCTTCTCTGGGTCCAAGTGGTTCAATTCGCATTGCTTTTCTCTACTTTTTCTTTCTCTTCTATATTCTGTTTCAGCACGGCAAGGTGTCTATCAAGCTCACTCCTCTCCCCACCAGAAGTTATATTGTCCAGATTCTCATTTGTCATGTTCTCCCATTCTCTAATATAGCTTCTACATGAGTTCCAATTTATCTATTCTAAAATTTCTCTCCTAATGCTAATGAAATATCTTTGACTATTTCTGTTATCATATTAGTCTTGACTCATATTCACGTTGCTATCCACAAGATGTTTCCCAACAAATAAACAGATGCCACAACTCCGCTACCCGTTAATTGTAGATGTTTTTAGATCATTATTTAATTTGGTTTTTAATTAGAAAACAAGCATTTCCACAATATAGTATAATAAAACAGATAATCGGATAACTGACTGATAGACTCAGCTCTTCTCAGAAATGCAAGGACCTAAAACAATTGGAAAAGACTCATGATGGAAAATTCCACTCTTATCCAGACAAATAAGGTGTCCAAATGCTGATCAACGCATACTACTTGCTCTTTTTTATTTTGTTTTGCTTATCTTTCTTGGATTCCTTGCATTCATTCTTATTTTTCTATACAACATGACTAATGTGAAAATGTGTTTAATAAGAATGTATATATAGAGCCTCTTGCTGTCTTGGCTACTGGTGGAGGGGAGAGAGTTGGAGAAAATTCAAAACTTATTGAAATGAATGTTGCTAACTAAAAATAAATAAATTTATTTGTAAAATTTTTAAAAAGTGAATGAAAAAGATACAACTGCAGATCTATTGTGAACATCCTGTTATTCCATATTCAAACATATGCATACACACATATATACACACATATACATGTATACATCTGTGTGTACACACAAATGCACTTATATGTGTGTATGTATGTGTCATGTACATTTCTTTATTTTACCTTTATTGTTCTTTTTCCTCACCCTGCATATCATAGATGGCTACCATTTGACACAAATATGCACAGATATACATATATACACACATGTATATTGTGTATATATATATTCTGTATAGGTATTTATTAGTTAGAATTATTTTTTTCAATTTGTGTGGAACTTTGCATTTAACTTATTCACATTTCATCTTAAACATACCACTCATCTTTCTAGCTGTCATTTCTTTTGTTTATATTTTTTTTGGAAAGTGGAAGTTGAAAGGGGATTGTTTGTTTTATTTATGATGCTTACTTTGTCATTGTATGTTCATGTCATCCCTCTCAGCTTGATGCCATCTGAAAATTTTCCTTCATATTTAGAATGACCTTCCTCTAGAAATACCAAACAATAATAACTAATCTAGAGTTAATTCCTTATAAGTAATGAGAAGATAATAAGAAAACATCCATCTGACATAGAATTCAAGTGTTGTGACCCACACGAACCACATCCACAGGTCTTGACAGCCTAGCCAGATATTATGACTGAGCACAGTGACCAAGGTAACTCATGACTGGAGAGGGGTAATGTGGCCCTCATTTACAAAGAAAGGAAGAGTTTCCTGGGAAAACTGGAAAAAAATCATTAAAATGTTGATTGGTGAATATCTAGAACTTAATGAAGCAATGTTGACAGTCAGCATGACTTTATCCAAAACAGGCCATGCAGAGTAACATCATTTCCTTTGTCGACAGGATTATAAACTAGTAAATGGCAGGAATTCTGTGGACATACTTTGCTTAAATGACTAGCCAAGTTTTGACAAATATAATAATTAGTTTCATTCCTATTATCATAACTAACAATCATAAAATGCTTTAAAGTTTGCAAAGGATTTTACGTGTTATCAAAACAGTATTCTTGTGAAGGAGAGACATTGACTTTTCAATAAAATAAATAGATAGATACAGAACTGGTTGAATTGGAAGTCTGAAGGCAGACGTGTAAATGGTTCAAAATCACTCTGACAGGAGGTCCTTAGTGGAGGCCTCCAGGGATCTGGGCTTAGCCTTGTTCTGTTAACATTTTTATTAGTGACTTGGAAGAAGCTATAAAGAGAATGAATATGAAATTTGTTATGACTAATTTTGAAGAGATAGCTGACACACTCATAATGACAGGATTCCCCTAAGGCCCAACCATTGAAGTAAAGTCAATAAGATAGAAGGCAATAAGGATAAATGTAGAGTTATATGATTGGGTCCAAAAAAATCAACCTCGCAAATCCCATTCAAATAGGAAGAGTAATGGAGCAGTACTAATGACCTTAGTGAACTCCAAGATCACTAAGAGTCAGCACTATGATGTGACAAACCAAAAGGCTAATGAGATTCTGGACTTTATTGAGAAGGACACAGAGGCAGAGTCAAGATAGTAGGGGAAAGAAAGTATGGACTCTTTTAAGTTGCCTCAAATTCCCCTCCAAACAATTATAAATAAGACCTTGAATTCTGAAGTAGCTAATCACATAAAAGAATGGGGTGAAAAAAATTTCTAGTTCAGAAAATCAGCAGAAAAGGTGTGTCACAGCAGGGTGAGAGTAGAGGTCAGTTAAGTACAGGCTACACCAGTGGAGACTGGGAATCAGAAAACCTTAGGTCTTAGGAGCAAATACATCAGTGGCAGTGGTAAGGCTTCCAGAACTCTCAGTAAAGGGAGGTCTGACAATTAAACAGAAAATTATAGCTGTCCCTTTGCCGGCACTTGGGTGCAAGACTTGCTTGTGTTGCCATAGTGGATCAAGGTTGCAGTACTGAGTCACAGTCCCAGGATAATGAGAAACACAACAGAGTTTGTACTCCCATAGGACTAGGGTTATAGCTTGAGTGCACGAAAGAGTGCTTGTGATTGTTCAGAGTAGAGCACATGCCAGGAAAGAAGGAAAAACACCTCTCCTTACATACTATCACCTTCTAAATACTAAAAATTTACAGACCTCCCGAGAATTAACTGAAAACATCTACAAAAACTTTAAGTTTGGTAAAAAGTCACTTCAACCAAGAGAGCAGCCTTGTTAACATCAGATTAAAAGTTAAGATATAGGCTAGAAAACAAAAATGTAATCTGACAGTTGAAATTTACTACAGTGACAAGGAAGATCAAATTGCAAACTCAGAATAAGATAACAAAGTCAAAAATTCTGTATCCAAAGCCTCAAATAAAAATACAAATTGGACTCAGGCCCCAGTGCCCAAAAGGAATTGATAGATGAGTTCAAAAAATAGATTTAATAATCAAATATGAGAGATGGAAGAAAAATTCTAACTTACCATCCTTGACCTATTCAATTCATGGCCCAAGTCATTGTTTATCTGACTATTGATTAGAGGTACATAGCCCAAAGTTTACTGGCTTTATCATGACATCCAACACGAACTGAACGTATAACTGGGAGATAACTTCTTGATATTGACTCCTAAATATTGCATTTTGCCCCCACCAAATTAGAGACTTTCTTGATAATTAGTAAATAATAAAAAAACCAAGCTCTTATATTCTCTATATTTTTCAGTGATCTCTTTGTGAGATGTCATGTACTACACAACAGAATATTTGACTGTTTGTGTTTCATTACCGTATGTCTTATTAACAGTCCCCTCCACAAAATGTTTGTATGTGTATATGTAAAATTCTGAGTCATCTATTTGTTAGGCTTAGCCTATTGTCCTGTTCACATTGTTACACTTGATAATGGGTAATTTCTTAAAGGAATAAATGATACAAAGCATGTATAAAATATGTAGATATGTATATATCCATGTATATATATATATATATATATATATGTAAATATATATATGCTTATTATTTTATATAGTAACATCTAAAGATAGCTAAAGATAGATATGCAAGACTTTTTTGGTAACAAGGTTATTTTCACATCCCTTTTATATCTTCTCTCTTTTTTATCTTGAAATGTTATTTCCTGGGGACCTCAAAATGTTTCTGCACCTGCATAAATTTCTTCTTTCTATTGTTTCTTTTTCCCATGTGTATTCACCCTTCTTAACTTCGTCTTTTCTAAGGTCATTTCTAATTCCTGATATAGGGCATTGAGTATTGAGTGTTTAGAGTCCATATTTGCTCATTTCATTGACAGTGATGAGGAAAATATATGATTTTCAAAATGCTAGCATATCTGTTCCATTTAGGATTTGTAAATGCTGTTTGGATGATTAGGCTTACTGAGGTCTCACATCAACCTTTCTGAAAATTTGTTTTTTCTCTCCCATTATTTTCAGTTTTGTGAGGCAACACTGCTCAAACTCTCCTATCACCCACTTTTGTGAAATTTTTCTGATAGGAACTATTAATTATTAGTATTTATAAAGCATCTTGAAGCTGGAAAAGCACTTTTTATATGTTCATTCATAGATGTGTACACTAAATTGTTGTAGCCTTTGACGACCATGTCAGTTATAAGTCACATGGGGCAGTTTTAGGGCTTTTTGTCCTCATTATGGCAATTTCTCTTAAACCATAAAAGTTGAAATAATCCAGGTTATCATCAGGCTTATCCATTTTGGTCGATATTTCCTTATGCTATGTCAGAATTCTTGTAATTACACAGGTTCTCTCTTTTCATCTTTCACCTTTTTTTTATTCTTAGTGTGATGCTCATTTTGATCCATTGTCCAACTGGTACAAAGCCTCATTTCTGAAAGACAGATACTCTAAAACGATTACACTTTCAGAAACTAAGCATCTGCACATGTCATGAGGGCTTCAACAAAATTCTGTTTTGCATTCCATATCCAATCATATCTGAACACTTCTAACTCTGTTCTTAAAGAATTTATTGATAATGAACAAACACAACCCTTTTGAGTGTTCACTTAACTTTTACCTCTTTCATCTTTTTCTTTTTAATAGTGGGTGATCTCTTTCTCAACATATTTCCTCCCTTCACATTGTTACACTAGATATTGAATATGAAGTTATTTTTAAAGGAATAAATTACATAACACCTTTAAATTTCATAGTTAAAATTTTGTTGTTATTGATACATTTCAGTCATATCTGACTTTTCCTTGCCCCTTCCTTTTGCCAAATACACTGGAATATTTTGTCATTTCCTTCTCTAGCTCATTTTAAAGATGCAGAAATAGAAGTAAAAAGGATTAGGTGACTTGCCCAGGGTCATACAGCTAGTTAGTGAATGAGGTAGGATTCGAGCTCATGTCTTTCTGATTCTAGGTCTAGTGCTCCATTCAAGGCTCCATCTACTTGCCAATAGCTAACCCTGAAGGGCTATTAAATGCCTACTCTTGTTGCTAATAATGATAATTTTTATTTTTATCATTATATTGGAAGATTTTTGCAATTTGACTAGAATTTCTTAGGAGAATACTTTAAATGTCAAACTGAGCAGTTTGGATATGATTCTGGTGGCACTTAGGGAGCGAGTGAAGCTCACCGACTTGAAGGGGGCTACAGAGTGGGTTGTGATTGGATCTGCATTTTATGAATGTCACTTGAGTGGCTTAACAGAAAATGGATTGGAATGAATAGAGACTTGAGGGAGACAGATCAAGTCATGAGGTTATAAGGGGCTGACCTAAAGTGGTGATAGAGTCAGAGGAAGGAAGGAACATGTTCAAGAGATGTGGCAAAGGTGACCTTGAGAGTCCTTGGCAAAATCTTGTAAATGGAGGGTGAGAAAATTTGAGAAGTCTATGAGTACTAGGCTGTGAGACTGAGGGACAAGAAGGATGGTATTTTCTTCTACAGTAATGGGGTAAGTAGAAGAGAAGAGAAAGGAAGAGGGTTGAAGGGGAAAGCTAACAATTTCAGTTTTGGACATGAGTTTAATACATTTACTGGACATCCATTTTGAGATGCCTGTGGCATTTAAAGATATGAGATTACAGATCAACAGAGAAATTGCAGCAGGACAAATATATACATATCCAAGCTAGGAATGTGAAAAGATGGGAGAGAAAAAAGGAGTCCTACTTCCTGGGTTTAATTTTGTTTATGCACCTTTTTTTCCTCCTCCCATTCATCTGCAAAAGAGAGTCAAAGAATCTCAGGATGGAGTCAGTTCATAAGACGGGGTAGGAAAAGTGTGTTCAACCTTGCAAGCCCTTGGAAATTTAGGGGAGAAGACAGTTTTTATTCTGATGCTGATTGGGTGCAATTTAGTCATTGTCTAATCAGCTGGAAACCTCAAAGACTTCTAATTGTGTCAAGTTGACACCTATGACCAATCCTGTCTTTGACTAAGGTTAAAATGTATTTAATGGGAACATATGTGTTGAACCTATATAAAACTGTATATGGTCTCAGGGAGTGAGTAGAGAGGTAGGGGGTAAATGGGAGGATGGAGAGGAAAATCTAAGATATATTTAAGTGATTGTAGGACACTGAAAAATAATCAAATAATAATGAAATAAATAATATTTTGAGTTTTAAATGATAGTGATGATAGGAATAACAGATTTAAGCATGCTCGTGTAGATTCTGGGACCGCCCTACATTCCAAAGCACTTGTTTCCAGCACTTGGTAATATCCTAAAGAGGAAACACTCATAACAGCCAAGTAGATGATTATGGGAAGAAACTTCACTGGGATTATTTTCTTTTGTTTTTAAGGATTTTCCCCCAGTATAATGCCTGGATATCTGTGGGAAATGGGTTGGGGAGGACTGTCTTTTCAGAAAAGATATAGCAAAATTCTGCCCAATAAATATGCATCCACTCTGACATTACTGAGGAGAAACTAACACTGTAGCAAAAGTCTTTATTTTTTAATTAACAATTCAGCCAATTAAAAAGTAGTTTTAAGCACTTACTATATGCCAAAAATAAATTATGTTATAATGGGAAGAGATAGATAACACAGAAAAGGAAGATGAAAAGAGAGAAGAGAGTGTAATGGGTCCATTCCTGGGGTATGATTGAGAAGGGAATGAGATTTGGCTGACTTGTGCTCCCCCCTTAAACGAAGATTTGAGAAGAAGCCCACCAATCAGTGAAAGAGAAACTGCAAAAGACATTTTCATTGTGTGGATTCTAGACCTGGAGA
Source organism: Potorous gilbertii (assembly GCA_028658325.1). Lineage (NCBI taxonomy): Eukaryota > Metazoa > Chordata > Mammalia > Diprotodontia > Potoroidae > Potorous > Potorous gilbertii. The sequence continues at coordinate 96,913,827 of CM053769.1, read as the reverse complement.
GATCTTCCAGGATAAAAACGAATTCTGAGACTTGATAGAGAGAGTCTAGAATGTAGCCTGGAGATGAATCAAGGATAGAGATTTCATAGGGGTGAGGTAGAATCTCAACTGAAGCCAGAATCTAGAATTAGACTCTATTCCCAGTGGCCCTTCACCTGATATTTACCCGTCATTGTTGGCAAAATTCTTGCCACAGTTCTTCTTAATATGCTGATCCTTCACCTGAAAGAAGGTCATCTATCTGAGAGCCAGTGTGACTTCAGAAACAGTCGAGGAATAGTTGATGTAGTGTTTGCTGCCCAACTACAGCAGAAATGCCAGGCAAAGTTTGTAGAGTTGACCAAGGTCTTTGACACTGTTAGTCGTGAGGGCTTATAAAAATTATGTCAAAATTTGGTTGCCTGGAGTAGTTCATAAATATTGTATGTCAATTACATGATGGGATGTTTGTCTATGTTCTTGATAATGAACAATGTTCTTGTACCTTTCCGGTCAACAATGGAGTGAAGCAGGACTGCGTGCCTGTTCCCATGATTTATAGCATGATGTTTTCAGCTATGTTGACAAATACTTTCAATAAGGATGAAAACAACATCAAGGTCAACTACCATACTGATGGTAAGTTCTTCAATTTGAAAAGGTGACAAGCCAAGACCAAAGTGGAGAGAGTCTTAGTACATGATTTTCTGTTTGACAATGATTCTGCACTCAGTGCAGCCTCTGAAGCTGAGAAGCAACAAAATATGGATCAATTCTCTGCTGCCTGTGCTAATTTTGACTTAATAATTAACACCAAGAAAACACAGGTTCTCTGTCAGCCACCATTCCACCATCCATATGTGAAACCATTATTGCAGCAAATGGAAAAGTTTTGAATGCTGCAGATAAATTCCCTTACCTTGGTAGTGTACTTTCCAGGGATGTACACATTAACAATGTGATTGAGGAATGCGTTGCCAGAGCTAACTCAGTGTTTGGGAGGCTCTGAAGAAAAGTTTAGGAGAGAATAGGTATTACATTGACTACCAAACTGAAAGTATAAAGAGCCATTGTGCTGCCCTCATTGTTGTATGCCTGTGAAACATGGACAGCGCCATGCCAGGAAACTAAATTGCTTCCATTTGAACTGTCTTAGGAAGATTCTGAAGATCATCTGGCAGGATAAGATACCAGATACTGACACCCTTGCTTGAACTAAACTGCCAAGCATTCAAACTATGCTTCAGAGGACACAATTCCAATGGGCTGATCACATTGTTTGAATGCAAAATGTGCATTTCCCGAAAAGACTATTTTGGGGAGAGCTCATAAGGGGCAGGTGATCACATGGTGGTCAGAAGTGATTCAAGGACACTTTCAAGGTCTCTCTCAAGAACTTTGGATTTGATTGTGCAACATGGGAGACAATGACACAGGACCTCTCAGCATGGCATACTCGCATCAGAGAAGGTGCTGTACTCTATGAGCAAAGCAGAATTGAAACAGTACAAAGGAAATGTAGAAGGCAAATTTGGAGCATCCATCCCAAATATTCACAGACTGTCTGTGCCCAATCTGTGGCAGAGCATTCCAAGCTCATATTGGTCTGATCAGCCACAGTCATACACATTGAAACTTCACTTTATCATGGTGATATCATTTTGGTCCTCTTTGATAATGTAGGACAACAACCAACCAACCAACCAGCAGCAACCAAAAGACCTGTGAGGGATACTGATGATCAGTGGTCACAACAGCTCAGGAAAGAACAAAGGTCCAGCAGGTTCTGCACAGTCCATCCATGTGTCCTACAGAGGATATATAGAACTGCTTGAATTTTTCTGTCATTTTAGGTGAACAAAAGCCAGGAGGATCAGGAGGAGCATCATAGTGTCCTCTAAAGGCATTCGTGGCCTTCTAACACCAAAAACTTTGGTCATTCTCTCTCATATGTGCCTTGGGCCTGCAAGGTCTTTGTGTGTGTTGACTCACTTATTTCTTAATGATAGTCTTCCCACTACAAGGCTAAGTGCTAGCAGGAGATTGTTTCCCAGGTATATGGAAGAAACAATCCATTTGTTCATTTCTTATGATGTGTTTTCATCATGTTTTACCTTTGCATCATGTCCTTTGACTGATTAGAAAGTCAATATATCAATAGGTGCTTTTGAGCTAGGGGTTTCAGTGGATGCATATTCATAGAGTATACTCAACCTGGGGCATGCATTAAGTTAGTTGGAGGGGAGGGGTTGGGGCATTACACCCAGATGCTGCAAATAGAAAGTAAATTCAAAGTAATTTCAACTTAGAAAACAGTAACCTGAAGATTCAAGAAAGGCCTGTGGTAGAGGGATCACAAAAACTACATTTGGGAGGCAAAAAGAGGTGATATCAAGATAGTTTTGATTCAACCTTCAACAACTACTGCCTAAAAGACTGTGGGCATATCGCATTAACTGCTTCTCTGAGCTGTGCTTTCCCCAAATTAAAAAAAAAAAAGAAAGCTATTCATCATAATTACTTGTGATACCTTGCTCACAGGGGTGTTACAAACTTTGAAACATTTCATGTGGGTAACTTGTCTCCTAAATTTCCCTACTCTATCTAAATGTTAGTTATTTCTCCTTTTGAGGAAGAAATATGACTAAGAAAACCCTGGTGCCTCCTTCTGACTCTTGGCCACTGTGTAAAGGAGGTCTTGATTTCAGTAATCCAAGTCATTCCCATCGAACTGAACAACAAGGTCTTTTTCCCTAGCATCCTGTGGTATCATGCACTGACCTGGAGCTATTACTGCTGGTTAGAAACAATCAAGGAAGAAGGCAACCCTGATTTAAGCCTCTTTCCATTTTGAACCTTGATCTCAGCCACAGTTGAAGGGTACTTCTGTCAATCCACAACCCGGATTGCAAGTTAATAATGCTAAAATTTCTCAAGAGCAGTTCTCAGAATAGGAAGAGTTCTTGCCACTGTGTATTTCCATGTCTTCAAAGGGCAACTACTGCTGGTGAACACTGAGATGATTGTATATGGAATACTCATGATGATTGGTGAAGCTGATTGCCTCGACATTAAAAGATCTATCTGCTCTTTTTTTCCTTAACCACTCTTGTTCATAACATCATAAATCTGAGGTTCCCCTTCTGTGACTCTAGAGGTATTGCACAGGATTTTACATCAATATATGTTCTAAATAGTGCCAGATTTACCTTTATTTATCTCTATAATTCACTAATAAAATAGCCATTCATTTAAAAACATTGAAAATTTCTCCCCATTTTTATGTCCTTGGTCAGAAGATGCTCATAGTACATAGAATACGTTCTTTCTCACATTGTCACATATAACTCTATGGGTTGTCCAAAAAAGCAACCTCAACATCTGATTACTACTTTTGTTCTAAAGACCACCAACTGGACCAGTACTATCTATATTGTGCCTCTAGTCTTGAACTTCTGAACTCTAGATCTCCAGACACGAACTGCCATGCAGTAGAACTCCAGAACTCATTCCCCTAATTCTTGGGATAATTAATACATTTACTTTCTTTTATTGAACATCTTGTCCAAAGATCCATTGATAAATAAATGCCTACAAACTAGCCCACATAGCTTGTTAGATCCAATGGTTGGTCTTAGATATCATATCATAGTTTACTTCTGTAGTTCATTCAGTATGCACCTATTTTGTCCTTAGTCTGATTTTGCATATGGATTCTCCACACTATACTCCTTCCCTAGCTTTCTATTTCTCCCCTTTGTCACAGAAATCAGTATTTCTGCTCTTTCTGAAAATTATCAGTCATGCATTTATCAACTTAACATCTCCAGTGTAAAACTACCTGCCTTGATCACATGTGCCCTATGGAGCTGAGATTCCCCTGTTTCTATCCCTGGCATTTAGTACAGACAGTGACTTTAATAGAGCAACAAATTAATAAGTGATTCCCTTCTGCCACCACTCATTTATTCACTGAACATAGAGCTCTTTTCCCTTCCACTGATTGACTATGTGACCTTGTGCATGCCACATAATGTCTTTAGGTCTCAGTTTCCTCACATGTCAGATGCCGAGATTGGACTCATGATATCAGCTTTTAAGACATCTATCACTCTATGTCTATCATCCAGTTCTGATCTAAGAACCATAGTACATAGATTGACTTTTAACTACAACTTTCTACTTAGATGATTATTCAACCAATCAACAACTCTTTATTAATTGCTTATTGTGTGTGTGGGACAGGTAGGTGGTGCAATGGAGAATTTCAGACATGGAATTAGAAGATTCATCTTCCTGCTAAATCCAGTCTCAAACACTTTTTTTGTGTGACTTTTGACAATTCATTCAGTTTCATCATCTTATAAAATAAGCTGGAGAAGGAAAAGGTAAACCAATTCAGCATCTTTACCAAGAAAACCCAAATGGGGTCACAGAGTCAGACATGACAGAAAACCACTGAACAACAATGAATATTTCTGCCTGACCACTAGATGGTGTGGTGGAGAGAGCACTGGGTCTGAAACCAGGAAAACCTGATTGTATATCTGATCTTAGACACTTACTAGGTAAGTGACCCTGGACAAGTCACTTACCCCCTTTTGCCTTAGTTTCTTTATCTCTGAAATGAGCTAAAGAAGGGAAAGACAGATGAGTCTAGGAACTTTGCTAAGAAAACAACCAATGGGCTCACAAAGACTTGGATATATCTGAAACAACAGAATAATATATGTCTGACTGCATGACCCAAAGCATGGAAATACAACTATAAGGAATCAAACAATCCATAATCAACTTATATTTTAATAGAGGGGGCACCTAGTACATATAAAATATATCGAATTCAAATATGATGATATTAGTAATATGACGATATAAAAGTCATTTCAAATGATGTAGCTTGGGAGGAAAAGACCTAGCAGTTGTGTGGATCAGGAAAAGTGTCAAGGTGAAGATAGTGCCACAGTGTTATCTCAAAGCAAGAGAGGAACTTTCTGAGGAGAGGAGTGAGCACATTCCAGTCAAAGGGGTTGGACACAGGGCAGTGGTACAAGCTGACAATAAAGTCACAAGGTATTATTAATGGCTCACGTATGCCCGTCTTGGTATTCATCACAGGGGATAAGAACATATCTATTTCCTGCCCTCAAGAGAATTCTGCCTTAATAGTTGAAGGCAACGCATAAGGAAAGCAAAGTGAGTGCATGAAGGTGGGGCCACCTACTTCCTCAGGGGCATGTTGACAATGTCTGTAATTTTGGCAACAGAGTAGGGAAGGCAATGATGGGCCCTCAGCCTGATCCCCTCCCCAAAATGGTGGCTTTGGAAAAAAATACCAATGGGAAAAGGGAGACTGAAAGATAGAAGGATATTCTAGAGTAAGAACCCCCCCAGGTGCTGAGAAAATTTCTAGGTTTAGCAGGTAGCTAAAGCATGGAGGTGACCTCCAAACAGTAAGAAACTCAGCTGGGGTGGGAATACATTTTGGCAGACCTGGCCCCTTCCTCAAAATGGAGGACCCGGAAGATACTCACTAATGAGAAAAGGGGTTCAGTGAAGTCTCCTCTAGGATAAGAAGGTGTCAGGCACTCAGGGCAAATCTAGGGAGCACAGGCATCTGAGGCATGGTAGGAAAGTCTGAGAGTCGGAAGCAAAGTTAGATTGGAAGCAGATTGATTATGGTATCATGGGAAAAATATTCCCACTGAGTTCAGTGATAAGTAACCACTAATAAATTAAAATATAGAGATGGCATACATTGAAACCTAAACTTCATTATGCTTAAGTATAGGTTCAGAGTTCAGAAAAATAGCTCTGAACTCCAATTAGGGTTCCAACAAAGTTTATATAGATCCCAATTATATTAGGAGAAATAATTTCTGATCAGATAGGAATTTTATTCATATTTTTTGATCATAAATGTCAGAAAAAGGCTTAAAAAGAATCATAACCTCATATATTCACCAAAGAAACAGATTTAAACAGACTTTATAGATAAGCAAAGTCAAGTTACAGTAACAATATTTTCAGAGAATTTTCAGCGGATGGATTAGGAAGGAAAATGTACTTGTAGTAAAGATAACAAGAGGTTCAGAGCCATTTGGGATCCTTCAACCAAAATATACTTTGGGGAATTCTTCCCTCGAGTAAATTTTAGTATCTCACATGACATGTTGCAGTTAGCTCCATAAGATGACTAGCTTTTTCATAACTAGGAAAAAATGACCCTGAATCCCAACTAATGAAGATTAATAAAAAATAAATTAAAGTTTAGTGACAGTGATTATAAAAGCTAAACAGGAAAGGTTGTTTTATGTGAGAACCCATCAGAAAACCCTGGAAGCACACAGTCAGATCTGTTACCATCAATGTATAGAACACATTAGAATGAAGATACAAGAAGTCTTGAAACACAGAGACCAGCTGGGGTGTTACTACAATAAACTAGGTTACAAATGATGTAACCGAACTAAGACATTAACAAATCTCTTAGCCTCAGTTTTATCCTTTGTAAAATTTAGGGGCTGAACTAGATCAGGGTTTCTTAACATTTTTGAGTCATGAATCTCTGGCTGTTCAGCGAAACTCATGGACTCACACTACCTGTTCCCCCATCTTTGAGAAAGCATGAGTATCTCTATAACTAATGAGAGTCCTTGGACAATAAACAGAACTGTGATGTTTATTTTCAAAGAATTTGGAACGTGGAAGAGGCTACCAAGATTTCAGTTTTACAGGTAGAAAATTCAAGAACCTGAGTCATTCCCATACCACAAGAAATCTTTGCAGTAAGTCTTCCATTAATTCATTTCTGTATTACTTTAATAAAGAATGTGGATGCTTCCCATGGCATAATAATAAAGAATTTTTAGGGGATCCTTAAAATAAAGAATTTTGAGGCAACTCTAATTGCAAGCATGGATGGAAAAAAGTGACTTCTGTGGAGAGAATTCAGATGCTCCTCAGTCTCTGCACCCTTCCTACATGTGCCACACCTGTTTTATGATACTAGGATTCTCCTTATCAGGGAAAAAAACTCTTCCATTAAATGAGAGATTAGTCTTTGAATGAAGATATCCCAAGGAAGCAGGAGCCCAGGGACCCATAGTTACTCACATAAATGTGTACATGTGACCAAGAGTAGATTCACATAAGGTCAGGTTTGGCTGGGACAAAAGGGCACAATGAAACCAAATAGACATAGGATGAGCACCACAGAGGTGACTGTCTCCTCTTTAAGGTGATGTAGTAGATAAAGTATGAATCCTGGTGTCAGAAGTGTCTGAGTTCAAGTTGAACCTAAGGCATTATTAAATGGGTGAGCCTGAGTTTAACCTCTGTCTGTCTCAGTGATCCTCTGTGATCAACTGAGACAGATTTGCAAAGTTTGAGAAACTTCAAACTGTTATGTAAATGCCAAGTTGTTATAGCTATTATTACAGTGGGGATACCTGCTATAGGAAAACATAATTAGCCTCCATGCAATTCAAGAATTATTTAAAATATTTAATCTGAGCATAGATTTGTCCAATAAAGTTTGAAGCCTGGCAAGGAAGCTCTTTGAAAAGAAGTATGTTAATAAGTGTTTGTATAAGTATTGGTCCTAGCGCATCAATGTCTGATCTTGGATTCATTGCCTCTGACTTATATTGGATGGATGCCCAATGGCAAGTCATTTAATGTCAAAGTGTATCTAGGTGACCCAATTATAAATTATAGCATTGCTTCCTGAATCACAGATTCTGAAAAGGTGAAAACTGGAAGGGACCTTAGTAGCCATTTAATTCAATAGCTAACGAACCCCACAGGTCATTGAAATCAACCTCCTTATTTTATAAATAAACAAGTTACAAAAGGGTTAAGTGATGTGATCGGGGTCATACAGCTAATAAATATAAGAAAGCAAGGCTGGATTTGAACTAAGGAGAATGAGTCTTCCTGCTATAGTACCTACACTCTGTCCACTGAGCCACCTAACTGCCCCACAAGACCGGGAAACTGCTTCAAATCCTGATTTTACTCCCTTATGCCTGTGAGAACTTGGGCAAGACATTTTGCCTATCTATGCCTCAGTTCCTTCATCTGGAAAATGGACTGTATGACCTCTAAATCAAGGATTCTCAGTAATATGTGTGCAAACATTTTCCTTTCTCTAGGGGCAGTTGCCTTCCCTCACTTGCTCAGCTAGCAAAATCTAGCTATTAATATAGACTGACGTTGGTGGATGCAATGTTCTACTGTTGATTGGTACTGATCTTGGACTCCACTAAGCCCTTTGGATCATTTTTGCTTGATTAGCTACAATCTCATTGCCCTGACTACTCCTTCCTATTCTTGCACCTGAGCAAGAGAAGATATGCTGAATTCACCTCTCAATTTCTCCAGTCCAACTCCAGCTAAATGGAACAGTTTTGCTTCTGTTTCCGACATTTCGCTGATAGACTGTCTGTCATATTACCATTATGCAGAATATCATATCATCGTGGAAAGACTATTTGGGAAGAATAATATCTGCATCAACTGTTGGGGTAAAGCAGAATAAATCTTCCTTGCACAGGCTAAGCAAACATTAAAGAGAGAATAATGTTTCTTGGAGATGGTGGGGCAAGAAAAATGAGTCTGGATATTTAGGTAGCTTTGATTAGAAAGAAAAAAAAAACAATCATTTGCTGTTCTGGCTGATTTATGGTCCCATCTTTGTGCCAAAACTGGGTGATGTGCTCCAGAATGAAACTGCAAAAACATTCATAATTCATCACATTGAGCAATACGCCTAGGATGGGGAAGCTAGGAAGGTTTACTGACCTGTTCTGATGCCTTGATGTACCCACTTGCAATATGACACTTTGCTCAGGAGGGTGAAACTTCAGAAGGGAACATATAAAAGAATCAGAGCTAGTGTCAGGAAGACAGGTTCAAATCTTGCCCTTAATATTTACTAATTTTCAGATCATGGACAAATTGCTTACAGTCTCTGAGACAATACCTTATCTGAAAATGGATATTCTAATGTGTAGAGTGCTTACCTCACAAAGCTATTGCAAAACTCAAAATGACATAATACATATTGAGTGCTTTTTCAATCTTAAAGTGCTATAGAAATGTGGGGTTTTTAGATCTTCTTGATTTCAAGAGAGAAGAAAAAAGCCCCATTATGTTGAGTGGACACCAGTAGCAACCATTTGTCACTTCTTGAATGAGAATCACCAAGTCTGGCAGATATGACTGCATTGTGGGACGGAATATCCACATGGGTAAGATCATAGAACTGTTGGAATATGTCCTTCTGGATATGAATCCCTTTGTAGACACCATCTCTCTTGACCCTCACAGCAGCACTGGAGAAGTAAAGAGCCCAAATAATGTTACTTTTGTGTCAAGAACTTTATATATCAAGAACCTGAGACCTGGAATTCTGAGTCTAGATCAGTGTCTTGGAGAGCTGAATTATCTAAATGTATTCTAATAAGTGACCCAATTCATTCATCCATCCACAAAGATTTGTGAAGTGTTTATCTTATGCCAGGCATTGTTCTAGAAGCTAATCAATTAATGCAGTACAAAATTTACTTTGTATCTAAGTAAGAACCACATTTGACCCAGTGGCCAGGCTGCTACCATGATATTTACATACGTATTGGGGATTTCTAATGAATCAAAAAATCTCAGAGCTGGGGACATGTGAGTTCAGCTAATCCAACTTACACCAAAAAGAAATTTCCTATACCATACACCCGGCAAGTCATCACTCAGGCTGTGCTTGAAAACTTCTACTGAGAGGGTATTGAGTGTCTCCTGACATCATCTAATTTGGTTGTGTACAATTCTAATTGCTTTGGATTCCATTTTTAACTTGAGATATTTAATGCAGTTCATCTCTCTTAAACCATTGTAATCAATTAAATCCACAAACTTGGAATTCTGAAGTTCTTTCACTTTTGGAATAGGTTTTACTCTTTATCTTTCTAAGAGACCCAGCCATAAACAAAACCAAACAACAAAAAAAAAACAACAACAGAATGAAAACAAAAACCCACCACTCAAGTAGCAGTTAATTGAGACATATTCATGTAATACTAAAGTATTGCCATATCCCTGAATGAGTGCAATATTCTTCTACTCCTACTTCCACTTTCAGAGTTGTATAGAAAGTAAATTCATGATTTTGGGAGTGGAAGTCAAGCAAGCTTCCTTTTGTAGCCAAGGATAACACCTGGGTAATTCTAGAACTGGCAGATTCAGTTTCAGCATCCTTTCTGAGTAGAAAAGGGATCACTAGCAAAAAGAGGGCATATGGGATACTAGCAAAGTGGGATGTGAATGGAAAGTCAGAAAGCCAATCAGATTTGTTGCTCTCATTCAGTCCTATCAGCCACATTCAACTCTTCATGATCCACATGTGAATTTCTCATGACAAAGACACTGGAATGATTTGTCACTTCTTTCTCCAAGTTTTTTGATAGATGAAGAAGTTGAAAACACTGTTCAGTGACCTGCCCAGGGTCAAACATCTAGTAAGTGTCTGAGATCTGAAAAATCATTTGGTCCCAGTTAGGAAACTCAAACTGTTGGCTACATACTTATAACATATGTTGTTGTCAATACAGTCTGGGTCAGGATGGTACCTTTGTTACCCAGAAAGTTGCTATTCAATTTTCTGGGACATTATTAAATGCTTTAATCTACATACACCTTCTAAAGTTTTCTAAGTAAATACCTATATTATCTTGCTGAAATCTCTCTTTGTTAAAATGGCATTCAAGTTTAAAGCAGTTGTACAAAGAATAATAGTAACTCTTTAGTAATTCCTGAGTACATTTTTCAAGAATATTTCCTCCCTATCTACATGGGTAGGAAAAAATAAAAGAACTTTCAATGACTTTTTTTTAAGAGAAAATTAGAATTGTGTCTGAATCTGTTGTCAGCTTATAGCTGAAATTTCAAAGCTCCTTTCTATAAAAGTCAGTTGGAATACATTTAAGGAAGTCAGTTGGAATAAAGAATTCAATGAAACTCATACTGATAAGAAGTTAGATCATTTGAGTTTTTCACGACTTTAATCGTTAGGTAGTATGTGTATTTCTCTGAATTTTGTACTGTGTAATGAAAAATAGCTTCAGTTGAATTTCTGAATAAATGTACAGGTCATGGAAAAGAAATAAAAATTTCAAATAATATTTGAAGTATATTAGAGGCAGGAGGGGCCTTAAAATACGTATGACATAATGTCAGTACTGAAATTGTCTCTTGGAAGTCATCTATTCCAGGATTCTTATTTTATATGTTTGGATACTGAAGCCTAAGAAGGAAGAAAAAAGACTTGTTGGGAATGCAATAAAATAGAACTAGGACAAAGAGCTAGTGCTTGTAGAGAGGAAAATGTATTTGGAGTTGGCTGATAAGCAAGACATCAGTCAATATTACCACTTTACCACTCTGGTACATTTAATTTAACTTCCAAGATGATGATTTGCATGAAGTTTCCAAATGGTATAATGGGTATTGAAAGTAGTTGAAAAGTTTCTCAGAGAATCCATCAAGTTCAATATGTGATTGTTAAGATGATAACTATAGCTACCATTTTTATAACAATTCTGCATATCTCTTTTAATCAGCATAATAACATTAAGAGGTGAGTGCTACTATTGTCTCCATTTTACAGATGAAGAACTGAGACTTAAGGGAATCAAGGTACTTCCCCAGATTTATTCAACAAGTAATTAATGTCTGAGGTAGGTTTTGACTTCCTTTCTTCCTGCCTCCAAATCGAATGCTCTATCCATATTTCATGTACTCACTTCAAAGGCAGAAGGAAAAAAAATGTTTAAGTATGTATATAATAATAAAAGAGCTTTTTCGCTAATGGGCTCATTTCTTAATGGGCTTGGCTGACTACACACATGAGTTTTCTGCCCATGAACTTGATTCTTGTTAATTCTTGTTTTCTAGGAAGTCATCCCCTAATGTACCTCTCTTGGACTTTAAAAGACATTTCGGTATATACCACTGGAACATGATGAGCCCACAAAGGACACTGAGAAGGATCAGTCAGATAAGTAGGAGAAGTAGGAGACAGTAATGTCCCAAAAAATCTAGAGAGAAAAGAATATCAAGGAGAAGGGAAGGCTCAGTAGCGTCATAGGTTGCAGAGAAGTCAAAGAGAATGAAGATTGTGAAAAAAAACCACTGGATATGGTAACTGAAATACCATTAGTGATTTTGAAAGTAGCAGTTTTGTTGGTAAGATGAAGTTGGAAATGAGATTGTAAAGGCTTTGAAGGAAATGGAAGGAGAGAAAAGGGAGGTACCCTTTGTCGGCAGCCTTCCCAAAGAGTTTTGCCACAAGGACAAAGGAAATACACGAGAGTGGGAATAATTGGATCAAGTCGGGGACTTTGAAAGTTGGGGAAGACTTGAGTCTGTTTGCAGGCAGTAGACATAGAGACTGAAAATAAGTGACAGTGGGTGTAAAGGAGGGAAACGCATGTTGGAAAAGATGGGATTGAATGGGAGCAAGTGCACATGAGGAGTTAGTCTTGGTAAGGAGGAAGGATGTCTTATTATGTGAGACAGGGATTAAAGGAGAGATAGTAGTGGAAGGCATCTGCATTGATTAGAGGTAATGAACAGGGAGCACAAAGTAAGTAGCCTGAAATTTTTTGTGTAAGATATAGGGTAATATTGTCAGCTGAAAGGAAGGGACAGGAGAAGCTGAGAGAAGTTTGAGGAGGGACAAAGAGGTTTGGGAGACTCTCTACAGAGAGTGGAATGGTGAGTTGATAAGGAAAGTATAGGATTGCCTAGCAGTTGTGAAACCCTCTGAGTGAAAGCAGGACACCAAGGCTGTGGAGGAAATCTCTATTATTATGAAAAAAAAATCAAAAGGACAGAGGAAACATCAACTATGATTCTCTCTCTTTACTGATAGTACATGGTAGACTGATTCCAGACCACCTAAGCAAAGGAAAAGAATTCTCCCTGTGATTGATTTCTCTTTAGGACATGCAGACAGGTGTTGATTTAATGGAGAACACCACCTGAAAGTTGTCTTCCAATGTAATATTTCCTTTCTATAATCAGGGAAACAGCATTCTTTGAACCACATTTTAAAGAATATAATTTTTATGACACCCCATTCCTCAAAAGTATCAAGAAAATTATGAGAAAGTAAAATGTATGCTCACACTAAGTGTTGAAACTGTGATGAAGTCCAAGTCCAAGTTCAGAGAACTGACCTCAAGATAATCATCAAGGGGTTTTTTGAGGGGTTGACATTTAGTTGAATCAAACTCTGGAATACTGTATGGCTTACTGGAGAGGCATAACTACACAAAAGAATTTAATTTGGCTATTGATATAGGAAGACAAGTGTATAAGTAATATATATTAACTAGAATATGATATGAAATATAATGAAGGCCTATAGAGCTCATTCCC
>CM053769.1:96883018-96899911 GCA_028658325.1 Potorous gilbertii | reverse complement strand
ACCCTGGGCAGTCCTGGTTTAAGGTCGAATTGCTGCTTTTTTATTCTTTGCCTCCTTCTCCCGTGTTGCATTAGATGCTTTTGCACAATGATAAGAAAGGTGATACTAGAAGCCAAAGTAGATTTGCGTACCCTCCTGTCCTCCCCAAAACTCCCTACCACATATGATACTATTCCTGTTTAAACAAAAAGGGGGAGATGTTAGGGGAAACTGGCTCCACCCTCAGGGAGCTGGCTCTGCCCTCAGGGAGGAACATGGGAGGGGCTCTGACTGGGGATATAAGGGGCTGTTGGGGAGGGATCAGGGGAGAAGAGATGCCATTAATAAAGTGAAGTACACTGACCATCTCCGGTGAACTGTGTTATCATTTCCCCTCCGTGGAGGAGGGGATAGCCCTATCACGTGCCGCAGCGTGGTAGGGGTCGGAGACATCCGAAGACCCGGGAAAGGGTAAGAGACCAGGCGTGTATCTGGGGTAGAGGCCCCGAAGGATAGAGGCGCGTGTATCTGGGGTAGAGGGCCCGAAGGGTAGAGGCCCGTGTATCTGGGGTAGAGGGCCCGAAGGGTAGAGGCCTGTGTATCTGGGGTAGTGGCCCCGAGGGGTTGGAGTCCCGTGTATCTACCACCTGGCCTAGTGTCCAGGCGAAGGCCCGGGGAATAGCCCCGAGCATCTTATAAGAATAATGGCCAACTATGACTCCAGAGGACTGATGATAAAGCATAATATATATAATATAATATATCCTGATAAAGAAGTGAAGGGCACCAAATATATGTTGAAACACATATATTTACATTTTGGGGCAAGTTCAATGTGGACATTCATTTGGATTAACTACAGGCATCTATAATAGATTTTGTTTCCTGTGTTCTTAATGGAGAGAGAAAGGTTTAGGAGGGAGAGGGTGAGAAGAATTGTGATTTGAGGAAAATAATATTACACAGGGTGAATATATATATATATGTAAAATATGTATAGGAGTATATGTGTGTATGCATGTATATAGTTATGTATGTGTGTATGTGTATGTGAATAACACGTGCCAGGCACTTTACAAATATTATCACATTTTATTCTTCACAGGAACCCTGGGTGGCAGGTATTATTATTCACATTTAGAAACTAGGGAAACAGATGAAAACAGAAGTTAAGTGATTTGCCCAAGACCTCATAGCTAGTAAATCTCTGATGTCACATTTGAGCTCGGCTCTTCCTGTCTTCTGGTCCAACGCTCTATTCATTGTATCATCATATAGCTTCCTAGTACAGAGATGATACACAGAGGTTGTACAGGAGGATTTAACTTCATTAAGCTAATAATAGAGACTTCTGGTATTCAAAATGGTGGAATAAGTAGGTAATCACCTAAATTTTCCCATATTCATCTCCAAAAACTATTGAGTTGTGTCCAAAAATGAATGATGGAACAGCAGAATGAACAAAATGTAGGGTGAAACAATTTCTTAGACTCAGGCGGCTTGGAAGGTTGGCAGTAAACATCTGTCTCACTCAGATTAAAGGAGAGCACATTCCAGGACAGGCAGCATGCCAGCAAGAAAGAAAAGACCCTGCCTCAGCAAGCCAGGAGGAGGCTCTCAGTCCTACTGTGGCACCAGGGAGGTGGGTAAAAGTCATTACCAGGTCCCCACAAGTGCCCCAGTGCAGCACCGGGTGAGTGTTCAGCAGCACCAGTCACCTTATTGTCACCAGAAAAGAGTTGCTATAAATATTTTTGTACTTAGAGTTTCTCTATCTTTTTTGTTTTGTAGTCTCAGTACTGGTACTGATAGATCAAAAAGGTATGGATGATGTTTTATTCCTTTGGACATAGCTTGAAATTGCACTACAGAAAGGTTGAATCAATTCACAACTTCACCAACAGTGCATTAATTTCTAATTTTTCCCACTTCCTTTCCACAATTTGTCATTTTTCCTTTCCATCGTGTTAGTCTAATATGCATGTAATACCTCAGAATTGTTTCAATTTGCATTTCTCCTATCAAAAGTGATTTAGATATTTTTTAATATGGCTAGGGATAGCTATGATTACTTCATCTGAAAATGATTCCTATCTTTTGCTCATTTATCAGTGGAGGAATGACTATTTTTTCTTTGTAAATTTGACCCAATTCTTTATGTGTTTTAGAAATGAAGTCTTCAAATTTTTTTGTCATGGTAATTATTTCTAACTGAATTTTCCTTCATTCTATTTCACCATTTGGTCTACTCTTTCTATCCTTTCACCTTGTCTCTCTTCAAAAGTGTTTTGCCTTTGACGATTGCCTCCCCCAATTTGACCTACCTTCTATCATCCCCCCTCTTTTATTCCCTTTCCCTCCTACTGTCCTGTTGGTTGAGATAGATTTCTACACCCAAACGAGTGTGTATGCTCTTCCATCTCAGCCAATTCTGGTGACAGTGAAGGTTCACTAACACTCTCTAATTCCTCATTTTTCCTTCCATGGTAAAAGCTTTGTTTTGTCTCTTTTAGGTGAGATAATTTACCCCATTCTATCTTTGCCTTTCTCCCAGAGTGTTCTCATCACTTAATTTAATTTTTATATCATTCCTTCATATTCAAATCACACTTGTGTCATCTCTATATACAATCCTTCTGTCCTAATAATGGGAAAGTTCATATGCATTACAAGTACTATCTTCAATTTAACCTTATTAACCTTATTAAACCTCTTTCCTTTCCTCTTTAACTTTATATCTTTCTCTTGAGTCTTGTACTTGAAATTCAAATTTCCTATTCAGCTCTACTCTCTTCATAAAAATGCTTGATACTCTCTATTTCATTGAATTTCTTGTTTCCCCCTGAAAGATTATATTCAGTTGTGCTGAAAAAGTGATTCTTGGTTGGAATCTTAGCTCCTTCGCCCTCTGCAATATCACATTTTGAGTCCTCTGATTCTTTAATGTAGACACTTTTTAGTCTTGTGTTATTCTAGATATGGCTCCATGATACATGGCTTTTTTTCTGGCTTCTTTCAATATTTTCTCCTTGACCTGGGACCTCTGAAATTTGACCATAATATTGTTGGGAGTTTTCATTTTTGGAGGAGTTTGGTGTATTCTTTCAATTTCTATTCCACTTTCTTTAGAGAGGATGATGAAGGGGAGGGGAGGCACATGGGAGAAGAGAAGTTGAGTTACTCAGTCAAAAAAAATGCCCATTTGACTTGGGTTTTACTGGCTCCATTCCTTTCCTTTTCTCCCCTCTCCTCCCCTCCACTCCTGTCCCCTCCCCTCCCCTCCCCTCCCCTCCCCTTCCCTTCCCTTCTCTTTCCTTCCCTTCCCCTTCCCTTGTCCTGTCCTCTCCCAAAACCTTAAACCTACTGCACTCTGAATCTGAGACCACAATGGGCCCCTGCCTAAGGCCTTCTCTTGCCCTCCTAGCTATAGAGTGATTATTAATAGTAACTATTGCTGTTTCCCACCAAGTCTGATGTCTTTCTTTTTTCTGGCCTCATTAAAGGGACCATGCCCTAGCTACTTCTCAAACAAGCCTATTCAATGAATAGACGATGCATAACCCTAAGTGATTACCTGCAAAGACCTTGACCTAAAGGATACTAGGTTTCCCAGTGCATCCTGGGTTATCTCCAGTCATCCTGATAAATATCTGGTCATTGTATTCAGATGGCTCTGGAGGAGAAGTGAGGCTGGTGATCTGCACAGCCCTCCCTTACTCAAAACAAAGTCAAGTGCAAGTCATGTCATCATTTTTCTGATGGCATTGTATTCTTCAGCAACAAAGAATGAATACAACAATCTTACTCTCTGGTTGTAGAATAGAAGTACAGTTTTCCTTGATAATTTCTTGAAAGATGATGTCTAGGTTCTCTTTTATTTTGGATCATTGATTTCAAATATTCTGATATGTATATATGTATGTATATGTACATGCATATGTGTGCATGTGTGTATGTGTATATACATATTATATATGTATATGTGTGTATGTGTATATATATATATATATATATATATATATATATATATATATATATATATATATACATATATAATTAACTCTCTTGGATCTATTTTCCAGGTCAGTTGCTTTTGCAAGAAGATGTTTGTGTCAGCAAGTAGGGTGGGATGTGTTTGTATGGAGTTGTTTCACTTATGAGAAGGATCTTGTGATTACATGGTCAAGACTCTGAGTGGCCATTTGTTGAGACACCCTGACTGCTCAGATGTAAAGGCTCTCTTGATCCAGGAATGTATGTAAATTGCTCCGATTTGGGTAGTACAGCCCTGTCTGTTGGCTTTGATAAAAATAAAAATGGTTGTTTGTTGAATAGATGGAAAACTTGGTAACTTCGGGAATGTAAAAGATAAAAAAGTGTGTCTGGAAGCAGTTTGAACTGATTAAAGTGATTGTTGATGCCTCAAAAGTTGCTGTTCATTTTATTAATGCAGATTTAAGAACCTGTGATAGTAGTACCCCACATCGTGTATATTGGGATGCTAACTCATACAATATTACAGTGTTCTATTTTTTCCATTTTGTTTATTGCTTGATTTGTCATAAAATCATTAGCTTCCATTTGCTCAATTTTAATTTTTAGATAATTGTTTTCTGCAGAGCAATGATGGCATAGTGAAAACAGGGACCTACCTATGCTCATCCACAAATTCCCTCAGATACCACTAAGAAGTTCATCTGAATGAATTTTAGAGTGGCAGAATCCACTTGGAAACAGAGGGTGTCAGATATCCAGCCCAGGACAATCAGAAAGATAAACAGGAATGATCTGTTATACCAGACTGGGTCTGACTACAGAGGCACTAGTCCAGAGCTATCTGAGCAGTAACAGTCCTGGACAGGCTGAATCTCCAGCAACAGTTCAGATTTGCAAATTTCTCTGCATAGGATGGGAGAACAGCAGAACTGGGTCAGAGAGAAGCACAAGGCACATGACAGCTTCAGCATCTACTACTGGAACTTTTAGCCTCCAGATTAAACATTTGAAAGTCACCATTTCAACTTCTGGAAGCCAAGCTGGAGGAGAAAACTACAAGTGCTCTCAGCCTCACTGATTAACATTGAAAAACCCAGAGAATATTGCCCCAGGAAAAACCCTGGAATAGTGGAGTCAGCAGAATGGGTAAACAGTCTTTTATCTCAGGAGGCTAGGGAGATCACCAAAAATGACCCTTCTTGCTGTTACTGAAGGAAACCAGGACAGGACTTGAAGCATCAGAGGAAGCCCTACTTGACTGCACCAGCAGAAGATTATGAACCCATCAGGGGTGGAGCTAGTACATATCAACACCAGGACCCCAGATGGGCTTTAGCCAGGAAATTGGGTGGACATCAGCACAGATGGTGTTAGTTCAGTCCTAGGGAAAGAGGAGACCATCAGAGGCCAGACTACCCCTCCCTCACAACTCACACAAGGAGCTTAAGTGTAATGCTGGTGAAACTCAGACTTCACCCGACCTCATCATTGGCATCCACCAGCCAGCTCAGCACCACATAAGGTGCAGCATTATACAGCTTCTAAGTGAAAGAGCAAGAAGCCACAGAACACAGTCAGTAAGCAGAACCCTAGCACCTAGTACAAGAAACATGGGACAGAGTCCCCTATGCCCAAGAAGCAGAGATCACTTTGAAAACCAAGAAAAGGCAATCATCATGAGCAAGAATCAAATTAGAAAACCAAATATCATATAGTATTATCATACGGACAGGGAAGAACAAAGAATGAATTCAAAAGAGGATAGGATTGACACTGTACTCACATCTGAAACCTCAAAAGGGAATATGAAATGATCTCAAGGCCAAAGAGAATTCTTGTACAAGCTCAAGAAAGATTTTAAAAGTCAAATTAAAGAGGTAGAAGAAAAATTGACAAATGATTTTTAAAAAATACGTTGAGCTCCATAAAAAGTAAAACTAGCCAAATGGATAAGGTGATTCAAAACCTAAGTGGAGAAAATAACCCTTTAAAAAAAGGAGGCACAAAAGCTAACTGAAGAAGAAAAGTCATTAAAAATTAGAATTGGGCAAGTAGAAAATAATGACTCTATGAGGCAGCAAGAATCAATCAAAATCTAAAAAAGGAAAAAAAAACAGAAGAAAATGTAAACTATATCATGGGAAAAACAACTGACCTGGAAAAAAGATCCAGGATAGAAAATCTAAGAACTATAGGTCTGCCAGAAATCCATGATGTAAAAAAGAACTTAGAAATTATCTTCCAAGAAATCATTAAGAATGACACATATAAAAAAATTGACAATGTACTAGGGCATAAAAACCTCACAGTCCAGTGCAGAAAGGCAGATATAATCAATGCATCTTTCACAGATCATAATACAATAAAAGTCAAATGTCACAAAATAATCAGTAACTTCATTCAAGAGAATGGCAATAATGAGACAACCTACCAAATCTTCTGGGATACTGCAAAAGTAGTTCTTAGGGGACGCTTTATAATGCTGAATGCCTATATGAATGAAATAGAGAAAGAGAAGATCAATAAATTGGGCATGCAGGTGAAAATGCTCAAAAAGAACAAACTGAAAATCTCCAAGTAAATAACAAATTAGAAATTTATAAAGTCAAAGGAGAGATTAATAAAATTGAATTATGAAAACTATTGAAATAATAAATAAAACCCAGAGTAGGTTTTATGAAAAAACAACAATAAAATTGATAATCCTTGGGATAATTTGATTTAAAAAAAGAAAGAAGAAAAACAAATTAACAATATCAAAAATGAAAGAGGTGAACTCACCTCTAACGAGGAAGAAATTAAAACAATAATTAGAAATTACTTTGCCCCACCTTATGCCCATAAATTCGAAAATGTAAATGAAATTGATGGTTATTTTAAAAAAATATAAATTTCTCAGATTAACAGAAGAGGAAGTTGAATACTTAAACAACCCCATCTCAGAAAAAGAAATTGAACAAGCCATCAATGAACTTCCTCGAAAAAAATCTTCAGGGCCAGATGGATTTACAAGTGAATTCTATCAAGCATTTAAAGATCAGTTAATTCCAATACTATTTAGACTATTTTAGAAAACTGGGAAAGAAAGAGTCCTCCCAAATTCTTTTTATGATACAAATATGGTTTTGATACCTTAACCAGGGAGAGGTAAAACAGAGAAAAAACTATAGACTAATTTCTCTAATGAATATAGATGCAAAAATGATAAATACAATTTTAACAAAAAGAATGTAGCAAGTTATCACGAAAATAATACATGATGATCAGGTGACAACCATACCAAGAATGCAGGACTGGTTCAATATTAGGAAAACTATTAGCATTATTGATCATATCAACAACAAACCTAGCAGAATCTACGTGATTATCTCAGTAGATGCAGAGAAAACTTTCGACAAAATATAACAACCATTCCTATTAAAAACAGTGGAAAACAGGAATAAATGGAACTTTCCATAAGATAGTAAGCAGCATCTACCTAAGACTTTCAGCAAGCATTATATGCAATAGAGATAAGCTAGATGCATTTTCAATAAGATCAGGGGTGAAATAAGGATGTCTATTATCACCACTATTATTCAATATGGTACTAGAAATGTTAGTTGTAGCAATTAGAGATGACAAAGAAATTGAAAGAATCAGAACAGGCAAAGAAGAAACTAAGTTATCACTCTTTGCAGATGACATGATGATAAACTTAGAGAATCCTAGAGATTCAAGTAAAAATACCGCTTGAAATAATAAACAACTTTGGAAAAGTTGCAGGTTACAAAATAAACCCACACAAATCTTCACATTTCTATATGCTAGTAACAAAGCCCAACAGCAAGATATAGAAAGAGAAATCCCATTTAAAGCTATGGTAGACACTATAAAATATTTGGGAGTCTATCTGCCAAAAAAAATCCAGGGACTATATGAACACAATTACAAGATACTTCTCGCATAAATGAAGTCAGATGTAAGAAAGTGGAAAAACATCAGTTGCTCATGGGTAGGCCAAGCCTACCCATAATAGAAATGACCATTCTACCAAAATTAATTTACTTATTTAGTGCCATGCCAATCAAACTATCAGATAATTATTTTGTAGAGCTGGAAAAAATAATATCAAAATTCCTCTAGAAGAACAAAACGTCCCAAATATCAAGGGCAATAATGAAAAGAAATGTTAGGGAAAGTGGCCTAGTGCTATCAGATCCCAAAGTGTATTATAAAGAAGCAATTATCAAAACCACTTTTTACTGACTAAGAAACCAAAGGGTAGACAAGCGAAATAGCCTAGGTACCCAAGACACAGTAGGCAATGAATACAGCAATCTACTGTTTGACAAACCCAAGGACCCCAGCTTCTGGGATAAGAATACACTGTTCAAGAAATATTGCTGGAAAAAATAAATGAAAGTATGACAGAAACTTGGCATAGACCAATGCCTGACACCATACACAATAATAAAGTCCAAATGGGTACATGATCTAGGTATAAAGAGTGATACTCTAAATAAATTAATGGAGGAAGGGATAGTGTATTTATCTGATTTATGGAGAAGGGAAGAATTTTTGACTGAAGCAGAAATAGAAAGCATTATGAAGTGCAAAATGGATTATTTTGATTACATTAAACTGAAAAGTTTTTGTGCAACCAAATCCAATTCAACCAAAGATTAAGAGGAATGCAGAAAACTGAGAAGGAATTTTTGCAACTAGTGTCTGTGGTAAAGGCCTCATTTCTAAAATATATAGAGAACTGAGTCAAATGTACAAGAATACAAGTCATTCCCCAACTGATAAATGGTCAAATGATTTGAACAGGCAGTTTTCAGAGGAAGAAATTAAAGGTATCTATAGTCATATGAAAAAATGTTCTAAATCACTATTGATTAGAGACATGAAAATCAAAACAACTCTGAGATACCACATCACATCTATAACATTGACAGAACAGAAAGATGATAAATGTTGGAGAAGATGTGGGAGAGTTGGAACACTAATTCATTGTTGATGGAGCTGTGAACTGATCCAATCATTCTGGAGAGCAATTTGGAACTATGCCCAAAGGGCTACAAAAATGTTCTTAACCTTTGACCTGGCAATACTGCTTCTAGAACTGTATCCCCAAGAGAACATAAAAATGATAAAGGGTCCCACATGTACAAAAATATTTATAGCATCCCTCTTTGTGGTGGCCCAAAACTGGAAATGAAGGTGATAACCATCAATTGGCAAATGGCAATTCCAATATTCTCTCTATTACACCCCTGCTCTCTCACTCCCTACACAAATTTATAATGAGAAAACTATGTATGTGAAAGTTTATTTAATATGTATACACACAAACATTTTGTACATGTGTGTGTTTGTGTGTGCGTGTGTGTGTATGTGTGTGTATGCTAGACTGCAAACTACTGGAGCACCAGATCTGGAATCAGAAAGACCAGAAGACGTGAGTTCAAATCCAGCCTCCAACACTTCCTACCTCTGTGATCCTGACCAATTCACTTAATCTCTATTTGTCTCAGTTTCCTCATGTATAAAATGAGGATAATGATATCATCTTCCTCTCAAGGTTTTTGTAAGGATCGAATGAAATAAGTGTTATAATAATAACTTATAATATTTATTATTACACTAATGTATTATATTTTTTTGATTGTAGAAGCTGCAAATGGATTACAACCTTAGAGTTGACAGATATATCTTCTAATAAGTACTATATAAATGTTAGCTATTATTAATTTTAAATATTTATATAATGCATAATTATAATTAATAAAATTAATAAATATTGTTCATTATAACTGTACTCAGATTCTGTGTGTATATATATATGTGTATATATATGTGTATGTGTGTGTTTGTATATATATGGATGTGTATATATACCTACATGCATCCATGCGAGTAAGTATGAACTGTCCTCAGTTTCAAAGATTTCCATTCAGAACCTGCCTCCCACATACATCATCTGTGTGAGTACTGACAAATCAATTAACCTTGTAGAAACTAAAGCAAACCAAAAGCAATGAATCAATCAATTTAGTTCAGTGCTTAGCACATATTAGGCAGGCAAAAATTTGTTTTAATGCATTCAGCAAGCATTTTAAAATGTGTAATATGATGATAGGCATTGTGCTAGACATTGAGAAAAAATTAAACAAAAATAGAATTAGTCCATGCCCTCAAGCAAGGAGATAATGTGTAAGTATATAAGGCTATTGGAAATATAAACATGCTAAATGCCAAGTGTAAGCACTACTGTTTGAGAGGATTAGTAAATGCTTTATGAATTAGAGTGGTCACTTGAGCAAGGTTGTGAGGGGGACAAATGTATCTGTGGTTAGGTGGGAATTCATTCCAGGCAAAAGGTATCACTGAAAAATGCAGAGTTGGGAGATATAGGATCCTATTGCAGGGAAAGTAACTGTCTAAAATTTAAATTGATTTTTCCTCCCTTCTTCCCTCCCTCCCTCCCTTCCTTCTTTCCTTCCTTCCTTCCTTCTTTCCTTCCTTCCTTCCTTCCTTCCTTCCAGAAATTATCCTGTAGCAGAGCCATTCGCAGAAAAAGAATTAAACTGTAGAAATTGCATTTTTCAATGGAATTGCACTTAGATAATTCAGCAATAAAAGCCAGTGTTTTCTATTTAGATCTTGCAGATTTAATTGCCATCTCATTAACAATAACTTATATAAATAGACATTCTGCACAGATGAAAAACATGTCAGTAGTCTGCTGACATTCGCCCCGTTTCCAGGCAGTAAGGCCTACACAGAGCCAGAAGTTCTAATTAAGAAGCTGCCCATACCCCTGCATCACTCAAAAGCAGCTCTAGACTGAAAAGGACTAATGAGTGGTGGCCTTTAATCTGACAAGAATAAACGGCCCCGATTTGCAGAGGTATTCAAATGTAAAACGAGGAGATACATTATCAAAATTATATTTGGTGAGTTAGCTTTGTTCTGGCTCATTGCAATGGAAGGTTTGCATGGAATCCAGGCTTTATTCCTAGGGTAAGAAAAGAAATGAGCATTTTACTTTTTGCCTGGTGAAACCAAAGCAGATATCTCTGACATTTTCATTCTACAGTTTAGAAAATTACCAGGGCTCAATACTGTTGGTTGGATAAAATACGCAGTTGGAATCTAGGTCCTTGTACAATCTCGTTCCCTTCTAGCTTTCTAGCCTTTTTTTAGAGAGCTCTTCTTGATGAATTCTAACTAATAAACAAACGGGGTAACTACATGTTTCCAAACTCAGTGCTTTGTACATTTTTATCAAACATCTCATATTTGTGGAGAAGATAGAGAAAAATGGATTATGTAGTTAGAAAATATTATAGATTCAGAAATGCCTGATTAGATAGACTACAGGAATCATTGTTAATAGTTCAGTGTCAAAATAGTGAGAGATCTCCATTAGAGGATCAAAGGGATCTTAACTTATTACTGAATTCTTGGCCACTTGTACTAATGACTTTGTGCTCATAAACTTTACAGAAACGCTAAGCTGGAAGTGGCAGCTAACACAGTAGATGATAGTATCTGAAAGCTTCTCAAAGGTTTTGGAATGTGCCTAATAAGGTGGAATACAATAAGTATAAGAGGAAAAACTTGCAGTCAGGAGAAATAAAAATCAACTTCATCAGTATTAGAGAAAAAAGCTATGGATAGAAAATAGTTCTGAAAAAGGCATTTTTTTCAAGTTTAATATGGGTCATGAGGATGATATGGTACTTATATATTCCAGAAAGTAGAAGGACATAGTCCTACAGCATTTTTCTCCTTTTTAGACATTATCTGAGTATTAGATTCAGTTGTATGCTCTAAGGCTTAAGAAGGGAATCAATGACTTGAATGTCCAGTGACTGTCAGCGTGAAAGGAAAAGGTCTTTGAGTCCATATTGGTTGAAGGAACTAGGTATGTTCATCATGAAATAAAAAAGATTCAAAATGTGACATGACACATTTTAAGCATATGAAGGATTGTCAGACAGTGGAGGGAAGAGATTAGTTTTACTTGGCTGCAGAAAACAGAACCAGAAGAAATGGGTGGACATAATAAAGAATGCACCTTAACTTGGATGTCAGGAAAAATTCCCTAACATAGCTGTCTAAAAGTCCAAAGGAATGACTCAAGAGCTATAGAATTAGCCTTAACTTGGAGTATTTAAGCAGGGATTGCATAGACATCACTGGACATATTTTACGAATTTGATGGTATATGGATTGAGCTGGATAATTGCTAAGCTGCTTTTGTCTCTCAAATTATGTAATTTTCATGCCCAATCACAGTTTTTTCTCAACACTCCTGATATTGTTCTTTCTTCAAAGCTGAAATCGGATTTCTCCATCTCTGTGAAATCATTAATAATGTTTGTTCTTCCTGAATTTTCCTTGTTATAATCTTCTGAGTTTTACAGCTTCATAAAGTCTGACATCTAGATATAGAATGGACCCAACTGTCCTCAAATAACTCATTTTGCAGTTAAGGATATTTTATTTCCACACATCAATATCAGTTCTTCATCAGTAAAGTAATGAGATTACAATGATACAAGGGAAATGATGCCCTCTAAGGTTAATTCCATCTCTGTCATTCTCTTCTAGAGGTAAAGTTGATCAGAAAAAACTTGATCAATTGATTTTCCCCAGTCCATTTGATATTATAGACTAGAAGGAGATTTATCACATCCAGGTGTTAAGGATCTGATCTCAGTGCAAAGAGAGCATACACCAGGGGTGGGGAACCTGCAGCTTAGAGGCCACATATAGTCATCTAGGTCATTGAGTGCAACTTTTTGACTGAGTCCAAGTTACAGAACAAAGACTTTTATTAAGGGGATTTGTTCTGTGAGGCTTTGATTCAATAAAAGTGCCACCCTTGAGGACCTTGAGGATCTACATGTGGCTTGGAAGCCATAGATTCCTCACCCTTGGTTTACACTCTGTCAGCCCTTTGCAAGATAAGAAGAAAGCAAGCCTGATGAAATTGGAGGGTGCCTATAGTCTTCCTAGGACTTTAAAGCATTGATAATCTCCAATCAGAGCTGAGGAAAAAGACAATCTTCAGCAGGGTAATTTATTCATTAAAGAAAAAAGCCAGCTAAAAATTTAAGTATAATTATTACTGGTAATTAAACTACAGAGAGAAGTAGATACAGAGAGCCTGGTTTTATGACTTGACCTGCAGAGACACTATGCCAAGATAGTGGCCATGTTAAGATGCTATGAGAAGAGAAAAAGGCCCTACTGTGCTAGAAGACCCTACTGTAATAGAAACTGTACAGTTGCCTTGACTGAATGTGATCTCTATGTATCTTCATTACTGTTTTCCATGGACATGATCACGTTTCCACTAACCACTGTGTATACTTATTTGAAAATTTACCTCAGATTTATGTAGAGAATGCTTTGTTACTACTACTCTTTTTACTCCACCCTGATAAAGGCCTTTTCTTTAAGCTAATTATATCTACTGACTGTTAAATGTTAACATTCTGGTGGGAGCACATAAGCTACTGATTCTGGAGTATGGGTTTCTAGAATTACTTAAACTAGAGGTTTCTGTCGCTTAGGGAACTCAATCTATGGATGGAAGGGGAAAGAGAGTAGGAGTATTGCGTAGGGTATGCTACACTATAATGATATGTATTTCATGATGTTATTCTAATCTATATGCTCTCTGATTTTATATGACTAGATAAAAAATATATCTATTTTCATTTATCTATCATTGTTATGTTATTCTCTAAGAACCACTAACTATATGGAAAGATTAAATAGGATAAGAAAACACAGCTGTGACTACAAAAGAGAAACACAAAAACAAACAAAAATCACTGGTTTAAGTACCATCAGGCTCCTGAATGAATCGTGGATCAATCAAATGATAATTTTTGCACATAGGAGTATCTGATATTTGCTGAGTCTTTTTCACATCAGTTTTCAGTCATTCTCCTGTCAGCTGGGTGTAAGGGTGCCTTCTGGGAGTGCAGCCTTTGCAGAATTTCAGTGGGTACTTGATGAACTTCATCCTTCCATGGCAACCCTGTGTTCTAGGATAGCTTAGGGGAGAGTTTTAAATCCAGTAATGGGACATAAATGAAATTGATTCAGTCGAAGCAGAAGGAAGGGAAAATTAAGTCAGGAAGGAAAAATAACCCAAGATAATACAGAAGAGATAAATGGATTTTATTGAAAATATGATGAGATGATAGGGTCATTATTAATATTATAGAAGCAAAAATATTGGGGGTGGAGGAACTTTGGTTTACCTCCAGATATGCCCAAATGAAAACTGAGATGTAATTCAAAGTCTCCGAAAATTTACCATATAAGTAACCCTTCCATCTTCAAAAAGAGGTCTGGAATTAACTCAGATTTGGAAGAAACTCTCTGAGGTACTTGGTTATCTTGTACTTTACTGAAAATCTCATCTGCATCATATAAAACAAGTGTTGATTTTAAGGCACTTATTAGCTATGTGGCAAGTCACCGGACCTCCGTCTAATTCAGTATGTAAAATGGTGATAATTCCAACTACATCCAGGGGTTGTGAGTATAAATAAGATAAAAATCACCTCGCAAACTTTAAAATGAAAATTAAATTAAAAGGCTATATGAATATCAGTTGTAATACGAATGTTAGTAGTCCATAGAGGGATGCCAATCATCTATTAAGGCAGTCCATTCTGTTCATCATCAGTTGCAAATTTTCAGAATTTTTAGTTTGGATTTGTTTATTTTGCCCTCATACCAAACCTACACTGGGATGTCCTGTAGACATCTTTAACTCAAAATGTCCAACAATGAACTCATTATTCTCATCCACACCCTCCAGAACCCCATCATATTCTGAATTCTTGTAATACTGTACTCTTACACTACTCTCCCATTCATCTAGATTCAAAACCTAAATACCATCCTTTTATGATCTTGCCTGCCCACATCCAATCTATTTTCAGTTTCTGTTGATGTTATCAGTATAACTTTTTAATTGTACTCCCCCTCTTCTCGTCTAACAAAGTCACCTCTCTTGTTCAGGAACTGATCACCTAATATCATATCTTACCAAAATAGACTAATGAACTGCCTCCCTACATGTTACTCCCCACTCCAATCAGTCTTTCACTTAGTTGTCAAAGTGATCATCCTAAGGCACTGAGCAGATAATATGAGTCAGAATGGATGAATTACCATGTTGCCTGCCTATTCAATAAACTTCAGTCATTACTTATTATTTGCAGAATCAAATATTAGATCTATTCTTTGACATCCAAAGTCCTTCAGAACCTGTTTACCTCATTCCTTAAAACCTTACTCTGTGATCAGTGGCACTTGACTACTTGCTCTGCCTCTCACAAGACACTCCATCATCCAACTCTGGACTTTTTCACTAACTAGTCACCATTCCTAGAACTTTCTCACTCCTTGTCTGTGAATCCAAACTTCCCTGGTGTCCATGGATTTTCATTTAAAGTCACACCCCACCTTCAACAAGAAATCTTTCCTGAGAATACTCCCAATTTTTCCTGTATACCAGGCATGGGGAGCTGAGGCCTTTAAGGATTTGTTCTGTAGAATTTGGATTCAGTCATAAGGCCACACTTAGGGATCTAAAATGCCACATTTGGCTTCACAGCACTAGGGTTAGCATTAGGTCAGTTCTAGGCACCATATTTTAGGAAGATTATTCAAAATGTAGAATGAGTCTGTAGAAGGGCAATTAGAACAATAAAATAACTAAAGTTCTTAACATTTGTTGCTGTTCAGTTGTCTTACCATTTGTGATCTCATTTGGGGTTTTTCTGACAAAGATACTGGAGTGGTTTGCCATTTCTTTCTCAGGGTCACAGGGTCACACAGCTAGCAAGTGTCTAAGACCACAATTGAAATCAGAATATCTTGATTCCAGCCCCAGTGCTTGTTATTCTGAACCATATAGTAGGCCTAGTTCTTAACATAGCTCAGTAAAATTAACTAGTCTGGATAATGAATGGGATTTTATGGCACCAAGGTTTGGAGGGGACTGGGTACCCTCTCACACAGATTTCTATCTACATATCTCTATCTATCTATCTCTTAGATATATATATATATATATATATATATATATATATATATATATATACATATATATGCACATATATACACATACACACATTTATACAGAGTTGTGTGTATTAACATAAATACACACATCAAATATATGTATGTACATGTCATATACATATATATGTTTCTACATACATAAATACACATACAAACATATATATGTACACACATATATGTACATACACATGTTTAGGGATATACATATGTATACATTTTATATGATGTATATTTTATGTGTATATGTATATATATATATATATATATATATATATATATGTATATATGTCTGCATGTGTTTGCATATTATCCCTTGAGGGTAGATGCTATAGCATAATATCTGACATATAGAAGGTGCTTAATAATGATTATTGACCGATTGGTTATAACAGCACAATATGTTTATTTACTGATTTGTTATAACGGCACAGTGATATGCGTAATTTCTGAGTGTGTTATATAACATTTGGATGAACCAGTACTGGTGCCTTAAGTCAATCACTAGATTCCTGGAAAGATATAATTAAGTTCCATGAATTCTATCTTTCCAGGAATCCAGTGATTGACTTACAGCCCCAGTTTTGGTTCATACATATATATTCATATACATGTATATATATATATACACACATATATAAATATATACTCATAGGTATGTATGTATGCATATCTATATATGCACATGTAGAGTTATACATACACACATATATGTAGATATATATACACACACACACGTACACATATAGATGTATATCTACATATATATATATATATATATATATATATATATATATATATATATATATATAT
>CM053769.1:96863228-96882518 GCA_028658325.1 Potorous gilbertii | reverse complement strand
TCCAGGGTACCTTTGCGGTCGGTTTTTCAGGACTTTCTGCAGCAGAAATCTCCTTCACCATGTTGCTGCGTGGCTTCCACTGTTCCAGAATTTGTCAGGAGTTCTTTTTACAGGAAATCTATGGGCTGTGGGTTCGGACCTAGCATAGGTGAGTCTTTCTACTCCGCCATCTTGGCTCCGCCCCAGAATCCCCTTTAATAAACTGATCTTCACCTGGAATTTGATTATCTACCCAAGAACCAGTGTGGCTTCAAAAATGGCTGAGGAATGGTAGATAGGATGTTTGCTGCTCAACAACTCCAGGAGAAATGTCAGGAGCAGAAGAGAGGTTCACCCATGATGTTCTGATGATTTGATCAAAACCTTTGATATTGTTAGTCATGAGGGCTTATGGGAAATCGTGGGAAAACTTGGTTGCCTGGAGAAGTTCATCAGTATTTTATGTCAGTTTCATGATGGCATGGTTTCAAAGGTTCTTCATAATAGATGATTCTTTCATGCTTTCCCAGTCACCAATGGAGTGAAGCAGGACTCTGTACTTGTTTCCATACTTTCTAGTATGATGTTTTCAGCAATGTTGTCAGATGCTTTCAACAAAGGTCAGGTACCACACTGATTGTAAATTATTTAACTTGAAAAGTCTACAAACGAAGACCCAAGTGGAGAGTGGTGTGTGACATTTTGTTTTTAGATGATTGTGCCTTTCATTTAGGCTGCTGCTTGTTTTAACTTTTACCTTAACAGAAAAAAACAACAAAAAGAACAGGTTCTCTACTAGTCAGCACCACACCACTCGTACATGGTACAATTGCTTAGAGGAAATGAATAAATTTTTAATGCTGTGGCCAAGTTCACTCTCCTTGGCAGTATACTTTTCAAGACTGCACACATAGATTATGAGGTTGATGTATGCATTTCCATATCTAACTCACCATTTGAGAGAATCCAAAGGAAATTGTGGGAGAAACAATATATTAGACTGTCTACCAAACTGAGGACCTACAGAGCTGTTGTCCTGATCTCATTGTTGAATGCCTGTGAAACCTTAACAATCTATAAGTGCCATGCCAAAAAAATGGAATAACTTCCATTGGAACTGTCTTAGGAAGGTTCTGCAAATCACCTGGCAAGATAAGGTACTAGTCATTGAAGTTCTTTCTTTAGCAAAATTGTCAAACGTTCAAACTCTGCTGAAGAGAGGATGACTCCAATAGGCTGGCCTCATTATTTGAATGCCTAACATGTGCATAGAAGACTATTTTGAGAAGAACTCACATAAAGAAGGTATTCACATGGTATTTAGAAGATAATGCACAAAGGCACTTTCAAGATCTCTCTGAATGACTTTGAAATCAATTGTGAGACATGGGAGAACCTGTTACAGGACCACCCAGCATGGTGTGCTATCATCAAAGAGGACCCTGTTCTCTATAAGCAAATCAGAATTTTGGTAGCTCAGAAGAAATGTTAGATGCAAAAATATAGAGACATTTAGAAATTTAGGAAAGGTCACTGCTGAATGAAGAGTGGGAGCTTATAAAAGTGACAATCGGGAAGAAGAATATTTTCATTCCCTTTCTAGAACTTGTGTGACCAGATATAAGAGAAGTCACAAAAATGCTGGACAGGAGAGTCAGGGATTTAGTATCATCAGAGGGAAGACTGTGAGAGAACAGACTGAGTATGAGGCAGAATTTGTTTACTATGGTGTGGGGATTCCAGAGGGCACAGTTGAATTAGAGGGCAGGATTGGATTGTGACATGAGTAGGTTTGGGTTGAGGGGTGGTGATGGGTGGACATGAGAGATTTTAAGGAGATGGAAGGAAATAGTTTTTTCTCCTTAATGACTACTGAATATTAATTATTACAAGGGTAGTAGGAGTTATAGGAGAAGCAAAGAGATAAAAATGAGTGTCATAGAGAGAGAAAGTAACAGTTCCCAAGGTTTCAAGGAGAGTTAAGACAAGCATGGTACTTTTCCTTCACCTGATATGATGTTGGTGGGGCATGAAGGGATTGTTCACTTCAAAAGGCAGAAATTTCTGTGCTGCTGGGGTAGTTTCTATATTCATCATAGGGTTTTTTTTTGGATGTAGGTGGCCCTGCTCTTCCCTGTTTAATAGTGAAAGGAATTATTGGATTATGAAGTGCAGTGGAAGGTGCTTCCCCTTCCCTACTGCTCACTCACCCACCACAAGAGGGTTGCTTACATTCCAGAGTAGGTATAGGTTCTACCCTGGGTTTCTGGGTATAGGTACCACAATTTACCTGAGAAATCATTGTTAGAAGAAAAGGCTAGGAGTAAAAGGTGCCATCAAGGCAACATAAAGCAAAAGAAAGAGTTAAGATCAGCTGGGTAAATGCTCAGAGTGAGATATGACAGCTGAATAGCCAAAAGGCACCATTCTTCACTTCAATGACAGAAGCAAGTGAGAACTGTCTCCAGTACATTAGATGAACACTCAAAAATTCATCAACTCTTTTGAGAATGAGAGGCCATGAACAAGAGTCAAACAGGATGGACAGACATAGATGCATTATGGTCTGTACCACGGCAGGCTAGGGGTGCTGTGTGTTATGGTATACTAACAAGGACTGAGGCAGCCTAACACACAGTTTGAGGAGATCTGTAGCAAAGTCTGATGTTTGGCTTGAAGGATATGAACTTGGTCAAGGAAAAACACTCATTTTATGGGTCCTGCCTCACAACACTGCTGATTTTCTTCCATACTGCACCTATCTATCCAAATGATCTTCCTTGAATATAGGTCTGACCACATCAGCCCCATAAAATAATCTCCAATAGCTCCATTACCACAAAAATAAATATTAGTTCATCCAGCTTTTGCAGCCCTTCATAACTTGAACTCCTCCTATTTTCCAGTGTTTCCCCATTACACTCCCATTTGCATACTCTGTTATCCAGTGACACTGGTTTCCTTTATGTTCCTCACACAAGATACTTCATCTCCCAATTCCAAGCATTTTTGATAGATAAACTTTGTGTTTTAGCTTTATGCCTTCAAGTTTCAACTAAAATTTCACCTTCTGGAAAAAAAAATTCTTGAGTCCTTCTTAATATTAATGCCTTTTATCTCAGATTTTCCTCAATTTATCCTCAGTTTATCTTGTCTGCCCCCAGATGTTTGGGTGTTAACCCAATGCCTGCCTCATAATAAGCATTCAATAAATGCTCTTTGGTGAATGACCCTTTAGGGATGGATGTGGGCAGTCATTTTGCCTTCTCGAATATGGATCAGTATTAGTAAAGACAGGCCTAACCAGCAACCACATGGTTATAGGTTAAAGGCTAACTCCACCCCTTCTTACCATTGGGATACTTTGCTTGATTTCTCTAACCAGGTCACTCCTTATATAAAATAGAAACAATGGCTACCATAGTTCTTTCCTTCAGTGTTTCTTTTTTTGGGGAAAATAATATGGTATGTTGAATAGAGTAGGTAATTAACAAATATATGTTGAGTTGATCTGAAGTGGTATTGTACTTTGGAATCTTTGGAAGAACATAAAACGTTTTTGTGAACCAAGGATCATTCAGAACCTCAGAATATGGAATTAGAAGGGAACTCAATGGCATGCCGTCTATCCCATGCACTAAAGCAATTTCTACTATATCATATTCAATGAGTAGTTATCCAATCTTTTCTAGGAAACCCTTAATGAAGAGGAACCTACAACTTCTTAAAGCAAGACACACCATTTTAGAAAAGTTATAATTTTTAAGAAGCTGTTTCCCCCTGACGATAAGCATAAATTGACTTTCTTGCAAATCCTCACTCCCATTTTTTCTAGTGCTGCTTGAGGGGGACCACCAAAGGTCTTCTATAGAAAAAAGGATGTGAGGTGACTCTTGAATGATGTGGAGGCAGGATATCATTCCAGCTCAATCCAAAAGTTCACAGTCTCCAGATAAAGTGACATGTGAAAAAAACACAGCAAGTAATAATAGGAATGAGAGTAAAGTTTAGAAAAATTGAAAATATACAGAGAGCCCAGAATATCATCCATTTTAAATGCCCAATGGATGCTTATTTTTCATGAAGTCAGCATTCCTCACCATTCTGATTGCACTTCTCAGGCATTTCATGTAAGCTTTTATCTCCTACCCAGGTATTCTTGCAAGATATTTGAGTTGACAAAGGAAAAAAAAGTAGCTCATTTGGTGCATAAACACAAAAACTCTGATTGCCTCTCAGATGGTTGTTTGAGAAAAGATTGAGTGACTTGGTCTGGTTTTGCACATTTTTAAAAATTCATCTCTAAGAAACCTCAAAATTTTGAAACTTCCATAGACTGCTTTAAAATCATGACAATCAACTTGGTAATCATGACCACAATAGAATACTGAGAGTTCCTATCTTCCTCATTAGCACTGGACTACATCATGTGTAGTAAAGATTAAATAGTCTATGAACCTATACCCTGATGATTTCAGTTATTTACCAGTAATAGAGGTATAAGAATAAAATGAAACTCTGAAATCATTGCCCAGGAATATGATACAGAGTGGCTTTTTAGTTTTCCATCCATAAAAGAGCTACCTAACAAGCTAGGAGTCAAGGGACTTTTCTTCTTATCCTGAATTCCATTCATTAGTCTATATTGCTTTCCTGTGGAATAATTTTCTGATAATTGGATAGGGGGTGAGGAGCAGAGTTGCCTGTGACTAGAAACTGGAAGCTCAAAATTGACTTTATAAATCCAGATGTGATCAATGAAGACACTATGGAAACATAGAAGGAAAGCGATTGAAAGAGAATTGTATAAATGAGTTCAAAGGACATCTTGATTTATTTATGGAAAACATGTTGATGGAGAAAATGGTGAACCGAGCAGGGATATTGAGAAAACTTTGAAAGGCAGACTTCTAGTGTCTTCTGGCCTTGCCCTGTTCTCAATCATTTAATTTATATCTATAATAGTAATTCTGGGAGAAGGATGAATCTGACTGAACAAAATTTATACAAGATTTACTGAAAGTGTCATTTGATAATTATAGGTTAGAATAAGCAATATCTTAGTTTATTAATGGATATGTAGATTTTTGTTTCATTAGTCCTTGATACCCCATGCCAGAGAAACTGAGGAAACTGAGTTGTGAGGAAAAAGTTTTAATGGATGAAAGGATACATCACTATCTAAAGAACATACATTTCCAAGTACTTACATTTGCCCTAACAAAAGCTTCAAGTTTTCTTACTTAGGATATATATCACCCAATTATATACTGTTTAAATATGGGGATTGACCCCCTTAATCTGATGGGATTTTTTGTAACATGGCAGCTATATTAAAACTCAAAATATACCAGAACTTTGCCTTTGTATTAAAGCTATGTATTAAATGATTGGAAATAACAAATGTCTTCATTCTCAAAGGTACTGGAGTAATTTAGGGCTGAGCAAGATTAGCTCTTTAAGAATGCATCATAGCACTCCTATGGGTCTTGTAGATCATAAAATCCCAACCCCTAACGTGTTCATTTTAATTTTTCCTCACGTCATCATAGACCCTAAGTGGAAAGTTGAATATTTAGGACAGAATACAAAGACAACAATATATTGGTACTGAGGAAATGATTAAGGCAGAGGCTGGGCATGGAACATTTCCTGCATTAACCTTTAATGCTGGAAAGGCTTGAAAAGCCATAATTATGAATGGAAAGAGGGCACAGCTGCTGCAGCCCTTTATTTGGTGATGTTACATTTGTCTAGGATTGAACAAAGATGGCTGGGCTGGGGTCAAAGGATGCTGGAATAGGAATCAAGAGAATTGGATTCTGACCCCAACTTTAATTTCCTGTTTTCCTTTAGAAATCATTCACTCCCATGTCCATCACACTTTGAAGATGAGGAAACAGACTCAAGAAGGAAAAAGAAAACAATTTGCTTTATGTCATAATGCCATTAAGTGTCAGTCAGATTTGTATCTAGATTCTCTGATTAAAAATCAAATATTCTTTCTCTATGCTATAACTTTTCTGTTCTCTGTTTCTGAGGGTCTTTCAAAGTTCTGACATTCTGTGTCACTTATTTATTCCAAGGTTTTTCCCAGTCCTGATATTGTGTATCCTAAGGTCTAGCTTTCATGTTGATGCAGTCTACTCCAGCTGGCGATAATCCCAGCTCTGATTTCTATGTTGTGCACACCTCTAAACTATGATATTCTATGTTCCAAAGTTGTTTTAGCAATGATATTCTGTCTTCTGAAGTTAATTCCCCTTCTGACCTTCTGATAGTGCCTCCCCCTATTACAGTGTAAACCCATTGATGGGAAGGTTTTGCCTTTAGTTTTGTATTTGCACAGTACTTGGCACAAAGTAAAGATTTAATAATCATTTCTTTTTCTTCATTCATTCATTCATTGACTAATGCATTCACTTATTTCAACATCCTTTTCAGATCTGATATCCTATGAATTTACCAGAAATGGATATCCATGGTACTAATGTGTTGAAGATTTTGCGTAGTTTTCCAGACATTCATTTCAATCCCATTTTGACACTGGACTAAAGCTTTTGGGCCTCAGGGGAGAATGCCAAATTATACGATTCCTTGGAAAAGAAGAGCAGTAAATATCAGATCCAGATATCATCCCTCCTGTCCTCCAAGACTGAGTAGACAGACAGTGGTCATCCTAAGGTTAGCAGCCCTCAGTTACTCCACTATTTCTCTGTCCTTGGTGCTGAGCTAGCTGGTTTCCATGGAGTCTGCAAGAAAATGAAATGCTCTCTGCAATCCTGTGATGAAAGACAGAGCTGGCATTGTGATTCTCTTGATGCTGATCGAGGAGTGAATGTGCCTGGCTCAGAAACCAAAGGACCAGTTCCCTTTAAAACAATCAGGCACATCAATAACCCTTTTTTTCATGCAATATGAGACAAAGGCCCTTTATTTCTAAACATGTTATTTTCCCTCATGGGCAGGCCAGGGGCAACCCAGAGGCTGGGTTCTCATCTAGTTGTAAAGCCAATTTATTTCCATATTAGCCTTTCCTGAAATATATTGCTATGACAACCAAATCATCCAGCGCTTCTGACTATATGAGCCAGTACCCTTTCCTCCCCCTTCTCCACTCCACCCCAGCGCTGCTATACTTGGAACATTTCAGTGCAAAAAAGATTAAGACCCTTTGTATGAATGCAGAGATTCTTTAGCTTGAAGTGAGTAGTACTGCTTTGTTCATTAAAACCTATCATTTTCTTCATGCGCTTTTTCAATGGACAATGATCAATAAATGCACATTTCTTTATCCAGGAAGTTAAGCAATTCTCTGTCTGTGTCTGTCTGTCTGTCCGTCTGTCTCTCTCTCTTTCTGTCTCTCTCTCTCTGTCTGTCTCTCTCTGCCTCTGTCTGTCTCTGTCTGTCTCTCTCTCTCTCTTTCTCTCTCTCCCTCAATGTGTGTGAGTGTATGTGTGTATGTATTCACATAAATACACAAGCAAAAGAATTGGAGAAGTTATGGGGAAGGGGAAGAATAATGCTACCTTTTAGAAGCCACACTGGGTGGCAGTGAGACTACCATATAATGTCTAGTTCCTTAATTTCCTAGAAGAGGGCAGGGGAATTTTAGGTGTAGAGCTGAAAGGAAACTTAGAGGCCATCTAGTTCAACTCTCCCATTTAACATTGGAATACACTGACATCTGAATACTTTGAGTGATGTCTAGAGGATCAAAAAGCTAATGACTAATCAAAGCCTGGTTGGAATTCCTGACCTAAAGCCAATCATTCTATTCACTATGTGATTCTGTCTCTAAAAGTAATGATGTGCAGTTGAGACCCAGAGAAGTTCTCTGCCTCATTAAAGAGTCATGTAGTCGAGTGGCCTAGTGGATAGGCTGTTCAACATAGAGTCAATAAGTATGACCTCTCTCATCAATTGGGTGTGAAATATATGAGCAAAGTTCTTAAAATCATTAATCAATGATCAATTTTCAGGTGCCTACTATGTACCAGACACTGTGGTAAGTGCTGAGATTACAAAGACAGGAGTGAATCAGTCCCTGGTTCGAGGCATTCATTCTAATGGCGAGGTCACATTTGTAATATAAGTATATATAGAATACAGAAAAAAAATCATTTACCCCCAAAATGTAGCCATGGTGTTCGGTGGTTAATCCTGGGTCAGGAATACTTGAGTTCAAATCTGGCCTCACACATTTCCTAGCTTTGTCCCCTCTGAAAGTCACTTCAAATCTCAGCCTCTATTTCCTCATCTCTAAAACGGTGATAATAGTAGCAGATATCGCTGAAGATATTCGTAAAGTTAAAATGGGATAATGTTTGTAAAGTTCTTGGTAAACCCCAATAATTATATGTGCTAGCTATTTGGGGAATGGGAGAGATACAGTCAGCAGAGAATGCACTGGCAACTTGGGGGATAAATAAAATTGTCTGGAAAAAGGTGAGCTTAGTCTTGAAGGAAACCAAAGGGTTTCATTTGGAGAGAAAGAGAGTGTATTCTAGGCATGGAAGGCAGTACAAAGGGAAACAACATGGTTGAAGCATTATTTCCTAAATTATAAAATAGAATGTTGCTTTTCTTAGCACATAGGGTTGTATAGTGGTACAAAATAAATTTTATGTAAATATATGAATATAGTCCTTTAAAATGTTATGTTCAGGATCCTTTTTCATCACAAATTATTTATTACTCTTTCAGACCTTTCAGTCAGTCAGTCAACCAGGCTTTATTAAGCACTTACACGTTGAAGTTGCTGTAGACTGCGGGTACAAATAACGTTCAAAAGAAAGATAATTTTTATCCTCCTTGAGTTTAAATTTTAACAAAAGAGGAAACATATCAAAGGGAGCTGAACATGAAATGGAGGGACGGTAACTGCATAAGAATATGGCATTGAAGTCTAAAGAGTCAGAAGTGGAACCAGGAGAGAAATGAAGGTCACTTAGCCGGGAACAGTCCTCAAAAATAAAGGTTCTAGGAGGAGCTCAACAATGGGAGAAGGCAGCAGGAGAGGTATGAGAATCTTCTAGTGGGAGTAAATTAAAAGGGAAGAAGATACTTCCCAGGTGAGATGCAGCTAAGGTGTGGTGGTGATATCTGAAAAAACAGAGACATAGATGGGAGGGGAATTCATAGCAACAACATTAATTTCAATAATTTTGATTCTGTAAACATATATTAAGTCCATCCTGTGTTCTGGGAAATTTTGCATTTTTTTTCTTATTGCATGAGTTTGTTTCTCTCTGTCAAGAAAAGCTCATGATAGCATTTGTAGTACTGAGTGTATCTCCCATAAAGAACTTATGGGAGGACTTGGACAAGAGTTGCCAAAGCCATAGATGCACAGATGAGTGGCAGCGTGACTAGAGAGAGTGCACTCGCAAAACAAGAAGATTGTTGATTCAGCACAATACTTGGGTATTTTGAGAGTGGTAGGTACTAGGGACAAAACACTGACAAATCATTTTAGGAATCTTAGAATCTAATGGGGCCCAGAAAAATTTCAACACATAGATATGCATTATGATACAAGGATGAATGCAAGAGATCAAGGAGATGCCCAGATGAAGAGTTACAGGACAATGTGAGGAAAGATGACTCATTTTTGGTCGGATAGATCAACAAAGTTCCCATGGCAGAGGTGATATTAGGGCTGAGATTTTAAGGAAGATCAGCATTTCAACAAGTAGAAACTAGGGTGAAGTTCATTCCAGGTAAAGCACAAATATTTGTAGACATGTATAATGTTAATAGGAGTTAAAAGATCGTCCCCAGCCATTAATGGCCTCAGGTGGAGACCATTAAGGGAAGCTTGATTAAAAGAGACTTGTTTAATAGGAAGGCTTACAACTTTTCTCAATTGTTAATGAAGCATTGGATAAGGAGGATCTTGATACTCTCTAAGCTGAAAAGTGTATATATACTCAGAGGTAAGATTTTACTTGGGGTTTTAATATTTGGAAGAAGGTTCTTGTGCCAGATGAGAGTCTGGGTAGCCCTTAAGGAATCCCCCCTGACACAGTTTGAAAACTTAAATGTTGATGCTTCTCTATGTATGTATGCAATGGTCTGACAGTTGAATCTGTCTTTGGATCTATATTATATGTATTCTTTATGGACATAAAGTTAGAAGCCCTGTCTGTTGGTCTTTACTTTTCTGCTTGTATTTCTCTGTTGGTAATGTAATTAAAGGAGGTTGTTGGTTTCTTTTAAAGTTGCTTTCCTTAGAAAAGGAGATTTAAGAACCTGTGTCACCAGGTCATTCTGGATGTGTCAAAGTGCTGCTGCTACAGAGTGATACCAATGCAACAAATTGTATCATAATTATTGGAGTTTGTGGCATAACCCCCTAGTAATTTATAAGACACATGAGGGCAAAATCTACTTCCTAATTTTCTTTGAATCTCTACTATCAAAAACAGCTATAATTATTAACCTTTTGTATATGTGCATGTATAAATGCTAACTGAATAAATAAATGAATGAGATTGGACACCATATATCTGATCTCTGACAATAATCCTTTTCCCCCTAGAAGTGTGATGCATTCTATTTTTAAAATAAATTTATGTATTTAACTTTTTACATTCATTTTCACAAAATGTTGGGTTTCAAATTTTCTCCCCATTTGTCCTCTCCCCCAACCCCAGTACACTGAGCATTCTAATTTCCCCAATCACCAATCTGCCCTCTCTTCTATCATCCTTCCCTTCCCTTGCCCCATCTTCTCTTTTGTCCTGTAGGGCCAGATAACTTTCTATACCCCATTACCTGTATTTCTTATTTCCTAGTAGCAAGAACAATGCTCAACAGTTGTTCCTAAAACTTTGAGTTCCAACTTCTCCCCATCTCTCCCTCCCCACCCATTCCCTTTGGGAAGGCAGACAATTCAATACAGGACATATCTGTGTAGTTTTGCAAATGACTTTGATAATAATCATGTTGTGTAAGACTAACTATACTTCCCTCCATCCTATCCTGCCCCCCATTGCTTCTATTCTCTCTTTTGATCCTGTCCCTCCCAAAGAGTGTTGACTTCAAATTGCTCCCTCCTCCCATTGCCCTCCCTTCCATCACCCCCCACCCTGCATATCCCCTTCTCCCCCACTTTTCTGTATTGTAAGATAGGTTCTCATACCAAAATGAATGTGCATTTTATTCCTTCCTTTAGTTGAATGTGATGAGAGTAAACTATGTTTTTCTCTCAGCTCCCCTCATTTTCCTTCCACTAAAAAGTCTCCTGCCTGCCTCTTTTATGAAAGATAAATTGTCCCATTCCATTTCACCCTCTGTCCTCCCAATACATTTCTCTCTCACCATTTATCTTCATTTTTTTAAGATATGATCCCATACTATTCAATTAACTCTGTGCTCTCTGTCTCTGTCTGTGCGTGCATGT
This sequence comes from Potorous gilbertii, assembly GCA_028658325.1. Classification (NCBI taxonomy): domain Eukaryota; kingdom Metazoa; phylum Chordata; class Mammalia; order Diprotodontia; family Potoroidae; genus Potorous; species Potorous gilbertii. The sequence continues at coordinate 96,871,132 of CM053769.1, read as the reverse complement.
GTGTATGTGTGTGTGAGCATGTGCATGTGCATGTGCGTGTGCATGTGTGTATGTGTGTTATCCCACCAACTACCCGGACACTGAAAAGTTTCAAAAGTTACCAATATCATCTTTCCATGTAGGAATGTAAACACTTCATCTTTGGTAAGTCCCTTATGATTTCTCTTTGCTGTTTACTTTTTCATGTTTCTTCTCATTCTTGTGTTTGAAAGTCAAATTTTCTTTCCAGCTCTGGTCTTTTCATCAAGATTTCTTGAAAGTCCTCTATTTCATTGAAAGACCATATTTTCCCCTGAAATATTATACTCAGTTTTGCTGGGTAGGTAATTCTTGGTTTTAGTCCTAGTTCCTTTGATTTCTGGAATGTCCTATTCCATACCCCTTGATCCCTTAATGTAGAAGCTGCTATATCTTGTGTTACCCTGATTGTATTTCCACAATACTGGAATTGCTTCTTTCTAGCTGCTTGCAATATTTTCTCCTTGACCTTGGAATTCTGGAATTTGGCCACAATATTCCTAGGAGTTTCTCTTTTTGGATCTCTTTAAGGAGGTGATCATTGGATTCCTTGAATATTTATTTTGCCCTCTGGTTCTTTAATATCAGGGCAGGTTTGCTTGATGATTTCATGAAAGAAGATGTCTAACACTTTTTTTATCATAGCTTTCAGGTAATCCCATAATTTTTCAATTGTCTCTCCTGGGTCTATTTTCCAGATCAGTTGTTTTTCCAATGAGATATTTCACATTCCCTTTCTTTTTTTATTCTTTTGGTTTTGTTTTGTGATTTCCTGGTATCTCAGAAAGTCATTAGCCTCCATCTGTTCCACTCTAATTTTGAAAGAACTATTTTCTTCAGTGAACTTTTGAATCTCTTTTTCCATTTGGTTAATTATGCTTCTGAAAGCATTCTTCTCCTCATTGGCTTTTTGAAGCTCTTTTGCCCATTGAGTTAGCCTATTTTTCAAGCTGTTATTTTCTTCAGCATTTTTTTGGGTCTCCTTTAGCAAGGTGTTGATGTGCTTTTCATGTTTTTCTTGCATCTCTCTCATTTCTCTTCCCAGTTTTTCCTCCACCTGTCTAACTTGATTTTCAAAATTCTTTTTGAGTGCTTCCATGGCCTGAGCCCATTGGATATCTGTTTTGGATGTTTGGGGTACAGAATCCTTGACTTCTATATCTTTCCCTGATGGTAAGCATTGTTCTTCCTCATCCAAAAGGAAAGGAGGAAATACCTTTTCTCCAAGAAAGTAACCCTCTATGGTTTTACTTTGTTTCCCTTTTCTGGGCATTTTCCCAGCCAGTTACTTGAATTCTGAGATTCCTTTCCACATCTACCTTGCCTCCAAATCTGCCCAGCTGGTGCTTGGTGTCTGAGATTCAAATGCTGCTTCCCAGCCTCAGGACTTTCATAGGGAGTGGAGGGCAGGGCTGCTATTCAATGAGATTAAGTTCACGTACTCAAGTGGGGGCAGGGCTGCCTCACAGGGCTCAGTTCACTCAGGGGCTTTATGTGGAGACCTTCAACAATGGATCTGAGCCCCTGCCCACCCAAGGAACCCCTGTCCACAGCTGCCTCCTCTGCTGCCTCCACTGACGCCTCCTGAGGGGGCCTGAGTCATGGAAACACCCCGCTCCCCTCTTGGCCATCCAAAAAGCTTCTCTCATTGACCTGAGGTATCTGTGGGTAGAGGACCATGCTCAGTAGCTGGAGATTCCATCCCTGAGGCCTGCTCTGATCTGGTCCTCTCAGTGCTGTGTGGCCAAGGCAGGGCTGGGCTCTGCTTTGGTCTTGTGTGCGATGGACCTTTGGTGTCAGTTTTTCAGGTCTCTTTGGCACAGAAATCTCCTCCACTCCTTTGCTTCACGGCTTCCACCCCTCCAGAATTTGTTGGAAGTTATTCTTTATAGATATTTTATGGGCTGTGGGTTTGGAGCTGGCATATGTGAATCTTTCTACTCTGCCATCTTGGCCCCGCCCCCCCAATGCATTCTTTGTGTACCCTAATGTGATTTTTTGTGAATACAATTCCAGAGACTGTGTGGTGCCGTGGAACATCCCAAGATACTGAGTCAGGTGACTTCCATTCTAGCCTGAACTCATTCTTCCATCGGCATGATGGAGTACTACAGTATTATCTCCAGGTTCCCTACTCTAAAATTCCTGAATCCTAAATGATTGGTCTGCCCCAAATTCCATTTTATTACTCTTCATGAGATACCTTTTGAATGTCCAATTTTTCTTGCATGAAAGCTTCTGGGCCTCAGAGGGATTAATTAAGAGAAAGGTCAATTCATAAATTCAGTGAAATAGCCCAATGAGTATGACATACACATGCACACACACACACACATACACACATACACACACAACCTATCTACCTCCCCCACACTGATGCTGCTAAAATGATTATAGGAATTCGATATTTAAAGGAGAAAAATGTACCTAAAGGCACAGACATATATTTAGTATACTAAGAATATACACATTTTACAATCTATTGGCATGTTCTTAAAGTATAGTTCATTGACATTAATTCATGTGCTATTGGACAACAAAAACTAAAGTAGAGGAAAAGTATGTGCTTTTTAACAGTGTATTACAATTACTTTTAATGCCATTAAGATAGGAAGCCAACTTACTTCTCTTCCAAGATCTTCATAAATTAATAGATGTCAAGAAAGCCCAAGCCTGAAACCAATATCCTAGATCTTGATCTTCTATATAATTTGGTGGTGATGAATTTTGGTGATGAATGATTGTTTATGTTCATCCTTTGTTGCTGAAGAAGACCATGCTATCAGAGAAATGATGACATGACTTGCACTTGGCTTTGTTTTGAGTGAAGGAGGGCTGTCCATGTCTCACCAGCATCACTTCTCTCCCAGAGTAGTCTGAGTACAGTGACCAGATATTCATCAGGATGACTAGAGATGGTTTAGGATGCACTGGGAGACCTTGGACTCTTTAGAGCAAGGTCTTTGCAGGTATGATAAACTTGATGTAGTTCACTGTTATACTAACTTAAGATTCTAAGTATCTGTGTTTCTACGTATCTGTGCTTTGGATTTTGGTTGTTGCAGTCTCCTTTATTACTCTTCAATAATATGTACATTCCTTCTTGGCAGGAACTGCTACACTTTGAATCCCTAAGACTTATCCCAATGCCTGTGAAGAGTACTTAAGAAATGTTTGTTAATTAGTTATTTATTGATCCTCTAGCATTATAAGGTGTTGCGGTTATCCATCTTTAATATCTCTCTCTCTCTCTCTCTCTCTCTCTCTATCTATCTATCTATCTATCTATATACCAATGAATGCAGTACATATGTCTTTATGTACAATATGTTTCACCCCATTCCATGAGAGTGAGCACTAGCAGTTGAACAGATGGGCAACACTCTCCAAATCACTACAGAAATGAGAGGAAAGAAAGAGTTCCAAAATCTAGGAAATTTATCAGGATTCACTCAATGACGAATGAGTATAACATTTAGGGTATTGTAATAATTCACATATTTGTAATCACAACTCATATTTTTATAGATAAACTCTTTGAGACAAGGAGAAACATTTAGAGTAAGTCAAAGGTGACAAGGTTGTAGAAAAATAAAACACAAATTTCAGCAAACTGATATGTGTTGGGCACTATAACACAAAATAAAATAAAGGACTAAGATAAAATAGCTCCTACCTTCAAAAGGTGTGCAATAAAATGGTTGGGAGGAGCTGTAGGAACTGGACCTGTGACTTCTCTGACATGGGACATCCCTTTAATGATTTAGGTTTGAACTTTCTGGCAGTTTAGTCCTAGCTTAGAGCTGTCTAGAGTACTGAGAAGTCAAGGAGTGTCCTAAGGTCACACATACAATATTGATGAATGGCATTATTTGATTTTCCTGTCTTTGTGGTTGGTTCCCTATAGAGTATGCAAGGCTTCTTATTGTATGTATATATGCATAAATTCTAAATACATGTGAAATGAATAAACACTTGATTTCTCATCTTTCTTCTATCCCTCAACTGAGAAACAAAGTGGCATACTTCACCAACAGGCCTTTGAAGTTAATATTACTACTTTTTTTCTTTCATTGCCATTTTGTTTCAACAAAGCCCCTGAATAAAATATTCTATTGCTTTCTTTTCCTTTTCATTAGCATAAAATACACATATCATGTAGATGATAGTTAGATAGATAGATAGATAGATAGACAGACTGACAGATAGGTAGGTAGGTAGGTAGGTAGGGATATAGATAGACAGAGGTTCAGTAGTACTATCCTTAGGTCAAAGGAAATATACACTCTAGTAGCGTTTTCTGATTCAGCTTCAATTTATTTTCTCGGATGGTTTGAACCATTCATAATTCCAACAGTTTTAGTGTGTTTACTATCCCATAGTCCCACTAGTAATTACTTTTTCCCTATTTTATAGAGATTTCTTTGAAACATCTTGGGTCTCTTGATATCTCTAGGTCTGGTAGTGATTTTTTTTCTGTTTCCTCCACCCTCGACCCATCTCATTTCAGAACTAAGAGCAAGGATAAATGCTTTTTATTTTCAGCCATTTGTACCACATCTCACTGTCTCATTTTCTCCTAATGCCTCCTTCTTAGTATTTGATGGAGGCAGCTTAGTTATGTGATCTCCAGGTATCTTCCACTTCTCTTTTTCATCTGTGAAAGTTGGTAAAACCTATATTCTCATGTTATTATGGCATTACATTTTTTTCTTGTTTTCAGAAAAAAAAAACCATTTTGTCAAATACTTCAAATTGTTACATCCAGGCACTCTGTTCCTGGACAAAGATCCAACTACAAATTACAATAATATCATCATTATGGTTCATTTTTTATATAGCATTCTAAAGTTTGAACATTGCTTTCTACAGTATCTCTCATTTGAGACTTATACCAGTCACGTGAGCTGGTGCTTTTTTATTTTGAGAATCTCAGAGAGAAGATCAGAAGATCTCAGGTAGAGAGTTGTAAGTGTCTTTAGGTACCATCAAGCTCAATGTCCTCATTTTTACCTAAGGGAACCAAGGCACAGAGAGGCTTAGTGTTCTGCCCATGTTCACATAGCTACTATGTGTCTGAGGAGTGATTTGAACATTAGCCTTCCCAGGGAGAGAAGAAACTTAAGGAATTTGAACTCTGATTTTTCTTACTTTTAAAAATTTTAATATATTTCTTCTTCTATAGAACAAAACTTATTTTTATCATTTTTGTTCAACATCACTGAACTTCCCCTCTTTTTTCTGCTTGAAAATGGTTAGGTAATACAAAAGATACCCATTTGCCTTTATGAATCCCTTTCAGCCTGAAGCACTCTGCACATTTTCTCCTTGAAGGTCTTGTCACGTCCCTTTTCTTTTCCTACTGATGACTTACTAAAAGCACACTTTCCATCATCCGCCCTCCTATTTCCTTTTTGAAGTTCCCTTTTTAAAGTGATTTCTTATTTTCCCTCCCTGAATTTCTAGTCACTTGTCTACAACCTAAAAAAGACAAAATTCTCATCTCCATCATTTCAGAATCAAACCTTCCTTTGTTACCAAAAGAGATGTTAGGCACGTATTCACTAAATAAGTACCAAACAACTTCTACCTACAAGGTATTGTTTTAGCATGATTTGTTATGGACTATCATTGTGATCACATCATGATAGGATTAGGGTAACTGGATTTTATATTTAAAATTTGAGGAGACCACAAAGTTCAAAGACCTCAGTGGTAAAAATGAGGATGCTGAGGTTCCTTGAAGTGAGAAGACTTTTTAGCTCTTTAACATGGTTAAATGTTTCCTATATTGTTGAATTTTGGTGGGATTCATCAACTCCTGTGAGTTACATTATCATTTCTCTTCTATCTCCAGGTCTCTTTGACTCTTCTTTGTCTCTTTCCCTCTCCACACACACACACAAACACACATACACATATACATACACATGCATATTTATATGCACATACACATGCATATACACATATATATATACATACATACATATTCATACACATATAGACAAAAACACTTCAATACAGCTCTCTCTTTTATTTTTTAAATTTAAATATTTAATTTATTTATTTTCAATTTTCCACAATCACTTTCATAAGTTTAAATTTTTTTCCCCCTCTCTCCCCAAGATATCATGCAATCCAATATGGACTCTACAATACGTTCCTATTAAACACATTTTCTCATTAGTCATATTGCATAGGAGAATTATAGTGAATGAGAGAAACCATGAAAAACAAAGCCAAACAAAAGACAAAAGGGTCCATTTCACTCTGCAATCCAACTTCATATTTCTTTCTCTGAATGTGAATGGTATTTTGTATCATGAGTTTTTGGAAAAATTTTAGGTTCTTGCAATGCAAAGTCTATCAAAATCAATCATCAGATGCTGTGGCTGTTAATGTGTAAAATGTTTTCCTGGTTCTGCTTGCTTCACGCAGCATCACTTCAAATAAAGTTTTCCAAGTATCCAAATTTTCCTGAAGTCCACCTGAAAGGATTTATTATTGCATAAAAATATTCCATTACATTCATCTACCACAACTTTTTGAGTCTTTTCCCAATTTATGGGCATTTCCTTGAATTCCAATTTTTGGCCACCACATAAAGAGTTGCTATAAATATTTTTGTCCAAGTGGATCCTTTTCCCATTTTTATGATGTCTTTGGGATTATAGTCCTAGAAGCAATATTGCTAGGTCAAAGGGTATGTACATTTTTATAGTCCTTTGGGAATAGTTCCAAATTGTTCACTAAAATGATTGGATCAGCTCACAGCTTCATCAAAAATGAAATAGTATTCCAACTCCCCCACATCTTCTCCAAAAGTTATCATCTTCCTGTTTTGTCAAAATATCCATTCTGATAGGTATGATGTGGTACCTCAGCATTGTTTTAATTTGCATCTCTCTAATGAATAGTGATTTAGAGCATTTTTTTCTTATGACTATAGAAAGCTTTAATTTCTTCCCAATTTATCAATTGGAGGATGACCTGTATACTTATAAATTTGATTCCCTTTTCCATGTATTATAAAAATGAGGCCTTGATCAGAGACATTGGTTGTAAAAACTCTTTTCCTATTTTCTGCTTACCTCATATCCTTGATTACATTGGTTTTCTTTGTGCAAAAACTTTTAAATTTAATGCAATCAAACATTTCACAATGTTCTCAGTCTTTTCTTTTGTTCATAAATTCCTCCATTCTCCATAAATCTAAGAAATAAACAATTCTTTGTTCCTCTAATTTCTGTATACTATCAGCTTTAAACCTAGATCATTTACCCATTGGGACTTTATTCCTGTACATTGTGTCAGGTATTGGTCTATGCCCAGCTTCATCACTTATTTATTTATTAATTTATTTTAATATAAATTTATTTAACTTTTTACATTCATTTTCACAAAATTTTGGGTTCCAAATTTTCTCCCCATTTGTCCCCTCCCCCACCCCAATACACTGAGCATTCTAATTTCCCCTATCACCAATTTGCCCTCTCTTCTATCATCCCTCCCTTCTCTTGTCCCCATCTTCTCTTTTGTCCTGTAGGGCCAGATAACTCTTGATTCTCCATTACCTGTATTTCTTATTTCCTGGTAGCAAGAGCAATACTCAACAGTTGTTCCTAAAACTTTGAGTTCTAACTTCTCCCCATCCCTTCCTCCCCACCCATTCCCTTTGGGAAGACAGGCAATTCAATATAGGCCATATCTGTGTAGTTTTGCAAATGACTTCCATAATAGTTGTGTTGTATAAGACTGACTATATTTCCCTCCATCCTATCCTGCCCCACATTGTTTCTATTCTCTCTTTTGATCATGTCCCTCCCGAAGAGTGTTGACTTCAAATTGCTCCCTCTTCCCATTGCCCTCCCTTCCATCATCCCCCC
>CM053769.1:96843587-96862728 GCA_028658325.1 Potorous gilbertii | reverse complement strand
TCTCCTCATTGGCTTTTTGAACCTCTTTTGCCAATTGAGTTAGCCTATTTTTCAAGGTGCTGTTTTTTTCAGCATTTTTTTGGGCCTCCTTTATTAAGGTGTTGCCCCATTTTTCATGCTTTTCTTGCATCTCTCTCATTTCTTTTCCCAGTTTTTCCTCCGCCTGTCTGACATGATTTTCAAAATCCTTTTTGAGCTCCTCCATGGCCTGAGCCCATGGGGTATCTATTTCAGATATTTGGGATACAGAGGCTTTGACTCCTATGTCTTTTCCTGATGGTAAGCATATCTCTTCGTCGGCATCAGAGAGGAATGGTGGAATCATCTTCTCAAGAAAATAACCATCTATAGTCTTTGTTTTTTTCCCTTTTCTGGACATTTTCCCAGCCAGTTACTTGACTTCTGAGAGTCCTCTCCACCCCCTGGCGCAGATCCGCCAAGCTAGTGCTTGGGGTCTGAGATTCAAATGCTCCCAGCCAGTTACTTGACTTCTGAGAGTCCTCTCCACCCCAGCCTAGGTGTGCCCAGCTAGTGCTTGGGGTCTGGGATTCAAATGCTGCTCCCCAGCCTCAGGGCTTTTGGTGGCAGGTCTGACTGCTCTTCAATGGAAGCTTATCTTCTGGTTCTCAGGTGGGGGCAGGGCCACCTCTCAAGCTCATTTCCCTCAGGGGGTTTATGCTGAGATCTTTTGTAATGGAGCTGGAGTGGAGCTCCTGCCTGCTCTGCCAGCCTCTGGCCAAGCTGCCTCTGCCTCTGCTTAGGCCGCAGCCGCAGCCTCCTGAGGGGGTCTGAGTCCTGGAGATACCCCGCTCCCCTCTCAGCCCGTCTCTCTTACTGACCTGTGCGTCTGTGGGTGGAGGGACCTTTGTGGGCGCCGATGATTACAGTCCCTGAAGCCTGCTTGGGTCTGCTGGTTCCTCTCAGTGCCGTGGGCAGCGCAGGGGGAGGGGAGCGCTCTGCAGGGCAGTGCTCATCTCCTGTCTGGGGTACCTTTGCGGTCGGTTTTTCGGGGCTCTCTGCAACGGAAATCTCCTTCACTGTGTTGCTGTGTCACTTCCACTGTTCCAGAATTTGTCAGGAGTTCTTTTTACAGAAAATCTATGGGCTGTGGGTTCGGAGCTAGCAAATGTGAATCTTTCTACTCTGCCATCTTGGCTCTGCCCCCAATAAATAAATTTATTAAAACAAACAAACAAACATTGCAAGACGTATATGAAGCGAAGTGATAAAAACCAAGAGATCATTGTTTATGATAGCAACAATGCTGTATTGATGATCAGCTCTGAAAGACTTGGCTGCTCTGATCAAGGCAATGATCCAAAGCAGTTCCAAAGGATTTGAGATGGCCTAAGAGACAGCTGGTGAACTCTGAGTGAAAAGTGAAATATATTTTTTCATATTCTTGATCTAGGTTTTTTTTCTGAAATAAGGATATGGAAATATTTTTTGCATGCTTTCATATGTAAAATTGATATCCCATTGCTTGCCTTTTCAGTGTGTTGAGGAGGAGATAGGAAAGGAGAGAATTTAGAACTTAGAACTTTTTAGAAAATTTGAAAAGAAAATATCAAAATAAATGAATAATACGTTGCAATGTTGAAAAAGTATTCCTTATTATTTTATTCCTTATTCTTAAGAGCTTGATTGGTCCTGGGGAGTCACAACATTCAAATAGATCAGTGAACATGTCATAATTTAAGGAGGGAGAAAACAGTGATCAATATCAACATTTTAAAAGATTTCCCACTTGGAGTAACACCAGAACTGAATTTTGAAGAAAGCTAGGGCTTCTAAGAAGCAAAGTTAAGGAGAAAAGTCACTGATGGTATGAGGGATAGAATGTGTAAACTCGTGAGAGAATTATGTCTAATATCCTGTCCAGGGAACACTAAGTTGACTTTTTTATCTCAAAGTGTAACAATCCTATGAAGGGAGACTGCAGTAACATCCCAGCAAGCTTTAAATGATGAACATAGGAGTTTGTATTGGCTCTGTAAGGGAAAAGGGAGACACTTGAGTTTCCTAACTAAAACAGTACAGAAGTCAATCTATGAAATGATCAATCTTGTGATTTGAGCATCATTTGATAGCTCTAGCTCTGAGAAAGAAATACAGGAAAGGTTAGAGATTTGAGGAAAAACATTCTATTAAGAGGTCATTATAGAAGTCCCAATGGGTGAAACAAGGATAGCACTTTTGTGTGTTGAACGAAGACAGAGATGAGAGTTTGTGGATGAACAATTAACATGGCTAGTAAATTTGCTAGTTATGAGAGATGTGGGAAAGTGAGCAGGCTGGTAAGGCAGTAAGTTCATAAACATGGGTATTTGGAAGAATGGAGATTCTCTTTAAATAACTATAGAGGTTTTCAGGAACTAGGAATAGGCTTGAAGAAGGAAGATGTTGGGAATTACATAGAGATTGCCAAGCTGTGTACCAATTCATGGACAAAAGAGCAAGCAGTTTGATAGGTGAGGAAAGTGTGACATTGTAAAGCATAGGTTGTAGAGGGAATAAGATAAGGTCAGGAGAGAAATGACGATCTGAAAATTCAATAAGGGAGTGAGTGGAACTCACCATGAAGATGGATAATATTTTTAGATGGGTAAGAAAGTTATAGGGAGAGATGGAAACATGTTTCTTGAGAGAGAATTCCACAATTCTTTCCAGCATTATCACTAGACTTTGCTATCACCATTTTGAGATGTCCTTCTGTGTTTCACAATTGTCTCCAGGTCTGCAATGACTTCCCTTGTCCTCTTTGCATTTTCACAACATCTCAAAGTTGGTGGGAACTTCCTATTCCTCACCAAGATTCCTATCTAAAACAACTTGGACAAGTGATTGTCCAGTCTCTTCTTCAAATTCTTTTATGAGGCAGGCCTACTGGCTTCCCATGTAGCCCATTCTCAGTTGAATCATTTCTCACCATTCGCAGGAATGAGAGCACAAACGAAACATATGATTTCATAGATGAGGGAACTTCCCAGGAAGGAGGGTCCCTCCAATCAAAGCAGATCAACACATGCCCTGCAACTTAGAGTCCGAGAGAATCTCCCAGAGTGCTAAAAGGTTAAGTGATTTCAGTCCCAAAGCCAATGAGGGTAACAGGTAGAACTTGAACCAAGATTAGCTTCCGCCTAGATTTGATATATTCTTGATTGACCTAACCCTCGGGATATTATCTCTCTCATTAAAAACTCCACACACTGAGGGTAGAGACTGGGATTTGTTTTGATTTGATTTTTCTCTATATTCCAAAAATTAGCACACTACTTGGAAATAGTAAACACTTACTAAATATTTACCAACTGACTGTAGCTGTTGTCTTTCTGGCTCTGGGTTCAACTCCCTATCCATTATTCCATGATGTTCCTCCAGCTTTAAAAGCCCAACTCATATAGCCACTATATCATTTGTACGGTTCTTCACAAACTATTCCCCCATAATTATTTCCTCCTTCTCTTCCTTCTGCCCTTTATTCCTTTTTTCCTTCCACTATCCCTCCTATTCTTTCCCCCTCCTATCCCCTCTCCTTTCCTTCCTCCTTTCTTTTCTCTCTTCTCTCCTTCCCTCTAACCCTCCCTTCCTTTCTCTCTTCCTTCTTCCCACTCTCCATTTCTTCCTCCCTCCCTTCCTTCTTTGGTCCTCCATTTTTGCCTCCATGCCTTCTTTTTTTCTTTCTTGCTTTCTTTGAGTGGATTGACCTTGACTGCTATTGAGGCACTTCATGAGTTCAACTCAAGGCTGTAACACTTGGTTCAAGTTCAGATTTCTATGCTTTCAATGTGAAGTTCATTTTTTTTTACCATGAAAAATGGGATGCCGATTAAAGTGGGTGATGAATAGCTAGCTGTTAGGAACAGACTGGTCCGTGATTGGATTTTTTATTTGTTCTGCTCACCAGCTACCTCTTAAAGGCCTTTGCCCTCTGATATCATAAACGTGGTTGCCCTTGCAACTGTGTGACTGCTCTCCATTACAAACCCTGCTGTCAGAGAATCCAAGCTCCTTGAGAATTGATTGTCCTTCTGCCTGTGGCTCCATTTCTCCTTTCCTCTGATCGCTCCTCTTCTCTCTCTCCCCATCACAAATGAGGAGAAAGTCCTAGGTGTGGGTGCAATGACAACATATCAGTCTGTGACAACACAGAAACACAGAAGGGAGAGTAGCCTGGGCACTGAACAACTCTGGACTCTTGGACTGCTCACTTCACCTTTTTCTGCTTCATATTCCTCATATGAAATATATATATATATATATATATATATATATATATATATATATATATATATACATACACACACACAAATATATACACATATATATATATATATATATATATACATATATACACACAATAATTAACCTCCTAAAATAATTCTCTCATAAATTGGTTGTAAAGAGTAAAAAGTGTACAGAATTTGTGCTGAATTAGATTGGAATCCCAGCTTCAGTTTTTACCACTATATCTGTGTAACTATATCTCTGGCAGTCTCCATTTCCTCATCTGAGAAATGTGAACAGTAGTTCGTCTACAGCAAATAACATTGTGTAGAAGACAGAGCTGACCTTGGGCTCGAGAAGGCTTGGGTGCCAGTGCTGCATCAGACACATACTAAGAAGGGATTCATGGGCATATTATGTAATTCTTCAGTATCTGAAATAATTCTGGAATATAACAACATGAGTCCCATTCAGTCTTGCATCAAGGATATTTTGTATTGGGAGCTCTTACCTCATTATCATCAAGTCAATTCACCAAACAAACAAATACCCAGAGCAATAGTTGTGAGAAGAAAAACAACGACAAAGGATAATTGATTTAGGATTAATAACAAACTTATACAACATCCTGAGAAACCCTTTAATTTACAGAGGATGATAGGGAAGACATGAGAGGACATAGGACTGAGAATTGGAAGTGTCCATAGAGATCATTTAATCTAGCCACCTGACTTAATAGATATGGAAACTGAAGTTGAAGACATGAACAAAATTTTCCCAAAGTCACTTAGAACATTGTAAATTTCCATTTGGATTTGTATCCAAGTCCTCTTATTTCAGACCCAGAGTTCTTTACTCTGTATTCTTTCTATTATTTTTATCCATGTATATTTCAGTTGACTACTTGTTTTATGCTTTATTTTAGGCTCAAATGTCAGAAGTTCTGTAGAGATATTCTAGTTGAAGTCCTCTATTGGATAAATGAGGAAACTGGAACCCTGGGAGATGATAGGAATTGCTGATGGTGAAATGTATAGAGAGTGTTAGAGGCAGAATCTGAACCCAGATCCCTGACTCCATGCCTGCTGATTGTGTTACTACACTCCAGCTTCTTATCTCAAGAAATTCATCTCAACTGCATATACATTTATTGAGACAGCCTGTACTAATGGGTGAAAATGAAAAGATTCTGCATTACAAAAATAAAAAGAAATTAAAAAATGAAACCTGAGCTTGCTTCCAGCAGAAAGTAATTCACAGATTTCCACTTGCCCTCTCTACCACTCAGATTTGCTCAACATATCTTGGAAGATTGAAAAGTCTTAGGAAAGAGATTTACACTTTCCAATGTTGTGGAACCAAATTGGAATGATATGCTTTAATATAATTTCAATATCCTACCACCAAAGCAGGGCCCCTATTTCCATGAAGATCCCTTGCTCTTGGCTTTTCCTAACCCTTGTGTCTCTAGAATTCACCTCCGTGAACCAAATTCTTTCTCCCACCTGGTAATATCCTTCCTTGTGCCAGCCCCCTTCTCACACTGGTGAGATGTTTTGAGGGAACCTCCATTTGAGAAAAGTTAGTAGATTGTGAGACCCCATGTTAATTGCACACAAAACTTCAGATTTTGCCACCATTCCCTCATATGAATATCTTTCCTTTCTACACCCTTCAAATTCCTTTTATATGTTGTCTTCTTACTTTAGAAGGAAGGAGCTATCTTTCTGCTTACACTTTTATTTTTAAATTTTCTTTCCCTTGGTGTATGTGCTCCATATGATTTGATGTGCTCTTCATAGCATTCTTTCAGAACTGTGGGCACCTCGGCTTTTAAATATTTTAAGCAATAGCTTTATTCAAGGGAAAGAGCCCTAGATCTGGAGACAAAAGGCATGGTTCAAATCCACATTCTGCCACTTACTGACTCAACCTCTCTGGGAGTGAGTTTTCTCATCTCTAAAATTTCTTTGACGAAGATACATTTTCCTTCTTACCTCCAAGAATCTCTCAGTTCATTTAAGATTGTATTAAGTGTTCCTTTCTACCTTCCCCTCCCATGCCTATTAAAATTCTTCCAATCATAAACACTTTGTATTCATTTATTATGCAGTATGTATTCAACTTCTACATGCTATCATATCCCTTTAAAATGTAAGTACCTGGATGTCAGGCACTATTTGAGATGGGGATATTTCTTTACCTTTAGCACTTATGGAGCCTGGCACATAGTAAGCATCAGATGGATGCTTGTGGATTGATTAAAATGCAGATATTACAATTGATTATCTCTAAGGTCCAGCTCTAAATATCTAATCCTACTTCCGTATTTTTGTCTTGTGTCTCCTTCCATGTCCCCTTCTGTCCCTAGTCTTTCTACATTCTTATCCATATCTTTGTCTTATACACTTCTCCCTTAGTCAACTTTAACACTGGTTGTCACGTTATTCTTTAAACACCATCTACCTCCATCAAACACTCCCTTATGTTACATGTGGTATATATTGTACTATAGAAAAGTGTTGGTTTGGGATTTAGGACAGAGATGGGTTTGAAGCCAATCTCAAATTCTTATTTGCTCTGTGGACAGTAGCAAACCACTTAAAAATAAAATTAATATTTAGATGATATTACAAAGTTTTTTATGCACATTGTATCACTGGAGTCTCAGAAGTAAGAATGGGTATTCTTATTTGAAGAAAGCAGAGAAACCAAGGATTAGCTAAATGAAATGATGTTTTTTAAGTTCCCATAGCTACTAAGTGTGACAGTTAGGATTCAAACCTCAGTCTTTCTGTTTTTAAATCTAGTATTCTACTTACTGTGCTATGGTGCCTTTCAGTTTCTGTTTCCCTATCCCATAAAGTGGGGATTAGGAACACCTACCTTATGGGGTTATTGGGAGGATAAAAAATATTTTAAGTAAATCAAGCAGGAGATTTTATTTCTATGGAAATGTCAGATCTCACTCTAGAGAAGTATTATATGAAAAGTAAGGATTAGTACCCATATTAAAGAAAAAAGTCAACAGCATGATCTCTTTTTCTATTTGATATAGGATGTATTGGGGAGTAGGCAGACAGAAAAATAAACTTAGTGGCCAAATCTTTAAGTTGAAAGGAACTTTGGATGTTTTATAGGCACCGTATGTTTCATAAATCCCTTTGGCCATCACTATCCCTGATAGTCACTCATCCCCGAGACATGGGAACCTCATTATTTCCTGAAGCATTTCCTTCAATTTTCAGTTCACTTTAGTTTAAACTGGTTTAATAACTCATTCTGAACAACCACAGAATCCTTAAGCTTAAAAGGCCAAAATTCCAGTTTTACATGCAAGGAAACTGAAACCTAAAGAGAAGAAAGAATGAAGAAGTAGTGAGTTTGAATGGAAAGATCCCACAATTGCAATCAGAAGATTTGGGCTCAGATTCTAATTACCACATGAATGGTCATGAGCAGGTCACCTCACCTCTCTCTGCTTCAGTCTCTCCATGTATAGAATGAAAGCTTCAAACTAGATGAACTCTAATCTTCCCTCAAACTTTAAATGCATAATCATAACTTTTTGAATTGGACTAAAGAGTGAATAAATAACATAGGCCAGTTCCTAGTCAGGATTTTGGACTCCAAATCTCTAGCATTCAGTCAACTGTACAATAAAACTCCTGATTCATTTGTTTATATCAATCTGGAGAAGGTGGTGAAGCCATGATCCTTCTTCGATTATTTTGTGATGAAACTAATATGGTTATAGTCTATGCATCTACAGCTTCCCAGGGGTTTATAAATGATTAGTAAGGTGTGCTTTACATGAATATGAAATCTGATTATTCCCAACTACTACCCATTGGGCCAACTAGACTTGAGGCTACAATTAGGGAGTGCAATTTTGTATCTTTTTTGAGGGATGCAATATAAGAAACATGTATTCGGCACTAATGATGTGCAGAGAATTATAAAATACACTATGAAGATACAAAGTTTAGATAAGAAACAATATTGCTTGACCTTTTATATAGGTCAGAAATGGGAAAGTTGGCAACATAATTAGTTTTAATATTATCTATATATGTGTGTGTGTTTGGACATACATATATATATATATATACACACAAAACCACATATGAATACACATGTATATGTCTGTGTGCATATATATTTATATATGTATATATACATATGTGTGTATATACCACTATATAATATATACATACGTATATTCACATATAACATGCACATAAAATAATAATTTGGGTGACACCATGGATAGTAGATGGAGTGTCACGGCTACATTCATAAAGATTCATCTTCCTGAGTTCAAATCCAGTCAGTCACTTACTAGCTATGTGACCCTGGGGAAGTCACTTAGCCATGTTTACCTTAGTTTCCTCATGTGCAAAATGAGCTGGAGAAAGGAATGCCAAAACACTCTTCTCCTTTTGCCAAGTAAATGCCAAGCAAGGTCACAAAAATTAGACATGACTGAAATCACTGTACAAAAACAAGAACAACAGCATGTACATTGGAAATAAAATGTTTTAAGTGGTCTCAGCAGAACATAATTGAATACAAGTGAAATAGGAAGACTTCCTGCTGGAGGGATTATTTGAATTGGATTTACATATCAGGACAATAATCCGACAGTCAAAGAAGGAAATGGAATGAATATTTCTTCGTAGTAGAAGTTGTCGCAATATTTGTCATCTAATATACCAAGTTGAAGGCGTAATTTGAGGGACAAAGAGCTTTACAGCTTCATCTGACAATTTTACATAGCTTGTCAAAGCCAGTCATTCATTTTATGTGAAAGATTCCATCATCGTAAAAGTCACAAGGGCCCAGAAATAAAGTGAAGGGTATTTGTGATTGGAGAAAGAGGAAAGTAAGGAAAAGAAAGGTCCAATGGGAATAGACTGAACCATGGGAGATACATTAGCAGTGACTTGTCTAGTCAGAAGAACAAGGAAAATAAAGTGAGTGCTGCCTTCTGGTCTTTGTCTCTTGTATTTATTAGTCTTTGTGGTTATGTTTCCTGCCTGTACGTGTTCTAAAGTCTCCATGTTTATTCAGGAAGCCATACTAGCAGTACTGTGACTGTTATGCAACTGTAGGTTCTTTCCAGTTCAAAGTCCTTTTTCGTTAACATGTGCAAGAATGACAAATATAAATATTGGAATGCTGGATCTTGCCGTTGTAAGAATATATACAGTCCTGGCATCCTGATATCCAAGTGTGCATGCAGGCGCACACACACACACACACACACACACACACACACACTTCCATTTGAGATTTCAGAGACAAAAATACTCATTTAAATTTAGATTTTCATATCCAGTAGAGCGCTGTGGTTCCTTGTTTGCCTCAAACTGTAATCATATCTGATTACTTTCTTGACAAATACGTTTCAACTGTTGTTGGCTGCGGTTCTCAGGGCCAATGTGTTGGAATGAGTTGTCATCATGATTCTGAATAAACTTCTGATTTCTAATTTTAATTGCTGGTGACGATAGAAGCAGCCAAAAGAGATTATTGATTTACAGATTGAAGATTGTGGGTTATAATGTTGGTGGCTGGGGAATAGTTATCATCTGACTGTAAAATATGTAAATTCAATATGGAAGTCATTGGAGGATTTGTTTTTAATCTTCCTTTGAAAAGCAAACAGTTATTAAGTACACAGTAGGATAACAAATTGTTTTGGGGTAAGTAAGAGAGACCGTCACTGTTCTAAGGAACCTTACATTTACAAGTGATAGGATCATTCATAATATAAACACATAGTCCACATATATGTGTATATATACATACATGCACACTCATGCATGCATACACATATATACATAAATATATACACACATCAGTCTATCTATCTAGTGCATACACATATGGGTGGATATATATTTCTCTGAGATTCACCTTCTCTATCTAAAATACTTCTGTGTACAAACACATGTATGCATAGACACAAATATTTAAATGTATACATAAGTAGATACATACTATATGTGTATATAGAGACATTTTGTAAATAAATTTATTTACACATATATGCGTATATTCATACATATTCACATACACATGTTTCTGTATGTTTGTAGATGCACACATATATATATATAAACACATGCATATACATATCCATGTGCATAAATACATATATACATATACATACATATGCACATACACACATATGTTTCAGATAGAGAGGCTAAGTCCCAGAGAAAAAGGTAACATAAGGAAATAATTTTTCTATGTATACTATATTTTTAGCAGCACTTAATGGCTAATATATATGTAGCTCTTTAATTTTCACAAAACATTTATGTACATTATGTTATTTGATTCTTTTAAGAATCCTGTGGCAAGGTTAATATAATTTTTTTACCTTTTACAAATAATGAAGAAGTAGGTGAAGATTTAATGGATTTGCTTGGATTAATGCAACTAGGAGATGCTGAAGGCATGATTTAAATTCCGCTCTTCCTGACTCCATGTCCAGATTACCAGGTGACCTAGTAGATAGAGTGCTATTACAAAGACCAGGGTTTCATTTATTGTTAGATACTTATTAGTTGTGTTACCCTGGGAAAGTGGTTTCTTTCTTCCTCAGCTTCCTCACATTCAAAAGGGATGTATATAATATTACTTGTTCACAGAGTAATTATAAGGATGAAATGAAATAATTTGGAGAAAAATTGAAATCTTAATAGTGCTATATGTTGTTGTTGTTGAATTGGTTTTTAGTCATGTCTAGACGAAAGTAGAGGGAGTGTTGGTGCATGATTTTCTGTTTGCAGATGATTGCGCACTTAATGCATCCTCTGAAGCTGAGATTCAACAAAGTATGGCTTAATTCTCTGCTGCCTGTGCTCATTTTGGCCTAACAATTAACATCAAGAAAACACAGGTGCTCCACCAATCACCACTAAACCATGCAACGATGCATACATGGAACCATGGATTCCATGGGAAAAAAATGAATGCTGTGTATAAGTTTACTTGATGATGTACTTTCCTGGGTTGTATACAATGAGACTGACACATGCATTGCCATAACTAGCTCTGCATTTGGGAGGCTCTGGAGGAAAGTATAGGAGACAAAAGGTACTCGATTGAGTAATAAACTGAAGGTCTACAGAGTTGTTGCTCTGACCTCATTGTTGTATGCCTGTGAACCATGGAGAGTCTGCCAGCTGCATGCCAGGAAACTGAATCACTTCCATTCGAACTGCCTTAGGAAGATTCTGAAGATCACCTGGTAGGATAAGGTACCTGACACTGAGATTCTTGCTTGAACTAAACTGCCAAGCATTCAAACTGCTTCAGAGAGCAATCTCAAATGGACTGGTCACATTGTTCAAATGCAAAATATATGCTTGCCAAAAAGACTATTTTATGGAGAATTTGCACAGGACAAGTGATCATATGGTAGCCAGCAAAAGTGATATAAAGACACTTTCAAGGTGTCTCTCAAAAACTTTTTAATTGATTGTGTGACATAAGCGACACTGGCATAGGACTGCTCAGCATGGTGTGCCCTCATCAGAGAAGGTGCTGTGCTCTACGAGTAAAGTAGAATTGAAACAGCACAAAGGAAACATAGAATGCACAAATTTGGAGTATCCACCCCAAATATTCACATGGACTATCTGTGCCCAATCTGTGGTAGAGCATTCTGAGCGCATATTGGTCTGATCAGTCACAGCCATACACATTAAAACTTCACTTTCTCATGGTGATGTCATTTTGTCCTCTTTGCAAATGAAGGACAACAACCAACCAACCAGCAACAATCACAAGACCTGTGTGGGATACTGATGAGTAGGGGTCACAACAGCTCAGGAAAGAACAAAGGTCCAGCAGGAACTGCACAGTCCATCTATGCATCCTGCAGAGGATATATAAAACTGCTTCAGTTTGTCGGTCATTTTAGGTGAGCAGAAGCCAGGAGGATCAGGAGGAACATTATAGTGTCCTCTAAAGACAAAGTGGGCCTTCTAGGACACAGTGACATGGCATACTGGGTCAACTGATCTTTATGGAAAATCAAGTGACATCCTTGAACTGTTCTAGCACCATTCTTCATCTGCAAAATTCTTTTGTCCTGAACTCATTACTTAATAGTCAGCACACCCTCTTGCTCCCTTGAGTCTCCCCATCCCCCGAATACTTAACCTGTTAAAGAACAAATCTTCACCCCCAGTAGCACCTGTCCATCTCCTCCTTCTTATATCACTCACCCAGAACAACTTTTCCCAATATCTCTGAATTTGCCCTCATTTTTCACTGTACCCTCTGGAGGTCTTGCTTCATTCCTGTTATCCTATATTGTTGCTATTCTGTATTCTCTTGATTTCTATTTTATGACAGGCCCTGGAACATAGTTGCCTATTAATACTCCATTCCTGGTCATACTGTCCAATAGTGGCTTCAGGTTTTATTGTAATCTCTTACTTAATACTCACAGTAGGAAGGAGGATTACTCCTTCCTCCCTTTACAATTTCCAGACTCCTATTTCAACCATTGCCTAGTAATGTTTGATAATTTGCTGTTTATCCAAGAAATATGTGTCACCCAGTTCAGAATTTGATAGTCATTGCCTGTTGAATACTAGGATATTTTTCCACTTTCATAAATGAGTTTCTGGCTTGGTTAACAGTACTTTCTATGCCTCAACTAGGTGACTTGAATGTATATATTGGTAATTTTCTAATGCTGTAATTTCATATTTCCTCAGTATTTAGTTCCTTTTTCCCTTCAATACTATTCCACGGATCCTCCTCATTTCATTGTACCAGCACCTATAATTGGTTCACTTTCATGTTCATGAACACCAAATATCCTTAATTTTATCGAAATAGTTTATCTTTTAATTTCTACTATGGCTTACAAGTCCTAAATCTCATCTTTGCTTAACAACTGCCATATCAAATATTTATTCTCGTGAGTAATTTCCAAAGTCAGCTTTGGTAATAATCTCTTCCCTTCTCAGTATGAATCCCCACACCCTAATTTAACTCAATAGTACTCACTGAGAGGAAACAGTATAATATATAGTGATTTCCATAAAGTCAAGAGGATTTAGTTTTAAATGTTAACTTATATTTACCAGCTTTGTGACCTTGAATGTTTCACTTTTTCATTTTTTAAATTCATTCCTTTTTAGTTTTCAACATTCACTTCCATAAGATTTGAGTTGCAAATTTCCTCCCCATCTCTCCCTTTCATATTGAGTCTATTTTCACATTAGTCATATTGTAAAGAAGAATGGGAGAAACCATGAGAGAAATCCTTGCATTGCTGAGAAGAGCTAATTTTATCAAAGGCAGTGACAGCACATTGTGGCTCTTATTATGTAAAAGGTTCTCTTGGTTTTGCTCATTTCACTTAACATCAGTTCATTCACGTCTTTCCAGGGTTTTCTGAAATCTGCCTGCTCATAATTATTTATAGCACAATAATATTCCATTACGTTCATATACCACAGCTTGTTTAGTTATCCTCCCAATTGATGGGCATCCTCATGATTTCCAATTCTTTACCACTACAAAGGGGAGGAGCCAAGATGGCAGAGTAGAAAGATATACATATGCTTAGCTCTTACCCCACAGTCCATAAAACATCTGTAAAGAAAAACTCTCAACAAATTCTAGAGCAACAGAAGCCACAGAACAACAGAGTGGAGGAGATTTCTGTTCCAGAAAGACCTGAAAAACTGATGGGAGAGGTGTGTCACACATGTGTCACACACAGAGCAGAGCCAAGCCCTGCCTTGGCCACGTGGCACTGAGGGGAGCACATCTGATCAGGCTTCAGGAACAGAACCTCCCGTGGCAGCACAGGTCCCTCAACTCACAAGCGCCAAAGGTCAGTGAGAGGGTCTTTTTGGCTGGCTTAGAGGGGAGCAAGGTGTCCCCATAACTCAGAACCCCTCTGGAGGCAGCAGCCGACAGGGGTTCCCAAAGCAGGCAGTGGCCCACATACATTATTGAAGGTCTTCACATAAACCCTCAGAGGGAACTAAGCCCCGTGTGGTGGCCCCACCCCCACCTGAGCAGCTGAACTTAATCTCACACTGAATAGAAGCCTCGCCCAAAAATAAATTTTTGGTTTATCTTTCCTGTTCTTTGATTATACATGTTTTATTGCATTATATTCTGAGAAAGATACATTGATTCTCTCTGCTTTGCTGCAATGGGTTGTGAGGGATTTATGCCTTAGTATATGGTCAATTTTTTTTTTCTATGTGCTTAGAAAAAGGTATATTCCTTTCTATTCCCATTCAGTTTTCTCCAGATATCTATCATATCTAATCTATCCAGAGGTTTATTCACCTCCTTAACTTATTTCTTGCTTATTTTGTGATTATATTTGTCAAGTTAAGAGAGGGGAAGGGGGGGTCCCCCTCTAGTATAGGTTTATTGTCTATTTCTTCGTGTTACTCCATTAAGTTTTCCTCCAAATATTTTGATGCTGTACGACTCAGAGCATATATGCATAGTAATGATATTGCTTTGTTGTCTATGGCACATTTTATCTCTTTTGATTAGATTTATTTTTGCTTTTGCTTTGTCTGAGATCAGAATTGCTACCCCTAATTTTTTTTTTTACTTCAGCTGAAACAATATATTCTGCTCTAAACTTTTTCCTTTGCCTGATGTGTATCATCATATCAGCCCCTGCCCTTTATTTCTCCTTTACCCTTACAACTATGCTCCATTTTTGCCCTCCCTCCCTTTTATTTCCCGTTTCCCCTCCTACAGCCTGTAGGGCAAATTAGATTTCTGTACTTAACTGAGTTTGTTGTTCCCTCCTTGAACCAAATCAGATGAGCCCAAATCTCAAATAGTGCTCATCTCCCTCTCTTCTTTCTCTCTACTATAATATGTTTTTCTGCCTCTTTCTGTGATGTAATTTACCCTTTTCTGCCTCTTCCTT
This sequence comes from Potorous gilbertii, assembly GCA_028658325.1. NCBI lineage: Eukaryota > Metazoa > Chordata > Mammalia > Diprotodontia > Potoroidae > Potorous > Potorous gilbertii. Next base: position 96,847,556 of record CM053769.1, on the reverse strand, counting down.
TTCACATATACCGTTTCAATTCTTTCTCACCCTTAAATCACATTTAATCATCACATCTGTTAGTTGACACCCACTCATACTATCTATGTATATCCCTGTCAAATATAAAAATAAATATTCTCTAAAGATTAAAAAATATTATCTTCCCTTATAGGAATGTAAGCAGTTTGCATATGCTGAATGACAAGGTTTTCCCCGTTAACCTTTTTATTCCTCTCTTGACATTTGTATATGAAGATCACATTTTTTATTGAGCTTTGGCCTTTTTATCAAGAAATTCTGGAAATCCCTTACTTCATTGAACATCCATCTCTCTCAGACAAGGAGATGCTTAATTTTGCTGGGTAATTGATCCTTTGTTGTAGTCCAAATCTATTTACATTGCAGAATATCATATTCCAATCCCTCCCATCTTTTAATGTAGAAGCTACAAGGTACTATGTGACCCTAACTATAGTTTCTTGATATTTGAATTGTTTCTTTTTGGCTGCATGCAGTATTTTCGCTTTAAATTGATTGTTCTGGTATATTGCAACAATATTCCTTGGTGATTTCAATTTGGAATGTCTTTCAGGAGGTGATAGGTGGATTCTTTCAGTGACTTTTTTGCCCTCTGAATCTAGTACCCCAAGGCAGTTTTCCTTGATGATTTCTTGGAACATATTGTCCAAGCTTTTTTTTTTTTTCATGAAACCAATAATTCTTAGATTTTCTCTCCTGTTTCTTCAATGAGATGTTTTACATTTTCTTCTATTTTTTCATTCTTCAGATTCTGTTTAATTCAGTCTTGATGTCTCATAGAGTCATTAGCTTCTAGTTGCCCAATACTAATTTTTAATACATTTTTTTTTCAGTTAACTATTGCATCTCCTTTTCCATTTGTCCAATTTTTCCTTTTAAGAAATTATTTTCTCCAGTTAGGTTTTGTGCTTTCTTTTCCATTTGCCCAATTTTCCTTTTGAAGGAGATGTTCTCCTCAGTGAATTCTTTAAATATATTCATATTATATATCTATATATTTAATATATTATAATATATAATATAGATAATATATTATATATAATATATATTATATATTATGATATATATAAATTATATCATATAATATGTATCATAAAATCATATGTATTTAAAAGCATTGCCTAGTTTTTTTTTTCTTCTATCTCTCTAATTTTTTCTTTTGAAATCCTTCTTAAGCTCTTCAAACAATGTTCTTTGGGCTTGAGACCAGTTCATATTCCCTTCTAAGATTTCAGATGGGAGTACAGTCTCAATATTTACCCCTTCTGTATTGGTGTTTTGATCTTTGTCCCCATAGTAAAATACTATAGTCCTTTCTTTTCTGGTTTGCTTCTTGCTCATGACTGCCTTTTTTCCTGGTTTTTAAAGCAGATCTCTGCTTTTGGGGCACAGAGGCATGTGTCCCATGTTTCTTGTGCTGAGACCTTGAGATTTTGTGTATTGTGGTCTCTGGTTATTTCAGTTAGGCACTAAAGTGTTGTAGCTTATATGGTGCTGAGATGACTGGTGTGCCAAGGCAGAGACCAGGTGAAGTCTTTCTGAATTTCCCCAAAGTTACCCTGGATCTTACTGTATTAGTTGTGAAGGAGGGGTGTTTTGGCTACAGGAGGTCTCCTTTCCTGAGCTAGAGGACAGGCAGGCTCAGCAGTTTGTGAATCCCATCTATGGTAGAGTCCCCCAATTGCCCTGACTGTGATAAGGCACACCTGGTGTCTTGGTGTTGGCACTTACTGGCTCCACCACTCTGGTGCTCAAAATCTCCTACTGATTTGTTTTGATGGGGCTGTGTGGATCAGCTTTAGCCCTGCACTGGTCCCCTTCAGCCACAACAAGATGGTGTCTCCTTAACAATTTTCCTGGCCTTTCAAGCTAAGAGGGTGTCTACCCCTTTGACTGGTTTCACTATTCCAGGATTTTTCCTGGGGATACATTCTTTGCATTTCTAAGGTCAATGAGGGCAGGGTGGAGCACTTACAGATTATTCCACCATTTCGGCTCCTGGAAGTTCAAGTAGGTGACTTACAGGCTAATCTGAAGGCTGATTGTCTTAGGAGTGGCTGCTGCTATTACTGGGGATGTGTGCTGCTCTGTCAGTCGTTTCTGCTGGACTTCCATCCTACAGTGATATGTGTGAAAGTGCTCACTAACCCTAAATGCGCTTCAGTTTGCCCTGGCAGTTTCTGCTTTGTCCCACTATGGCATGGTCTGGACTGGTATAGCCTGTAGGCTCTGCTCTGTCCCAACCCCTTGTAACAGCTCCTTCCTTGATGTTTTTAGTCATGTTCTCAAATGCTTTCAGTAAGTATGAACATAGCACTAAGGTCAGCTACTGCAATTGAGGGGAAATTGTTTAACCTCAAAAAATCACAAGTCAAGCACAAAGTAGAGAGAAAGTGATTGCATCAGTTTCTGTTTATAGATGATTGTGAGCTGAAAATTCACTGCTGTTTGTCACTGGCAGTTGTGGCAGTTTCTCAACTTCTCAACACAGAAATGCCAAAGACAGCATAGAAGGTCATTGGGAAAACTCTGTGGGAGCTGAGTGAAAGAGGAGCGTAGCCCGAACCTTGGTGGAAGAGGTGGTAACAGCAACAACAACACAGCAATAGTGGCAGCTTCCAGAGTTCTGAGCCCACACAAACTGAGGGATTGAGCAGCTGATGTAAAATCCCTGAAGTCTGGGAGAATACACCCTCCCTTACTCCTATACCCAATACCATCTCCATCCCCACTCACATTGGAAGCAGAATTCTACTTTAACAAAGAGTTAAAAAGACAAGCATTTGGCTGGAAAGAAGAGCAAGCAGCATTAAAAAAAAGCTAAGACTACAGAATCTTACTTTTGTTGACAAAGGCGATTAAAACATACAACCAGAAGAAGAAAACAAAGTCAAATCTACCTCCAAAACTTCCAAGAAAAATATAAACTTGTCTCAAGTCATGGAAGAACTCAAAAAGGATTTTGAAAATCAAATAAAAGAAGTAGAGGAAAAATGGGGAGAGAAATGAGAGTGATGTAAGGAAATCATGAAAGGCAAGTAAATAACTTACTAAAGCAGACTACCAACCCACCCCCAATCCCCGAAATATGGAAAAGAAGAACACCTTAAAATAGACTAACACTAATGGCAAAAGAAATTCAAAGATCAAATGAGGAGAAGAATGCCTTAAAAAACAGAAATGGACAATTGAAAAGGAGGTTCAAAAGCTCAATAAAGAAAATAATTCCTTAAAAATTAGAGTGGAGGAAATGAAAGCCGATTTATAAAAAATCAAGAAATTATAAAACAGAACCAAAAGAATGAAAGAAAAACAGAGAGTAATCTGAAATACCTCATTGAAAAAAAACTGACTTGCAAAATTCATCCAGGAGAGATAATATAAAAAGTATCGAACTACCTGAAAAATCATGATTAAACAAAAAAGAGCTTAGATATCAACTTTCAAGTAATTATCAAGGAAAACTGTCCTGAAATTTTTTAAAATACAAATTTATTTATTTAACTTTTTGCATTAATTCTCACAAGATTTTGGGTTCCAAAATTTTCTCCCCATTTGTCCCTTCCCCCACCCCAGTACACTGAGCCTTCTAATTTCCCCAATCACCAATTTGCCCTCTCTTCTACCATCCCTCCCTTCTCTTGTCCCCATCTTCTCTTTTGTCCTGTAGGGCCAGATAATTCTGTATTCCCCATTACCTATATTTCTTATTTCCTACTAGCAAGAACACTACACAACAGTTGGTCCCAAAACTTTGAGTTCCAAATTCTCCCCATCCCTCCCTCCCCACCCATTCCCTTTGGGAAGGCAGGCAATTCAATATAGGCCATATCTGTGTAGTTTTGCAAGTGACTTCCATAATAGTTGTGTTGTGTAAGGCTAAATATATTTCCCTCCATCCTATCCTGCCCCCCATTGTTGCTATTCTCTCTTTTGATCCTGTCCCTC
>CM053769.1:96795903-96843087 GCA_028658325.1 Potorous gilbertii | reverse complement strand
ACGGAGGGATGTGGAGAAGCTGGAACTTAAAGTTTTAGGACCAACTGTTGAGTATTGTTCTTGCTACTAGGAAATAAGAAATACAGGTAATGGAGAATTCAAAGTTATCTGGCCCTACAGCACAAAAGAGAAGATGGGGTAAGGGAAGGAAGGGATGATAGAAGAGAGGGCAGATTGTGATATGGGTAATTAGAATGTCCAGTGTATTGGGGAGGGGGGAGGGCACAAATGGGGAGAAAATTTTGGAACCCAAAATCTTGTGAAAATGAATGTAAAAAGTTAAATAAATTTATTTAAAATAAAAAAAATAAAAAAATAAAAATAAAAAAAAAATTATGGGACTACCTGAAAGTCATGATCAAAAAAAGAGCCTAGACATGATCTTTCATGAAATTATTAAAGAAAATTGCCCTGATATTCTAGAATCAGAGGGCAAAGTAAGTATTCAAGGAATCCATCGATCACTGCCTGAAAGAGATCAAAAAGAGAAACTCCTAGGAAAATTGTGGTCAAATTCCAGAGTTCCCAGGTCAAGGAGAAAATATTGCAAGCAGCTAGAAAGAAACAATTCCAGTATTGTGGAAATACAATCAGGATGACATAAGATCCAGCAGCTTCGACATTAAGGGATCGAAGGGTGTGGAATAGGATATTCCAGAAGTCAAAGGAACTAGGACTAAAACCAAGAATCTCCTACCCAGAAAAACTGGATATAATCGTTCAGGGGAAAATATAGTCTTTCAATGAAATAGAGGACTTTCAAGCATTCTTGATGAAAAGACCAGAGCTGAAAAGAAAATTTGACTTTCAAACACAAGAATGAGAAGAAGCATGAAAAAGTAAACAGCAAAGAGAAGTCAAAAGGGACTTACCAAAGTTGAACTGTTTACATTCCTACATGGAAAGACAATATTTTAACTCTTGAAACTTTTCAGTATCTGGGTAGTTGGTGGGATTACACACACACACACACACACACACACACATACACATGTGTATGCACACACACCTATACACATGCACACACACAGAGACAGAGAGCACAGAGTTAATTTAATAGGATGGGATCATATCTTAAAAGAAACCAAGATAAACGGTGAGAGAGAAATGTAATGGAAGGAGAGAGGGTGAAATGGAATGGGGTAAATTATCTCTCATAGAAGAGGCAAGCCGGATACTTTTTAGTGGAGAGAAAAATAGGAGAGTTGAGGGAAAAAAACCCATGAAGTTTACTCTTGTCACATTCAACTTATGGAAGGAATAAAATGCACACTCATTTTGGTATGAAAACCTATCTTATAATACAAGGAAATGGGGGAGAAGGAAATAAGCAGGGTGGGGGGGGATGATGGAAGGGAGGGCAATGGGAGGAGGGAGCAATTTTAATTCAACACTCTTGGGGAGGGACAGGATCCAAAGAGAGAATAGAAAAAATGGAGGGCAGGATAGGATGGAGGGAAATAGAGTCAGTCTTACACAACATAACAATTATGGAAGTCATTTGCAAAACGACATTGATATGGCCTGTATTGAATTGCCTGCCTTCCCAAAGGGAATTGGTGGGGAGGGAGGGATGGGGAGAAGTTGGAACTCAAAGTTTTAGCAACAACTGTTGAGTATTGTTCTTGCTACTAGGAAATAAGCAATACAGGTAATGGGGAATAGAGAATTATCTGGCCCTACAGGACAAAAGAGAAGATGGGGACAAGAGAAGGGAGGGATGATAGAAGAGAGGGCAGATTGGTGATAAGATGAATTAGAATGATTGGTGTATTGGGGTGGGGGAGGGGACAAATGAGGAGAAAATTTGGAACCCAAAATTTTGTGAAAATGAATGTAAAAAGTTAAATAAATAAATTTATATTGAAATAAAGAAAAAGAAAAATAATTTTTGAAACTTTTCTCAGTATTCAGGTAGTTGGCAGGATTATACACACATATATACATGTATATATAGACGAATGTATACGTGTGTGTACATATATATGTATATATGTATGAGACACGGTGATTTGAGTAGAAAAAGATGACGTCCAAGAAAATAACATTAAGGTGTGAGAGAGGACTATATTGGGAGGAGAAAGGGTGAAATGGGATGGGCCAAATTATCTCTCATAAAAGAGGCAAGAAAATCTTTTCCATTGGTGGGGAAAAGGGGGCAGATGAGAGGGGAAAAGTCAATCTTGCTTTCATCAGATCTGGCTTAAGAAGAGAATGACATGCACACTCAATTTGATATGAAAATCTCTCTTACACTACAGGAAAATAGGGGGGAAGTGGACAAGTGGGGTGAGGGGATTGTAGAAAGGAGGGCAAATGAGAGAAGAGAGTAATTAGAAGTAAATACTTTAGGGGAAGGACAAGGTCAAAAGAGAGAATAGAATAAATGAGCAGCAGGCTAGGATGAAGGGAAATATTGTTAGTATTTCCCACCATGACTGTTATGGAAGTCTTTTGCGACATATATAGCCTATATTGAATTGCTTGCCTTCTTATTGGGAATGAGTGGGGAGGGAGGAAGTGAGAGAAGTTGGAACTTAAAGTTTTAGGATGCAATGTTGAGAATTGTTTTTGCATGCAACTGGGAAATAAGAAATTCAAGTAATGAACTATAGAAATCTTTCTTGCCCTATAAGAAAAGAGAGAAGATGTAGATAAGTGAAGGGAGGGGTGTGATAGATGAGAGGGTAAATTGGGGGAAGGGGTAATCAGAATGCCTGGTGTTTGAGGCAGAGGAGGGGAGAGATGGGGAGAAAATTTGGAACTCAAACTCTTGTGGAAATGAATGTTGAAAACTAAAAATAAATAAATTAAAAAACCAGAATATCAATAAAACAGAATTAAAAAAAAACTAAAAACAAACAACAAAGAATTTCTTAAGCACTTTCTTCCCCTGTGTTGCTTCTATGATAAGTATTGAGGTTACAAAGAAAGGTCAAATCATGCCCTACCTCCCCATCTGAAGCAATTCACAATTTAATAAAGTAGTCTTATCTGTTCATTTCCATAGAAAGAACCTGAGATATATGGATGGGCAAGTGATCTGTCTGTGGTGACATGGAACTCAAAGCTAGCAAGAAAGGGAGTTCAGGAACTCAGGCTTTAAGTTTAATTCTCTTTCTCATCCCCCCAGGCAGCTTCCTCCTAGCATCCCAAAGCCTAAGTACTAATAAGTTTTCTAGTCTGGAGCTCCCATGACTAGCCCTTTAGGACCCTGCTGGCTGACTGGTCATGTCTCTGTTAAAGGGATTATGTTAGGACAATTAACTGTTTAAATCTATTTATAGCATCACTCTTTCAATGTATGTAAACAAAGGACTTTTATCCCAGGTCTGCAGGGAGAAATAGGCTACCTGCCAGCTTGCAGCTTAGCCACCATCTGTGCTGGCAACAAGCAGGGACCAGAAGATTGCCTTTGCACAGGTCTTCCTCATGTACACATATTTTCTTCAAGATGTCCTATTGTTTTATAGTTTAGAGATTGTTTCTTGGATTCCTTTGCTTAAGGATTCACTTGCCAGTTGCCAAATATTAACATTTGATTAATAAACTCTAGTCAGAAGGTTCTGCATTGCCAAATCAGAATGCTGTGTGACCTGAGTCAACTCACAGACTAGCTGATCTTCCATTTCTTTATTTATGAAAACGAGGTAATTGGGTAAAGTACTCACTAGGGAGAATTCTAACAATTTTTCCAATGGTTTTCATGTGGTTACAGACTTCTTGAGTCAGTGCAGACTCAAAGAGATAAAGGGATGATTAAGTACTTTGACAGACAATCCAAGGCACAATAGCTGAGAAGTGATACAACAGAAGGCCAGAATGAGGTACATGTGCAGACAGCACCAATGTGAGGATTTGCTTTCCTAAACTCAATTGCCATGAATAAGAACTTTTATTTGAGGGAGTGGAGTTGTGTGGAAGAATGTAGAGAGATGCCAAAAAAGGGGAGGGGGAGGCTACTATAAATGAAAAATATAGTGAATAAAGTACTGAATTTGAAATCAGGTAGAACTGTAATCAAATCCCACCTTGGACTCTTAGAAGCTGTTTAACCCTGGACAAGTCACTTATTCTCTATCAGTCATAATTCAGTCACTTGTAAAATTATGTAGATGAATCAGATGTCCTCTAAGATCTTCTCCTACCCTAACTTTATGATTTTATATATATATATATATATATATATATATATGTGTGTGTGTGTGTGTGTGTGTGTGTGTGTGTGTCTGTGATTTACTGTGCTATATGTGATCAATCCTCTTTGCATAAGGAAATATATACATTTGTCAGTGAACATTGTCAATGAGTGCCAAGTCCATAATAAAAAGAAAATCAGACCAATGAAGGGTAGAATCAGCGTCCCAGTAAGAAGAATGTTACAACTATATATAGAAGGGGAGACAAAAGCTTGCATTAGGGTGGTGTTAGCATTGGGCAGAAAGTAGCATGGGTTACAGAGCTTGAATTGACACAACCTAGAAACTGGCAGACTGGGTAGAATGAGAAAGAAACCCTGGGTTTTTATACTTAGCAGATTCAGGTTCTATACTTAATATCAAAAGCAATCAGCAAAATCCTGTTTATCTGAAAATGTAAATCAAAGGGGCAAATAATTATGTTAAGAAAATGCCTGGTAGGAAATTATAATGTACAGATCTTCTCTGCCCATTAATGAGCCTATGATTAAGAGATTTTTGTTTCATAGGAAGGTTCACATTTTTTATTAATTGCTAATGTGGCACTGGGTCAGGAGGTTCATGCTGTCTTTCTTTGACAAGTGTATACATGCTCTGATATGAGGTTTTGCTTTGGAGGGGAGGGCTTACACTTGGTAAGAAGGTTCAGGTGCCAAATGAGACTCTGAGTAGCCATTAAGGAGACCTCCTCCCCTAGCAGTTTTGAAAACTCAGCTGTTGTGTTTCTTTCTGTGGTAACCTATGTATGTAATGGTCAGACTGTTGCATCTGCCTTTTGTTCTGTGATGTATATATTGCTTTTGGTCAGACAGTTGGAGGCCCTATTTGTTGGTCTTTATTTCTCTGCTTGTATTGACTCAAGAAGATTGTTGACCCCTCAAAAGTTGCTTTCCTCTTAGAAAAGTAGATGTAAGAACCTGTGCAAACAAATCATCCTGGATATGGTCAAGTGCTTGCTGCTATAGCAATGAGCTATGATTCATGTTCAATCAGCTGTTAGGTTTATTAGAAAGGAAGGACATTAATTTTGCCTCAGAATCTCTTGGTTTTGAAACCAGGCACAGCACCTCTCTATCTCTGCCATCTTCTTATACTTCACATGCCTCCACATATTCTACTAGCCAGTGGCAATGACCTCTTTGATTTTCCCTAAGCATGACGTTCCATCTTCCACCACCAAGAATTTTCACTGACTTACCTCCATGGCTGAAACTCTTTTCCTCTTCATCTTTCCATCCTAGTTTTCATAGTTCCCTTCAGATCTCAAAAAGAGAGGAGACTTCCCCAGGCCTCCCTAACCTTAGTGTCCTCCCTCTGAGACCACATCCAACTTACCCCGTCTATATTTTATGTGTACATTGTTGTTTATATATTAACTTCCCTATTAGACTAAAAGCCCCTTGAGAGTAGGACCTGTATTTCCCTTTCATTCGCATTGCTGGGGCTTAGCACAGTGCCAGATACATAGTGAGTGTTTAATAAATGTTTGTTCATTTCTCCCTCAAAGGACTGGAATGCTGGAAGGTGAGGATTCTTCTGCTTAAGTGCAAAGAAGAATGAATCATACTTAGTAACTTCACATCCAGTAGAAGAAAATCAACTGGAGGGTGGAAATGCAAATAGGTAGGCCCATAGTAGGGGGATCCTCCTCTCTGAAGAAGCAATTTCTGTGACTCCTTCAGTCAGTGCTCCCTCTATCACACAGAGATTCATCATCGTTTTTATTTGGATCAATAATCCAGTGGATGATTCTGCCCTTCCATACTCCCAGCAAACTACTTTTTATTTTTTCTTTATCTTGTATTTACTTATTCGTATCTTATTTCTTTGTGTACATGTTGTGCTCCTGGGATAAAACAAGCTTCTTGAGGACAGGGTCTGCCTTGTGTTTTTTGTTGTTTGATGGTGTTTGGTTGTTTGGTTCTTACATGTATACATAAAGGTTTATTTTGTTTGTTTGCGTGTTTGTTTTTCCCCAGCAGTGACTGGGAAGGCAATAAGCACTTAATCAATGCTTCCAGAATGGAATTAGTTATTCACGAGTACACGGGTTCTTAACCAGCAGTCTGTGGATAGACTAGGTCTGTAAACGTGGATGGGGAAAAGTATATATTTATTTTCATTGACATCAAACTGAAATTTAGCATTTCCTTCAATAACTACTTATTAAAAACAACCACATCATCAAGAGCACTATTCTAAAAGTCCATAGGCTTCACCAGATGGTCAAAGGTAATTTCAACAACAAAAAATATGGAGAATCTGAGACCTACCTGACTGCTGGGTTCCTTGACAGGGGATTGCTTTCCATTTCTCTTCTTGTAATCCCCCAACTGAGCACTGTCATGTTTATATAGTAGACTTTCTTCATGCCTGGAATATTCTCCATCCTCAGCGCTGTCTCTTAGAGCCCTGAGGTTCCTTTAATATTCAGCTCATCTACCACTTGTATTACAGACCTTCCTCCATAAGGTTACCTCCCTTCTACTCTGTATACGCTGCATAAGTATCAGGGCATGTTGCCTCCCACACCTGGAATGTAAGATACTTAAGGGCAGGGAATTTATTTTTGTTTAGCCTTTTCTTTGTGTCCCTATCACCTGGTATAGTGTTTTAATATGACACTAGAGCTTAATAAAATGTTGTAAATTTAATGATTAATGATTGAATTTAGATGGATGATTGATGTATTCGGCTCCATCACCTTTACAGAGTAGGAAAAAACACAGCTCTAATTTGTTCTTCTCCTTCAATCTATTCCCATGCTTCTTCTATTCTCTTTGCTATAACTCCTAGACTCACTTAACTTAATATTCAGACAGCCCTAATGCTGCTCCCTCAATACTTGGCAATCTCACTTCCATCTCCACCACACCTGGTAAAGAGATTTCTCCGTGGCCACTCATGGATTTACACCAAATTCAGGGTCTCCTTCATTTTCCTTCACCTCTCTGTACCATTCTAAGACTATAGCCCATGGTCTCCTTCTTGGCTTTCCCTCCCCTCTTGGTTTCTGTATTTCACTGTTTCCATAGTCTTTCCTTAACTCTCTGATTCTTTCTTTTATGATCCCTTTATGGTTTCTTATCCTCTTCTCTGATTTCTCTCTTAAATATGGATATCTCTCAGAACTGTCCTAGGCAACATTATTTTCTCAAATTGCATTCTTTGGTAGACCTCTCCATCCTTAAAGTTTCCATATAGCTCAGCTGCACTTGAAATTAAATATATCTAAATCTCATGATAATGTAATTAGAACAAAAGTGCTTTCCACAACTGGTTCTAGAGAACTTTGTAGACAGAGTTCTCAACATTATAATTTCTGTAGTTAGGATGACTATATGGGTATCTATTATCATATGATGAGTCCAGAGCTCCAATAGAAACTCCCAGTCATTCCAAGGGCATATCAGTACATTGTTTGGTCCATTGAGGGAGATTAATGTCCTTGAAGCTTCTGATCACGTCATTTCGCAGAACTTAAAGGTCTTAACATTTTAGAATTAAAAAAAAAAAATCTTTGAATAATCCTTTTGTTCTATTCACCCTCCACTTCCATCCCCTATGGCAATAATAGATAGGTAATATGCTAAATCTGATAACAGAAGAAAAATCATGACTCTGACACTTTGGACTAAAATGACCCAGTGGGTAAAATATGACTTCTATTAATGATGAGAGGAGCTTCTTCTCTACCTTGATATCACTTGGTGAATGACATCGTGGTAGAACTGACCACCATTCTTTGGTGTTCAATGACAGGAAGAGCAGGAATGTGACTAGGAATTGTCATAGAAGAGAGCAACTATTGGAAAAAATGACCCTAAGCTTGGCCATTTGATTAGAAAGTGTTAAGTCAAGGTGAAATCCAAATTGTCTAATTCTCATTATTGTAAAACTTCATTATATATTGATGAAGTTCAAACATACTGAAGTTACTGATTTCTATTATAGATGCTCTTCTAATATGTACAGGAAATCTATTAATTGAGTTAATATTTGTAAAGCTCTTAATACAGTGTCTGTCACACAGTAGGCACCTAATACATGTTTGTTCTTTTTGTGTTTGTTTGTTTTTTTAATGGCCCTTTGATGAGTAGTAATAAATTGCTTTCCACATTTCCAAATCATACTATAGATTGAGTATTTCTTTTACTTTTCCCTTTAGCAAGCCAAGAAGAGGTCGACAGTAATGCCTATTAAGCATGTCTCCACAATGCTAGGTTGTGAGTTTATTAAGGAGCCAGTGGATTTGAGAATAGAATGCTTAATTTCCCCAAATAAAGTTGATCTTTCACAGAAATGAATGAGGTCTATAAACTGCAATGAATAGATAGAAGGTTAGTAATAGTACCACCTATATCTATGAACTCAGCTAACCTCTATTTTAGAAGCGTAAAAATGAATTCATCATAGTCCTCTCAAGTAGATTTCCCTGTTATATTTCATGAGTTGTTGGAGAACAACTCTTATACCAGGTGTCCAGGCTTAGAATTTCCAAGTCATTTTGATTTTTTTTGTTTTATTCACCTCATGCACCAAAAAGTTGCCAAGATCTTAATGTTTCCCACTCCTGTCTCTTACATTCAGTGTTTCTTCTTCTCTGACTGCAAATTTCCAAGTTTAGTGGTTGCCATTCTTTTTCTCTTCATTTCCATTTACATGCACTATACTCTAGGAAATATACTCTATACTTCTAGCTGTTCTATGAAGTAAATATGGCATCTCCTATGGTTATCCAACCGGCTGGAAGAAATATAACTCCCAATTTCCACCACCTATCAAAACCTAACACACCCCAAATCTGTTAGGGACCAAAATTCTTGGTATATTCAGACCTTTATTATATCTGCAAAGCTGAACTCCATAAATTAATGTCACATTTTCATTTTTTCCTTTTATAAAATAAAAAATTATTATGGAATCTTTATAATTAACTAGCACATTTAAAATCTGAAACCAATAGCTCAACAACATTTACTTATGAAAAGAATTATCATTCTGTAATGGTAAAATGATTTCTGAAAAACAACTTTGAAGAAATAAGACAAGCAATTGTTCCTTGGGAAAAGATAGTATAGATAACCACTCTAAAGTTATTTAGAAATAGAAATAATTTTCCCTAGGAACTGCTTTATTTCAATCCTGGAAATTTTTATTTTACATTGTGTGTGTGTGTGTACATATGTATGTATATGTATATATTTATTTGTTTCTTTATAGAGATAGATTATTACAGAGAGAGAGAGAGTCTGTAGCTCCTTTCAGCATGGATCCAGTTCCTTGTTTACCACCTTATATACTTTTTAACTTTTTTTTGATAGCATGGTAGCAGCTCTTCCATCCTTTGTATTTGACCAATGCATGGTCAATTTTATTACACTCCTTCATTACAATTCTGTATGCCTCTTTCTTTCATATGTCAGGTATTTCTTGTACAATCTATCACTCTGTTTTCCAATATTTCATTTACATTTAAAGTTATGAAAATGAGGCTTATTTTTTCTTTCACAATTTGTCTATTTTAATAAATTTGATTGTCTTCCTCTGATTGTATGTCTTGTTCTTCCTCATGTGAAAAGATGGAAGAAAATACCTGTTCCCCAAGATAGAAATCTTATATAGTCTTATTCTTCCCTTTTGGGGGCATTTTCCCAGTCAGTTACTTGACTTTTGAGTCCTGTGTCAAGTGGAGGGTATACTCTAAGGATCTGGAAGTTCTCAGTTCCTCTAAGGTGGCCCAATCAAGGGAGGGGATTTTACTCCTCTCCTTGTCTGTGCTCTGGTCTGAAAGCAACCACAAGCTTTTCTGCCTAGGATTTGTGAGTAGAATTCCTTCTCCAGAGCCTCCACCAGGTCCACTACACCAGTGCTCTTCCTCACTCCAGGGCCACCCCTGAGGGTTGTGACCCAGAATGGCTACTCAATTCCCCCATGGCCTTTAGGCTAAGTGCTCTGCTGCCTTTGGAGCTGTAGCTAACGACAGACCCTGCTCCCTCCCTTCTAAGCCAGGTGAAAGAGCTTTCTCACTGACCTTTGAAGCTGTCATTGGCATTTATGGGTTGAGAAATCTGGGAACCACTGCTACTACCCGGGATTCCATGCCCTGAAGCCTCCTCCAGTCCTGTCCCTGCCACCATGTGGCCAAGGCTGAGCTGTGCTCTGCTCCAAGTCTGGTGTGATAGACCTTTCCAGTCAACCTTTTAGGCTCTCTTGGACTGGAAATATTTTCTACTCTCTCATTCTGTGGCTTCTGCTACTCTAGATTTTGTTTAGAGTCATTTTTACAGGTATTTTATGGGCTATGAGGGTAGAGTTACAGCATATCCATCCTTCTACTCTACCATCTTGGCTCCCCCCACATCTACTCTTATTTTTAAAATGAGATGGAAAGAAGAAAAAAATTTTGCCCTACCAGGAATATAAATAGCGTGAAGCTAATGGAATGACACAAATTAAATTTCAACCACTGCTAGGACAGGTACATGAAAACATGCACACACACATAAACACACATGCATACAAACACACACAAACACACATGCATACAAACACATACACACTTTATGAAGCATCATTGAGAGGTGGGGAATAGCATACTAGGTAGCACACTATACAATGAGTTAGGAATAGCTGGATTCAAATTTTAGCTACAACAGTTACTAAATATGTGAGCCTGGGCAATGCACTTGAATGCTCTCTGCTTCAGCTTCTTCATATGTAAAGTGAGGCAATTGAATTTCATTTACCTCTAAGATCCCATTGAACTCTAAGTCTCCTCTATTTTGTAGAACAGAGATCTCAGCACAGGATTTTTCCTTCCTTCCTTCTGTCCTTCCCTCCTTCATTTCTTCCTTCTTTCCTTCCTCTTCTTTCTTCTTCATCTTCTTCTCCTCTCTCTCTCTCTGTCTCTGTCTCTGTCTCTCTCTCTCTCTCTCTCTCTCTCTCTCTCTCTCTCTCCCTTCCTCTCCATCTCCCTCTTGCTCTCCTCCCTCTCTCTCTTTCTCCATGTCTTTCTTAGAAGCAATATCACCATATCATCCCATGCAATCCTTTGTCATTTAAGAATTATTATTAACCTCTTCTTTCTTCTTCTCTGTCATCACTCCCAAATCTTTCCCTTTACAACTCCTTCACCTTGCTCTTATTTCTGTGCACTGGAGTCACTCAGGACAAATCAAATCCTTCCACTACAAGCTTTTCGTCTTGGATTTTAAGGCATCTGGCATTTATCACCACCCCGCACTCAAAGGTTTCTTTTCTTCTTGACAAACAGTCCCAGTTCCTTGAATTAAAAATCACTTACACACCTTGGACAAAAAAATATAATCCTTGGAGTACAAACTAAAAGTCAAATAACATTTGAGCAGTATTGCACTTCCTTTCCTCTAAATGATACTATAATTAGTAGCTAGCAATGTTAGCAGTGGTCCTATCCCTTCTCTGCTTTTCCTTCATTTGTACTATTTAATTAAATTCCATTGCATTTTTTAACTTAGTATCCTTTGCCACTCTCAGTTTACTGTGATATTTCATTCCCATGACACTATTTTCTACAAGAATTTACTACTTTCTTGTTCATCTTGTTACTTCCTATTTCTTCATTCTTCCATACATGCCATTTTAAAATAATTTGGCTAATGAAACAATAACTCTGATTCTACCTCCAGGACACCAGTTTGATTCTGGTGACAGTAAACTTGTAAACAAATTTTGTTGCTGTTATGTGTTTGTTTGTGGTTGTTCACATTCTCTTTCCCAGAATTATACTTCCTAGTCATTCCCTGGATATTCCAACACATGATGCTTCCAGAGTATATCTCTTTACTATTTTCTGGCTTCCTTTTTTGCATTGCCTTACTCCATGAAAGAAAAGAGTGTCCTCTTTCTTAATATTTCTATCCCTATCATGCAACACAGGTACTGGCATAGAATAAGTACTTATTAAATATATAACATATGTATATATATACATTAATTGCAATTGTTCCTTCTTGTCACATCCTTGGCCCTCTCACTTCTTGATTTTCTTCTGTTCCCTCAGTTTAATCTACTTTGTCTCTCCACTTTCCTCTTTTTACTGATCTTGACACCTCACTATTCTTCCTCTATTAACAATTATCTAATATAGGACAAGTACTTATACTGCACCACCAAGATCATTCAATTGAATTTCTACCTTCAGTATCATGGGGGCAGGGGGAGCCAGGTCTCCATAAGAGTCAGAAGATAAAGGGATTTAGAACTTTAAGACCTTTAAGATAAAAGGAATCTTGTTAAAACTGCAGGACAAACACAGTCATTTCCTTTAACTCAGAGGTTCTTAATCTGTGATTCCATGAACTTGTATTTAAAAAAAATCTTAATTTTCACTAATGTCTAATTGAAATTTTGCATTCAGCTGTTTAAAAGACATTATTCTGAGAAGGTCTCATAAATTTCATTAGACTTCCTAAAGAATCATAACACTGAAGTTAAGAAGCCTACTTGGCTTATCCTTGTGTGTTGGAGTCTCCAGTCCCTTTGCCATATTGATTGCCTGAATGACTGCTAATTGTTTGGTGTCCTTTCTAAATCAGAATGTCCACTAGTGAAGACAGTAAATCAGATGCTGTCTGATGAGTGCAGAGCACAGCATGATCATCACCTTCTTTGCTCTCAACACTCTTCCCCTCCAAACAACAGGACACATTGGTACATTTTGATGCCAGTCATATTGTTCTATGGCCTCATATTGAAGTTTCAGACCCACAAAGCTATTAACAAAGCTTCTTTCATTGGACCAATCATGGAAACTCTAAATTCACTGTTCACATTTACTTCATAAGTTATAAATTGCAGACTATTAATCTTCTCTTTCCTTAGGAATAAAAACAATAAAAATAGACAGGTACAAGTTTAAAGGCATAGTAAGGTAGAAAGAGTAGATTTGGAGTTAGAAAAGATTCATTGAAATTCTATTTCTGCTTTATTTCTGTGTGAACCCTCAGGCAAGTCATTGAAAATATTTGAGTCTCAGGTTGTTTGTTTTTTCACCCATAAAACTGAGTGGCTAGAATAAAGAAAATCCAAGAGGGCTCTCCTCTTCACCTGTAAGTTCCATTAGAACTTCTCTCTCTTATATTTCATTATTTCAATGAAGAATCCTGAAACAGATCTAAATTTGAATGTCTTATAATAGAAAATAGCAGGATAGGCGTTTATTGGTGTCATTGTATCAGGGTTCCTAGGAATATTGTTTAAGCTAAACTTTGACCTGGTATGTCTAGATAGAGATTGGCATTCACTTTCTTGGCAGTATTTTTACTGAAATCTTGAGCAGAAGAACAGAAACTCTCAGGGCAGCAACCAAGTTGATTAGGGTAGAAAGCCTACAATCTTGGAGCACCTGAATCATTATATAGTAAGTCTTGGATTTCTCAAACATTTCTTGCTCAAGCTGCCAGTTCATTTTTCAACCAGCCTGAAAATTAGCATAAGTCCACGGACTCAGAATCTGAAGGAAATGACAGCCCAATTAGGAAAAAACCCATGGATTTCTCATAGATAAATAACATCAATATAGGCAGACAGTGATAAAGTGGAAGAGGAGAAGGACAAAGAAGAGAAGAGATAATGGCAAATAGAGGCAAATGGAGGACAGTAAGAGACAGAGAATTGGGGACAAAGAGTTAACAAGAAAAAGAAAGAAGAAAGATGAAAATAGTCTGCCTAGGGTGCAGAGGGGTGAAGGATCAATGCATAATGAACTTATTGCTACTCAGAAAATCAGAACTTTTTTTAAAAAGTTAACTATTTTTGTATCAGTTAACCTTGGCTAAGAACATAGATGACAGAAATATTTATCAGAGATACAGTGGACATATACTAATCTGAGGGAGAGCTAATACAGTGACTAACAAAGACAAGATCCAAAAAGATCTTGAACAATTGGGGCACTTTGTTGAATCTAAAAGGATGAAACTCACTATGGATAAATCTAAAGTCTTAAAATTCCGTTCAAAAATTTCACTTAAGAAGGAAAAGATTGAGCAACAATTTGTGAGAAAAAATAATTTGAAACAGATGTGTGGATTTTTAATGGACTAAGTCAGAAAGAATTACTTCATATGGTTACCAAAGAGTGCATAATTTAAGTGAGCTATATTATTCCTAGGAGCTATATAGTTCCTAGAGAGATGATAGTGTCTCTTTTCTCTTTTAAACCATCTGGTGTATTAAACCTACTTCTCAGCATCATGTTTCAAGAAGGTCATTGCCAAGCTTCAGAACAAGTAGAGAAGGTCCAGGAGGATTGTGAAGAGACTTGACAGCTTGTGATGTGAGGATCAGATCAGTTGAATGAACTGTATTTCTTTACTCTAGAGAAGGGAATTCCTGGGGAAGGAAGAGGGGAGAGGAGAATGAGATGTGTCTTTGGATATTTGAAGAACTATCTATCCTATGAAAAAGGAATTACATATGACCTTGGATCAAGGTGACAGAATGGGTGCAGAAATGACTGAAAATCCAAACAAAGCAAATTTAGACTCAATATTAGGGGAGAAAACATTCTAGGAATTAGATGCACCTAAATGCAACAATGGGTTCTGTGCGATAATAGTGGCTTCTCTCCTCCTTGCCATTAATTCTTTAATCAGAGACCATGTTATCACTCATCAGATAGGCCATGCGCATATTTTTTCCAGGTATGGATTCAATCAGGGCACATCCCTTCCATTTCATTTTCCATGATTTCTGATTCTAACAAATGTAATCTCTTGTATCTTGGGCATATCACTTCATCTCTCTCTCTAAAACTCAGTTTTCTCATCTAAGAATTGGAGAAAATAATATTTATTGTGCCTACTTTTCAGCGTTATTGTGAGGAAGGTAATTCAACTGTTACACTTAGTATAATTTCAGTAGACTTGAGAATTTTTTAAAATAGTTCTTTTTCTCTTTGTAAGTCCACTGTTAGAGGAGAAGATACAGTCTTTCAGGACAATAAGGTGTAACAGAGTAAAATGTTGCTATAGTAGAACAATAGGAGAAATGGATGTAAATCCCAAGGCAGCAACTTTTAGCTTGATATCAAGGGAAACTAAAAAACAAGCAAACACACAAACTTCCAAGTAATGACCAATATCAAAAAGTGGAATAGTCTACCTGAGGAAGCCATAAGTTCCCCTCTCATCAGAGACCCCAAGCTAAACCTGGGGGTGCTAATTGTCATATGTGCTTGCCTAGTTGACCTCTGATACATCTTCTCATTCTAAAATTCTGTAAGTCTATGACTTGGCTAAAATAGGAGCCACATTTAAAATGTCACTCATGTACTCCAGACAAGTAATACAGAATCATATATTTTTCTGATATGAAAATGGGGATATTCTTTAATACTTTGTGGCATCTAGACTTCATCAACATGGGTACTATGTCCAAAAACTCAGACTTAAGTGCCTTTAATAGATTTTCATGAGTTTTTGTGCTCCAAACTTTTATTTCCAGAAGCTAATTTGGTGATAAAATTCTCCAAACTAAGTCAGGTAGGCTCTCAAATGCAAACAGTCTTCCTATCACCAACTCATTTTTAATAACTGCGCAGCTTGGTAGTACTTTGGTTTTCATTTGGTATAGCCTTTGAGAATACAAGTCTATCTTCACAGCAAATGAATCATCAGAAGAATATTTCAATGTAGGAACCTAGAACTGTAACTATGAGTGTGATTTATGCACCCCATTAACGCACTCTACTAACTCACATTCCAATTATTAAAACATTATTTTATGCAATGTTTCCTTGGCTTTGCACAGATTGCCACTATCTCTTATAATCTAGCTTTCTTCAAGACTCAATTCATGGGCCATCTTCTATGGGAAGCCTTTTCTGAATAATTTAAATAATTTAAATCTATACTCTAAATTTAGAACATGAAGGATCCTTAAATAAATATGTATTGTTTCATCTGGTGTAGGATATGTTCAGGTAGGACCAGTACCTTTGGTGTGATGGCTGCCAAGCTCTTCTGAGGGCTCTTTCCACCTTTGGTGTCCACCTGTTCTGCCAAACTCTCATCTGTGGCTCCAAGAAGCTGCAGCATGTGCAGCAGCCACACTCCTGTAAATCATTTTGACAGATGGTCCAAACCGGGTTGAGAGTAACCAATGGTTCTCAAACTCATTGGTAAGATAGGTGGATGTCTATCCCAAGCATGTGAAAACTTCATCTGGTGGAATGAGTGGATGAGAATAATTTTTTCCAACAGTCATGAAGGCAGGTGAAGCAGTCGATATGGAGTGCTTAGAGTTTGGTTAGACACTGAAGATGCCAAGGTCATCCACTGCATCCTGAGCCATCACCAGCCATCTTGACTCTGTCCTGCCACTGGATTATGATGACTTAGGAGAAGAGAATGAGGCTGATGACTTCATGCAACTCTGCCTCACTTAAATCAATTTATGTATGAACCAAAATACATCACCCATACCATTTCACTCTTAAGCCTCAAAGTCCTGTGATGACAGGAAGTGACAAAGCAGCAGGTGTGGTTACACTGGGAGCTATAATCATAACCCTGCACACAAGTGGCCCAAGCCTTAAGGTCTCTTCTCACTGGAAGCAGCAGCAGGGCTCGAAAGCCCCCTGAGTGTCTAAACAGCCTTTTAAGGATTGCACTGCTCACCTCCTGGTGTGAGGAAGGGGGCTAGAAAAGGTGCCTTAAACATTGCCTGCATACCCAATCCTGGCCTGACTATCATGGCAGGTGGAGAATCCCACTATGAGGGTGAAATACAAAAAAAGTGTGAAAACATCTGCAAATATTATTCCACTCACCATCGACACATGGAATGTGCACACACTAATAGACAACACAAAGTCCAGTAGCTCTGAAGGAAGAACTGTTTTAATTGCAAGAGAACTCACCAGGTATCACATCCAAATAGCAACCCTGAGTAAAATAAGGTTGGCAAATGAAGGCCAGTTTATTGAAGTTGGAACTGGATACATCTTTTTCTGGAGTGGACAAAGTGAAAAGAAGCACTGTGAAGCTGGGGTGGGTTTTGCAATCAAAACTAATCTAATCAGCAAGCTGATATGCCTGCTAAAAGAAGTTAATGATAGGTTCATGACAATGCGATTGCCACGCACGGGAAAATGACATGCCACCATCATCAGTATCTATACTCCCACCATGACAAATCCTGATGAATCAAAGAAACATTTTATGAAGACCTAGAGACCCTTATCATCAATATGCCAAAAGAGGACAAGCATATAATACTGGTTGACTTTACTCCTAGATAAGACTCAGACTACCAGACTTGACAGGGAGTCTTAGGGAGGAATGAAGTTGAAAACAGAAACAGCAATGGTCATTTATTGTTGAAGACTGTCTTCCACTTACCTAAATGCAATAAACCTTCATGGATGCACTCTTGCAGCAAACACTGGCATCTAATAGATTATGTGATTGTAGGGAGAAGAGACAGACAAGATGTGAGAGTCACAAAGGCAATGTGTGGTGCAGAGTGCTGGACTGATTATAGACTTATCCTTTCCAAGCTAAATATTTGCATTCATCAAAAGTGGTGCCCTCAAGGCAAAATGACTACTAGAAGAATTAATGTCAACAAATCAGAACTCTTCTCTGAGTGTGCTCAGCTTGCTGCTGACTTAAAGGGAAAGCTGAGAAAACATACAGTTGGCAACACTGGAGCAGCAAAAGAGTGGGAAGCTTTCAGACATTTGGTATAAGCACTGCATTTGCTCATGTGGGTCAGAACACTCGCAAACACCAAGACTGGTTTGATGAAAATGATGGGGAAATTCAGAAGCTGCTAAATGAAAAACGTGAACTCCACAGAATTTACCAGCAGGCTAATTCATCCACCTCTAAGAAAGCAGCATTTAACTCCATCAAAAGCAAAGTACAAGCAAAGCTTAGAGAGATGCAGGATTCCTGGCTCAGTAAGAAGGCAGATGAAACTCAGTTTTATGCTGATAGTGACTCTCAAAAGCACTTTTATAATGCCTTGAAAGCTAGTTATGGACCAAACACTTATGATGCATCATGACTACTCAGTGCTGATGGAGCCACATTGAATAGTTATAACGACATGATCCTAGAGGGATGGGCTGAACACTTCCATAATATTCTCAACAGACCATCATCAAACAATGCTGAGGCCACTGACTGTTTACCTCAGGTTGAAGTCAATCCCTCCTTAGCTGAACTTCCAATGGAAGAAGAGGTTTTGAGGGCCATTAGGCTACCTTCATGTGGCAAAGATCCTGGTGCTAATTATATTCCACCTGAAATTTTCAAGGTAGGAGGACAAGGTAGGAGGAGCTCATACAAAAGTTGACTGAAATTTTCCAGGTTATATGGCAAGAGGAGGTTATCCCCCAGGAGTTCAAGGATGCCTCCATTGTCTATCTCTACAAGGGTAAAGGGAATAGATTGTCCTGCTACAATCAGAGAGGAATCACTCTCTTTGTAACTGCTGCAAAATTCTTGCTAGAATTCTCCTTAATAGGCTGATCCTTCACCTGGAAGATGGTCTTATACCTGAGAGCCAGTGTGGCTTCAGAAAGGACTGAGAAACAGTCGATATGGCGTTTGTTGCCCAACAACTCTGGGAGAAAAGCCAGGAGCAGAATAGAGATGTGCACAAAATGTTTGTGGATCTAACAAGGCCTCATGTTAGTCATAAGGGCTTATGCAAAATTATGTCAAAATTTGGTTCTCTGGAGAAGTCCATCAATATCGTACAACAATTTCCTGGTGGCACGTTTGCCTGGGTTCTGGATAAAGGGCAAGGCTCTTTTGCCTTACCAGTCACCCATGAGTGAAACAGGGCTGTGTGCCTGCTCCCATGCTTTTTAGCATAATGTTTTCAGCCATGTTGACAAATGTTTTCAATAAGGATGAATGCAGCATCAAGGTCAACTACAGTATCGATGGTAAATTCCCACATCATGCCCACATTCCCACATCAGAAAGGGTGCTGTGCTCTTTGAGCAAAGCAGAATTGAGACAGCACAAAGTAAACCCACGATGTGCAGATTTGGGATATCCACTCCAAATATCCACATGGACTATCTGTGCCCAACCTGTGCTAGAGCATTCTGAGCTCATGTTGGTTTGATCAGCCACAGTTGAATACACTGAAATTTCACTTTACAATTGTGATGTCATTTTGGTCCTCTTCAAAAACAAAGGACAACAACTAATTAATTAGTCTAACATCATTATTTTGCAGAACAAATTAAGCCAAAGAACAGGGAAACAGTTGGAAAAAATAGAAGGTAGAAACAGGTTTGTAAAAGCAACAACCCCAACGTACACAGGAGGGCCTGCTGTACAGGTTCTTAGATTTGTTTTTCTTAAAGGAAAGTAACTTTTGAGGGGTCAAAAATGAATTTAATCAAGCATATATATATCATTCACTTAGTTCAGGAGAAAACATTAGCACCCCAAACTTTAAGGAAAATAGAGAGAAACAAAAATCAACCAGCAGACAGAACTTCAGTCTGACTATAAGCAATGCATACATCACAGATCAACCTACAGACAACTGTCCGACCATACATACATACATAGTTACCAGAAAGAGAAGCACAAACATCTGAGTTTTCAAAGTCAGGGGACTCCTTAGCACGTGTCCAGAGTCTCATCTGACCAAACAAACACTGCCAATAAGTAACCCCAAAAGTAAAACCTCACCACAGACTATTTATACGTTTTTCAGAGCCAGAAAGCAACACAACCCTTGAGAACCTGTGTGTTAGAAATTAACAAAAGGTGTGGGTCTTCCCTTGTCAAGTTTTCCTTAATGGGGAAGCCCATCAATGGATGGAGATCTTTTATCTCTCTGATTAGCATTACATTGTCTTCTGACTCCAAATCCATTGTTCTCAGAAGACTTGGAGTGATAATTAATTTTTATTAGAATGGAAACATTTGAAAAATCGAAATTGGAGGACAGAGCCAAGATGGTGGAGAAAAGGCAGAGACTTGCATGAGTTCTCATAAATTCCCCTCAAAATAACAACTCAATGAATTCTGGAGTGGCAGAACACACAAAAGAATAAGATGAAACAATTTTCTAGCCCAAGACAACTTAGAAGATCAATAGGAAAGATCTATCACAAAGGAGAGGATCCATCACAAAGGCATTCCAGCACACACTCTGGCAGTGAAGCCCGGTCCTCAGCAAAACATCAGCAGATCTTGGAGGTGACTAAATGAGTATTGCAAAAGTAGCTTTCAGAACTCTCACCTGTAGACAGAAAGGGAGTGGGAAAACTGGACAGAGGGAGTTTATAGCAGTCCCTTTGCTGGATGCAGGACTTTGTAATATTGCTCATACTAAGAACCAGGTAGCAGTTCTAGGTCATAGTCTCAGGGCAAGGAGGAGAACCATCACACCAGAGGCTGTGGTCACAGAGGTCTGGGATTCCAGTCACAGTTTCAAGGTGGGAAAAAGTGTGTGTGATCACTCATAGATTAGAACACAAGCCAGGAGAACAGTGACCATAACTGTCCTTAGATGATATCATCTTTGAAGAAGAACTAAAAATTTACAAACCACCCATCCCCAGAACTACCTCTGAGAATAGTATCAAGGAAGTCCTGAAACTTGGGATAGTGCTCCATCCACTCTGAGAGTAGAGACCCAATTTAACATATAGTTAAAAATAATGAAATGGGCTTGAAAATAAGCAAAAAGTAGATTGTTAAATATGACAATGAAAATGACAATTGTTGAAAGATATATAGGAAAATTGAAACACCATTATTGATGGAGTTGTGAACTGATTCAAGTATTCTGGAGGGTAATTTGGAAGTGCGCCCAAAGGGCTGTAAAACCTTCGCATACTCTTTGATCCATCAATAGCACTACCAGGTTTGTATATCAAAGAGATTTTTAAAAAGGAAAAGAACCTATATGTACAAAAATATTTATAGCAACTCTTTTTGTGGTGTCAAAGAAATGAAAATTGGGTTAACGTCCATCAACAAGGGAATGTCTGAAGACGTTTTGGTATATATTTGTGATGAAATACTCTTGTATTATAAGAAATGATTAGCTGAATGCTCTCAGAAAAAACTTGGAGAGACTTGCATGATCTATTGTGGTGAAATGAGCAGAATTAGGGGAACATTTTATACACTAGCAGAAATTTTGCACAATGATCAAGCAGGAATGACTTAGATATTCTCAGGAATACAATAATTCAAGATAATTCTGAAGGATTTAGAATGAAAAATACTTTTCACTTCCACAGAAAGAACGCATGGAGTCTGGAAAGGTATCAAAGAATATTTTTTTAACTTTATTTTTCAGGCAGAGAGGGAATCTGTGTTTTCTTTCAACACATGACCAATATGGAAATATATTTTCCCTGACTGAATATTTATAACCTGTATCAAACTACTTGCCTTCTCAATTGGGGAAGAGAAGAGAGGGAGAAAACTTGAAACTCAAAATTTTCAAAACATAAACATTTAAAATTGTTCTTGCTTGTATTTGGGAAGAAAAATAAAATATTAAAAAAGTGAAAAAAGTAGAACTTTTTTTTGCCTTTTCTTAGTTTTTTCCAACATGAAGCACCTTGTATCACTAAAGTAACAACTATCTAAATGATTGTTGATTGGTTGATTGATTTTTTTTCCCATCCCTTATAAAGAAACATTTAAAAAGAAAGAAATTGTGCCATACGGTCCTACACCAAGTCATGAGAAGATGTAAAACGGTCATTCTGTTGTTACAAGCGACAGTAATATCTTTTTAAAATTAATTCATTTGTTTTCAGTTTTCTACAATCACTTCCGTAAGTCTTAGATTTTCTCCGTCTCCCTGCCCCCTCCCTCTCCAAGATGGCGTGCGGCCTCATATGGATTCTACACATACATTCTCGTTAATCACAATTTCACATTAGTCCGATGGGAATATCTCGTTGCTGGTGAATGTGTAGCTATGGCTGCATGTCTTTATCTGTGGAATAAAGATCAGTCTCGTGATAATTACAATAGTACGACTTTATACGTAGAATTTCAGTTTTAAAAAGCAGGTTGTTCTGTTTCGGTTTTTGGTTTTTGGTTTTTTTTAGGCCTGAGTAAAAGTAAGGATGAGTAAACAAAAGTTCAGAACCTTAACCAGGATTGTTGAAGTTGTAAGCATTAAGGGGAGGATTTGAATCTATTTCTTCTGACTCTAAACTCAGATCATTTGACTCATCAGTCAGGGCTCTTTCCAATAAGAGAATTAAGATTTAAAATGAGGTATTCCTATTGCATGTTATTTCAGTTCTCACACTACTGGCTTATGCATCACATGCTGAGTCAAACTTTGGGAATTATGAGAACTTTGTGACATTAAAAAATCCAAGTGTGCTGGCATCTATACTATGCCATTGCTTTAACACAATTTTTGTGAGATTGATCAAGAAAAACATGTAAAGGCTGTAATAGAAGTCATTTCTACTACTACTACTACTACTTCTCCTACTCCTACTACTGCTACTACTCTACTACTGCTGCTACTACTACTCCTACTGCTGCTACTACTACTACTACTGCTACTACTACTACTACTGCTACTACTGCTACTACTACTGCTACTACTACTACTACTGCTACTACTACTACTGCTACTACTGCTACTACTGCTGCTACTACTACTACTACTGCTACTACTACTACTGCTACTACTGCTACTACTACTGCTACTACTACTACTGCTGCTACTACTACTACTATAATGACATGGGGAAAGGGAGGTATCTATCATCTAAAAACAGGGCATTTTATCATCTGTCCCACCAAAACCTCCTTTATTCCTATCTTCCTTGTTACTGGTAAAGGAAATACCATCTTCCAAGTATCCCAGGCTCACAACCTAGGTGTCATCTTCAACTCTTCATTCTCTCCCATCCCTCATATCCAATCTGAAAGCCTGTGGATTTCGCCTTGGCAACAACTGTTGTATACACCCCCTCTGATACTGTGACTACCCTGATACAGACTCTCAACACCACTTGCCTCTATATTGTGTCTGCTTATGCATCTACCTGCCTCAAATCTCTACTCATGCCAATCCTTTTTTTAATCTTCCACTACTGTGATTTTTCTAAAATGCAGATCTGATTCTGTCATCTTACTCAATGAACTCCTTTGGCTCCCTATCACCTCCAGGATCAAATACAAAATCCTGCTTGGCATTCAGTCTTTCATGACCTGTCTCCTCACTTTTTTGTTCTTCTTAACCTGCCCTCTAACATGTACTGTTTGATCCATTTGACTTTTGGCCTCTTATATTCCTCAGACAAGACACTCTATGTATCAACTCTAAGTACATTTTCTGGCCATTCCTCATATCTGTAATATTCTTCTTTATCACCCTGTCTCTTGATTTCCCTGGCTTCCTTCAAATTACAGTTAAAATTATCACCTTCTACATGAAAACTTTCACAATCACTCTCTAAGATAGTGCTCTCTGTACAGTAGGGATTGTTAGTTTATCTGCCTATAGCTTTTTTTATGCACAGTTGTTTTATATCCTTTCTTCCAGTAAATTGTGAGTGTCTTGAGAGTAGAATTGGGTTTTTTTGGCCTTGTTTTTTGTATCCCTGGCACTTAACACAGAGCCTAGTATATGTCAGTACTTAATAAATCTTTATTGATTTAATAAACATTAATATAATAAGTATAAGAATTAATATAATAAATATTTATTGATCACCAGACTCTAGTCTCCACAAGGTTCCAAGTGAACTTCCATTACATAGTGTGGATGTCCTGTGTCAGACTACTGGGAGAGATGGATAGGTTGAAATCTGTATGGTTAGAAAAAACACATACATGGAAGAGATCATGATTCCTTTGGAATATCCAAAAGTGTTTAAACTATGTAGATCAATTGACTGAGAAAAGTTGGGGAAAAAAAACTACTGGAAATTTCACATTGGTTTTATTAGTTATCGCAACCAAAGCCATGTGAATAATTGTGCTGATTGATTATCTAAATGATAGCATTTGGTCAGCATGTGTTCTGAGCCCTTGCAAAGAATATATGCCATGGATTAGACACATGGTGGTGTGGGCAGGGCATCGGGGAGGGGATAACGTACAGAATGGGAACCACTGAATTCTACCATGCCAGATGCTCAAGAAGTAGTTGATAATGAGTGGAAAATACACATACACACACACACATATCCTAATCATAACTCTCATTCTACTTGGCATCTACTGCTTTGCCTGGTTATAACTCTACAGATTAAGATGCTCCTCCCATGATACACTCACCATTTCTAAACTCACCATTGTGCTGCTAATTCAAGCCTTGATTGACACCACCTCTCTCCTCTGACTAGAGGATGAAGGGCAGAGAATCAAACTCCTCCCCAAAACCTTTCTTCATGGAAGGAAGACCCTGGATTTCAGCTCATGCCACTTTGCATCTGCTCTTGTTCCTTGCTTTCACTCCACAGAGCAACCCCCCTTCTCCCCACACACACACCGTGGCTCCCCCTGCTCCCCATCCCCTGTCTTTCCTGCCTCCTTGGGTATATTATCTCTCCCCATTACCTTTCAGTTTCTTGAAGTCAGGGATTCTCTTTCTCTTCATTCTTGGTATCCTCAACACTTAATGGGTCTGACACTTAATAAATATTTATTGATTGGATTGGACACACACACACAGAAACAACTGCACCTTCTGAGTTTTCAGTGTCAGTGTTGGAAAACCCACATAGCTCCAAGTTGGTCCTTTCATGTTTCTTTCCACATAAAGAATGCCAGAATCTCTCAGATTTGTGGGTTTGCAAAACCTTTGAAAGTAGCAGCAATCACACATCCTAAAATATATTCAGACCACCAAAAATAGCCTCTGTGGGATGCGGTGAAATGTCTATGCTACCTATTTATCCATGAGCCATAATCACAGTGCAGATTTAGGAATTCTTGTGTCAGACCTGTCAGAAAGGAGAAAGCTTGAATAGGAGAGAAATGATATTATCCCCAACCTTCTTTTTTGACTGGTTGGTTGCTTTTACACACACACACACACACACATACACACTCACACACACGCACACACACACAGTGTAACTTATTGGAAAATGCCCTTGATTTGAGATTATTTTTAAAAAAAAGCAATGTTACTTCCTATTTAAGCTGCAGAGTTATGTAACCTTGAGTAAGTTACTTTGCATCATATTCCCCATCTGTAAAACACAAACGAGGGCTATGAAGGTCAAATGAGAAAATGGACGGGGAAGATTTGGTAAACTACAGCATACCAAATGCGTGTGAGAACAGCTCTTACTAACAAATATTCTGATCCATTTGAAGTCTTATTTATATACCTATATTTCTGGGTGTACCCATATATTAATTTGTTTCTGTATGTGCACGTGCATACGGATTCACATACGTATACACACAATATATGTGTGTGCATCTGTGCATGTGAATCTTTTCAAAGGTTAGAAAAGTCAGTCTGTCGGACACATTGGGGGTAGAATAGAATAGTTCTTGCTTAGTTTACAGCCTTGTTGGGGCAATAAGTCACCAAGTCACGAAAAGTAATGTGCCACTCTGAGTCAGATGCTCATGACTAAATGTGTGCTGTTGATATGAAGTAACATGTAAGTGATCCTACTGCCTTACTGTGACCTTCAATCCCTAGAGCTTTCAATTCTTCCCCCAGTCATCTCCCCTATACTAACCATTCTCTCCTCTTCTTCCCATCATAACTCCTGGGGAAAGTAATTCAACTCTACGCTGTTTTCCTTTCTTAAATCCCTAGCATCCTTACCATATCACTGATTATTATCAGCTAAGAATAAACCCTGAATCACTTCCAACCCTGGTCACATTCACTCCACACTCATGCTGCTGAATGCAAGTGGAGAAAATCATGCAACTTTTCTAACTGGGTCCACTACAAAATTTGTTAGAAAACCTCAACTAACCGCTCCCTGCTGTGAAGCAGTCTTATACTTCCCTCATCACTTCGTTCTTCCACTCTTCACAGTGACTCTTACAAACTTTCTCATCTCTCCTCAAATCTTCCATGGCTCTGCCTCCCCTTCCTCTCTGAGCAGAGAACCTTACCTCATATTGTAAAGAAAAGAATTGAGGCCATTCACTATGAACTCCCTCTTTTTCACTCTTTCTTCACCCCTGCCTCACATAATACAGAGGACTTAATCCTTACCAAGACTGACCCTTCTACTTATTCAAGCAATCTCATTACATCCTGTCTCTTCCAAGAGATTGCATCTTCTGTCATCTCCACATTTTTTCATTCATTTTCAATATCTCCCTCACTAATGGCTGATTTCCTACTATGTACAAACATGCCCATACCTCCTCTGTCTTGAAAAATAAAAACCTGATCCTTCCATCCCTACTATCTACCATCCTATATCTCTTCTGCCCTTAGTAGCTAGCATCTAAAATAGGTACCTTCACTTTCTTTCCTCTCATTTTCTTTTTAACGTCTTACATTCTGATTTCCAAGCTTATCATTAGACTGAAACTGCTCTCTCCAAAGTTATCGTGGATCTCTTAGTTGCTAAGTCCAAAGATCTTTTCTCAGTCTTCATTCTACCTTAACTTCGCGGCATCCTTTTATACTCTTGATTACCTTTTCCTCTTTGATATTCACTTCTACTTAGGTTTTCAGGATGTTCACTCTCTCCTGGTTCTCCTCCTAATTATCTGATCACCCTTTCCCTTTTCCCTTTGCTAAACCTTCCTGCATGTCCTGCCCCCTAACCTTAGGTATGATTTAGAGTTGTGTTCCATTCCGGACCCTCTTCTCTTTGCCTTCTATACTCTTTCACTTAATGATCTCATCAGCTTTCATCAATTTAATTATCATCCCTGTGTTGACTGTTGTCCAGTTTATCTATTCTTCCTCAAACTCTACTGACCTCCCAAATCTTACATCTCCAACTATGCCCACCAGTGTACTCCGTATCAAGAGTCACCCTGCTAAGCATCATTAGCTCAGCACAATGGCACATGCCAAGATCACATGGTGAGATGGAAGTTAGGTGGCAAAGTAGATAGATCACTGTATTTGGGATCAGGAAAACTTGGATTCACATGCACCAGGAGACTTTTTTTTTAAACATTAACCAACTGAGACAAAAGTAATATTTATATTGCTAACTTCACAAGCTCTTGACCTAATTGTCTCCACAGTATTACTAAGAATTAAAGGGCCCCTACTTATTGTTGTTGGTCTAAAGTCCCATGCCTAATAGCTTAATTTTAGACAACCTTGGATGTTCCCCTACCCCTAATCTATAATTGAATAGATCTGGTATTAAGCTTACAAACCTTTTGACTATAGGAAATTGCCACCAATAGTAAGGACATTGCAGGGATACAATATCTCCTCAACTTCATGTCAATTCCAGGCAGAATTAGATTATCCACTTGCATTCAGTCAGGTGTCACTGAGGAAATTGAGTCAAGAGAATCCTACCTCAGCCCATGATGAATAGCCATTCTCCCACCCTTCCCTTGAGATCACCTTATGCAGTTCATACTATCATCTCATCAGCTTACTGGCATCATGTATTGGAGGCTCAGATCGCCTTTCTTGCTGGCAATATTTGGAGTTAGACTCAGAACAGCCACTTAATAGTCCCATAACGTCTAAAAATGGCAAGTTCCAATAACCAGGCTTCAAATATGATTATAGTTTCACTTTGGCTAAGGAACATCTTTTGAGGCAAGTCTTAAGTGGCTTACATGCCTTTCTATATGTGTTCTAGTTCCTATTTAAATGGCAATCATAAAATCAGATTTACCATTAGAACCTTAACCTTTCCATCAATGCCAAATTTTACCCAAGTTTACCTTCCTCTAGGAAATTTAACTGAAATTCTTTTCTCCAAATTAAAAATGTCATTGATTTATTCTCAGTAATTAATTCAATCTATTGTTTTAATACTAATTACTTTTACCTCACTTTGTAACATGTTCAATTTTTCTCATCAGAGCTCCCCCTCCCGCAGTTTCCTAGTACCTTGCATTCTGATTACTCCTTCCCTCAATTCACCCTCCCCTCCATCATATCCCATCCCTCTCCTATCCCCATCTTCTCTCTTTTCTTGCAGAGCAAGATAAATTTCCATACCCCTATCCCTGTAATTCTTTTTTCCTGATTATATGCAATAAAAATTCTCAACATTCGTTTCTAATACTTTGAATTCCAATTTCTTTCCCTCCCCCCTCCCTCCCCAGCCCTACTGAGAAGGCAAGCAATTCAATACAGACTAAATATGTGTTGTTTTGCAAAAGACTTCCATAGTAATCATGTTGTGTAATACTCATTATACTTCCCTCTGAACTACTCTGTCCCCCCTTACTTTTCCCTCCTATAATTGACCTTGACCCTTCTTGAAAGTGTTTATTTCTAGTGATGTCCTTCTCCCATTTGCCCTCCCTTCTAACCTTCCCCTCACTCCACCTGTTGCCTCCTCTCCTACTTTCCTGTAGTGTATATACATTGTCATATCAGATTTAGTGAGCGTATTATTCTCTCCTTCAGCCACACATGGAGAGAGTAGTTTTATTCCACTCCCTTCTCCCTTATCTTCTCCACTGAATAAAATGTTTCTTATCTCTTTTATGAATTATATCCTCCCCCATTCCATTACTCCATTTCTCTTCCTGGAATTTTCCTCCTTCGCCTCTTAATTTTTATTTTGTTTTATTTTATTTTTCTGTGTGTGTGTGTATCATCTCTTCCGATATAACACACCCTGTACTCCCTGTCTATCTATGTGTATTTACAATATCTCCAACTACCCAAATACTGCAAAATGATTCAAGTTAAAAATATTTTCTTTCCATGTAGTAATGTAAACAATTCAACTTTAGAGAGTCTTTTATGACTTTTCTTTTCTGTTTACCTTTTCATGCTTCTCTTGATTCTTGTCTTGGGAAGTTAAATTTTTAAATACAGATCTGCTCTTTTCCTCAACATGAAATCTTGAAATTTGACTACATCACTGAATTTTTTCCCTTGAAGTATTATATTCATATTTGCTGGGTAGGTGATTCTTGGCTTCAATTGCAGTTCCTTTGACTTCTGAAATATCTCACTGCAAGCCCTTCAATCTCTTAATGTGAATGCTGTCAGATCCTGTGGTATCCTGGTTGTATTTCCACAGTACTCAAATTCTTTCTTTCTAGCTGCTTGAAGGATTTTCTCCTTGATCTGGGAACTCTGAAATTTGGCCACAACATTCCTAGGAGTTTCTCTGTTAGGGTTTCTTTCATAAGGTGATCAATGAATTCTTTCAATATCCATTTTGCCCTCTGATTCTATAGCATCAAGACAGTTTTCCTTGATAATTTCATGGAAGATAATGTCTAGACTCTTTTTTGATCATGGCTTTCAGGTAGTCCAGGAATTTTTAAATTATTTCTCTTGGATCTATTTTCTAGGTCAGTTGTTTCTCCAATGAGTTGTTTCATTTTATCTTCTGCTTTTTTCAAATTTTTCCTTTTGTTTATTAACTTCTTGGTTTAACTCATAGTCATTCATTTCCCTGAACTCAATTCTCTCAGGGAATTCTTTTGTTCAGTGAACTTTTGAAACTTCTCCTCCAGTTGGCTAATTCTGCTTTTTAAAACCTCCTTCTCCTTGTTGTCTTATTGGACCTCTTTTTCCAATTGAGTTAGGATCTTCTTTTTTTTGGTTCTCCTTTAGTAAGCTGCTAACTTGATTTTTAAGGTCTTCTATTGCCCGAGCCCATTTTAAGTTCCTTTTGGAGGCAGAGACCTTGACTTCCTCTGACAGTATGCTTTTCTCTTCCTCATCTGAAAGGATGGGGGAGATACCTGTTCCCCAAGAAAGTAACCTTCTATGGTCTTATTTTTCCCCTTTTTTAGGCATTTTACCAGCCAGTTACTTGATTTCTGAGTTTCCTCTCCACAACCACCTAGCCCCCATTCTGCCAAATCAGTGATTGGGGGCTAAGATTCAAATGCATGGCTCCTAAGCCTTAGGGATTTTCAGCAGAGATGGGCCTGCTATTCAGTGTGAGATGAAGTTCAGCTACTCAGGTCGAGGCAGGGCCATCCCATGGGTCTTAGTTCCTCAAGGGCTTTATGTGGAGACCTTCAACAAGAGATATGGGCCACTGCCTGTTTTGGGAGCCCCCATCACAGCCTCCACTACCGTCTCCTGAGGGGGCCTGAGTTATGGGGACACCCTGCTCCCCTCTTGGCCAGCCAAAAAGACCCTCTCACTGACCTTTGGCGCCTGTAGGTTGAGGGACCTGTGGTGCTTCTGGAGATTCCATTCCTGAAGCCGGGTCAGATCTGCTCCCTCAGTGCCATGTGGCCAAGGCAGAACTGGGCTCTTCTCCACATTCTGTGAGCACCAGACCTTTCCTGTTGGTTTTTCAGGTCTCTCTGGAACAGAAATCTCCTCCACTATGTTGTTCTGTGGCTTCTGCTACAATTCTTCTAGAATTTGTTGCGAGTTCTTCTTTACAGGTATTTTATGGGCTGTGGGGGAAGAGCTAAGGGTATGTGTATCTTTCTCCTCTGCCATCTTGGCTTCTTTCCGAGTTCTTCTTTACAGGTATTTTATGGGCTGTGTGGAAGAGCTAAGGGAATGTGTATCTTTTTCCTCTGCTATCTTGGCTTCTTTCCCCTATGAAAGCATTTTTAATTGTTAATTTGATATTTTGCTATGAATCCACTACTCACTGATTACATAATGGATTTGGTTGGTCATTGTCTTTCTTGAAGAGCCCCAAGATCACATCACTATGTTAGAGACAAATTTCAATGTCTCCAACTGTGGCTGATCAGACCAATATGAATTTGGAAAATTCTTTCATGGGTTGGACACAAATAGCATCTGCGAACATTTGGATTGGGTTCTTTGAATTTGTGCTTACATTGATTCCTTTAAGCTGCTTCAGTTCTGCTTTGGTCATGGAACACAGCACCTTCTCTGATGTGGGTATGCCATGCAGAAAGATCTTATGCCAGTGTCTCCCATATCACATGATCATTTGCAAAGTTCTTAAGAGAGAAGTTGAGAATGTCCTTTTATAGTTTCTTTCTGCTCCACCATGAGAGTAGTTACCCTATGTTGAGTTTTCCATCAAATAATCTTTTGGGAAAGCAGTAATGTTTTTGCCCTGACACTCTAGAGCCAAAAGTCCGTAGTGAAATTGAAAGAATCCACAGATCATTTCCTGAAAGTGTTCCTAAAATGAAAACTTCCAGGGATATTGTACCCAAATTCCAGAACTCCCAAGTCAAGGAGAAAATATTGCAAGCATCCAGAATAAAAGGAATTCAAGTATCTTGGAGCCACAAGCAGAACAACATAAAATTTAACAGCTTCCATATTAAAGGATTAGAGAAATTGGAATATGATGATCTGGAGGGCAAAGGAGCTAGGATTACAAACAAGAATCACTTACCTGGCAAAACTGAATATAATTTTTAAGCGGAAAATGGATATTCAATGACAGATTACTTTCAAGCATCCTTGATGAAAAACCCAAGGCTGAATAGAAAATTTGAGTTTCAAATACAAGATTCAAAGGAAAATAAAAAGTTAAACAGAAAAGGGAACTCATAAGGGCTTTAATAAGGTTAAGCTTTTTACATTCCTATATTGGAATGTTTGTAAGTCTTAAGAACTTTCTCATAATTAGGGCAGTTAGAAGGAGTGTACGTAGACAGAGAGCACAGGTGTGAGTTGAATAAGAAGGGATGATATCTAAAAAAATAAATTAAGAGGTGAGAGAGGAATGTATTGGGAGAAAGGGAGAGGAAGAAGTAGAGTGGTGCAAATTATCTCACATAAAAGAGACAAATAAAAGCTTTAACAATGGAGAAGAAGAGGGGGAAATGAAGGGAAGTGAGTGAACCTTATTCTTATCAGAATTGGCTCAGAGGGAGAATAATATACACACTAAATTGTGTATAGCAATTTATCCCACTCTAAGTGAAAGTAGGAGGAGAAGGGGATAAGAAAAGGGAGAGGGTAATACAAGGAAGAGAAGATTGGGGGAGGAGGTAATCAGAAACAAAACACTTTTGAGGAGGGACAATGTGAAAAGAGAGAGAATAAAATAAATGGGGTGGGGTAGGATGAATTGAAGTATAGTTAGCAAAAGTAGTTGTGAAAATAGTTGAATAAAGTTTATCTGATAAAGATTTTATTTCTAAAACACATAGGGAATTCAGTATTTTTTTTAAACTGGGATCCATTTCCCAATTAATAAATGATCAAAATATACAGACAGTTTTCAGAAGAAGTAATTAAAACTATCTACAGTCATATAAAAATGTAAATGTTAAAAATTATTCTACATGTAACTGCAAAAAGGTAAAATCCTAAAAGTAATTTGTAAAGTTTGTAAATTAATTTGTAAAGTAAATTTGTAAAGTAATATTCTAGCATCATGACAACTAAGTAATTAAATTGCACATTTTATTTAGTGTGTTACAGCCATGGTGACTCAGGAACTGCCTTAATATATCTAGTGCATTTTGTGATTTCTCTAAAGACTAAATTCCATAGCTACTGCAATGCCACCAACATGGATACACTATTAACTTGTCTTCTGAATGTCAAGCAAATTCCCGGAAGTATGTATCACCATGTAATCCCAAAGAACTTTGTAGTGTAAATGCATTAAAGGCTTCTTGGAGCTATGAAAGGTGAACACATTGGTATTTTTCAGGCACTTGTTAGTGTATGGGGTGGGATGAGTCAATATACCAGGGTTTCAATCAGTCTAATCTTCTCCTTATTAAGCAGTTATTCCTATCAAGAAACTTCACCTATATGAACCTTAGTTTCCACAGGTTTAAAACAGGTATAATACTTTCAGTTCTATTTTTGGTTGTTGTTTTACTAGAACTCAAAGCTGCTGCTAACTCTACCACAAAATGATTCCCTCCTCCATCAATTCAGAGCTCATTCCCCTACAAAAACCCCAAAACTTCCATGGGAAGGATGGGCACAGGTGGAGTATCCTAGTAGAGAGGTAAACACTTAATCAACATGTGTGACCCAGTTTATGGAAACCTCTTCCACTAAAGGCCCCAAGATTCTGTCATTTTTCATGATATTCTCTTGCTACTTTCCGTAGATAAAACATTTCTGTTTCACTTTTTGAATTAAATCTATTCTTGTCTTCAGAAAAATTCCTGATGGTGAGAGGTAAGCATCCCTGGACTCAAAAAGTTCTTTTCCTTGGTTGAGTAGGCTGACTCTGTTGGACTCCATGAGTATGTTGTTTTCTGGTTGCTATGTATCCAATTCTGTAAGTATCTGTACAGCAAGAAACCATGAGTCATGGAGGATGCGGTGGGAGAGAAGTGGGGCTAATGGGCATGCAACTGAGAAATCTACTTCCCACCTCCAAAAGGTGAAAAAATGCTTTTTTCTTGAAGGATGAATTTTTTCCCTTTTCCTATAATTGGATTTTTTTCAGAGGTCACACTCCTCAGAAAAGTCTCCTGCCTCAGTGGTTTCCCCAGAGAAACATCCATATGACCTCTTTAAAGGAGTCCTGATGCCGTGATTAAACCCTCAATCACCTAATACCGTTGAGTTTGAGTGAGAACTTTTTTGCACTGCGCAAAGTGATAACAGTGTAAAACTCATCTTTACAATGAATTTAAGACCTTGCCATCTCAGTGTTATGGATGCCTTCCCACTATATTCTCTAATTTTATCTTCTGGACTGAGGGGAGGGGCTTCAGTTTATCTGAGAC
Source organism: Potorous gilbertii (assembly GCA_028658325.1). Lineage (NCBI taxonomy): Eukaryota > Metazoa > Chordata > Mammalia > Diprotodontia > Potoroidae > Potorous > Potorous gilbertii. The sequence continues at coordinate 96,809,111 of CM053769.1, read as the reverse complement.
ACCCTTCTTGCAACATGCAAAATAGACTTAAAGATGTAAATCATGGAAGCAGAGAGCAACAAGCCAATTATCACCCAATTATTAAGTACCTAATAAATGGCAGATATTCTACTGAAGTCTAGGGAACATAATGAAAAATATTAGTCATAATACTAAGCGTGGTGATGATGATATTGATGATAGTGGTAGGGATGATGACAGCAGAAGTACTAGTAGTAGTAGTAGTAGTACTAATATTTTTAGCAATAATGGTGGTCAGCATCATCGTTACAGTCATAAATGACATTTGTATAATACTTTAAGGTTTGAAAAATACTGCATTTGTTACCATGTAAGTAAACACAAACATGCAATCCTAAACGTTGGGAAGGGCTGGGGAAATGAGATGCAAGAGAACCTTCCACACATGAATGAAATTCATTGCAAAGAATAGGAAGTGAGAGATTCAGTTATGCAGGTGAGAGCAACAACAGGTTGCACCTTTTCTTTGGAACTTAGAGAACATGAATCATATCGACTCAGCCTACCATGACAAAATAATTCCCTAATTGTGAAGACTTTTAATACCAAAAAGAGCAGCTTCTATTTCATCTTGAGAGAATGTGTGCCCTCATTCTAATGATACAGGTGACAACCTCTTCCACTTTCATTTCTCCTTCTCTTCATTTAAGGTAGGAGTCAATGAGAGTTTAGGGGGAAAGATAATCAGTTCAGTTTTGGACATGATTAGGTTTTAGATTTCTATTAGACATCGGGTTCAAGATGCCTGAAAGGCAGTTGCATCATTATTGTGTTCCATCATTGAAATGACTCCACCCGCCCCCCCGTGGAAAAGAACAAACAAAAAACACAAACTTGTCAATATCAAATTTTAAAAGTGCATAATAGGAGTCAAGATGGTGGAATAGAAGCATGGACCTGCTCTAGCTCTCCTCAAAAGCCCTTAAAAATCCTGTGAAAATGAGTCTAAAATGATTCTAGGGCAGTAGAAAACACAAAATGATACAGTGAGCAGATTTTCAGCCCAAGACAACCTGAAAGGCCAACAGTAAGGGCCTATTGCACTGGACTCAAAGTGGAGAGAAGTAGCCCAGTGTGAGCTGCATCAGCACAGAGTAGAATGGAGCAGACCTCAGGGCACTGGCGGCTGCTGCAATTTCCAAAGTTCTCAACACATAAATGCCAAAATCAGCTTCAAAGGTCAATGAGAAACCTCTCTCACCTGGATGAGAGGGGAATGTGGTCCAGTTCCAGGCCCAGTCCCAGGGTGACTTCAGCCACTGCCTCAGCATTCACTTTTGAATTTCTCAGCTTAGAGATGGTGGGAGAATAAAGCTACCGATCTAGGTCTCAGTCATGAGTGATGGTCCTCGAGTGAGAAGGAGCACTGCAGTGGTGTAGCTGGTGGTGACTGTGGAAAGGGAATCCTACTGGCAGTTCCAGGGTACAAAAGAGGAGTAAACACCTTTCCTTTGACTACGCCTCTTTGGAGGAACTGAGAAGTTACAGGTCCCTAGAAATACCTCAGAGAACAGCTACACAAAATCTCTGAAACATGGGGTAATATACCTTCCACGTAACAAAACCTCAAAAGTCAGATAATTAGCTGGGAAAATGCTCCAAAAGAGGAAAATGAGACTATAGAAGGCTACTTTCTAAGTTAAAAATATATTTTCTTCTGTCTTTCAGATGAGAAAGACCAAAGCATACAACCAGAGGAACACAACAAGGTGAAGGATCCTACATCCATAACCTCCAAAAACAGTACACAATAGTCTCAGACCATGGAAGAGCTCAAAAAAAAGATTTTGAAAATCTAGTAAGAGAAGTAGAGGAAAAATTGGGAAGATAAATGAGAGAAATGCAAGAAAACCATGAAAAACAAGTCAACTGCTTGCTAAAAGAAACTCCACAAAATTCTGAAGAAAATGAAACAAAAAAATACGTCAAATGGCAAAAGAGGTTCAAAAAACCAACAAGGAGAAAAATGCCTTAAAAAGTAGAATTGGTCAAATGGAAAAGGAGGCTCAAAAATTCACTGAAGAAAATAGTGCTTTAAAAATTAGAATGGAATTGATGGATGATAGTGACTTCATAAAATCAAGCAATTATGAAATAAAACCAAAAGAATAAAAAATAGAAGATAATGAGAAATATATCATTGGAAAAACAAGTAACTTGGAAAATATATCTAGGAGACATAATTTTTAAAAGTTTGGTCTTCCTGAACATCATGATCAAAAAAAAGAGCCTAGATACCATTTTCTGAGAAATTATCAAAGAAAACTGTCCTGATATTTTAGAACCAGAGTAGAATAGAAATAGAAATAATTCACTGATCACCTCCTGAAAGGAGCCCAAAAAGAAAACTCCTAGGAATATTGTAGCCAAATTCCATTGTCTCCAGGTCAAAGAGAAAATATTACAAGCAGCCAGAATGAAACAATTCAAATATTGTGGAAATACAATTAGGTTAACACGAGATTTAGCAGCTTCTACACTAAGGGATTAAAGGGCTTGGGATGTGAGATTCCAAAGATCAAAGAAAGTAGGATTAAAACCAAGAATCACCTAATCAGCAAAACTGAGTGTAATATTTCAGCGACAAAATGGAATTTCAATAAAATAGAGAAATTCAAAGTGTTCTTATTGAAAAAAACTAGAGATGAATAAAAAGTATGACTTTCAAATGCAAGAATCAAGAGAAACATGAAAAGGTAAACAGGAAAAAGAAGGTATAAAGGACTCATTAAAATTTAACTGTTTACATGAAAGATGTATTTTTCACTTTTCTGCATTCATGGAAAGATGATATTTTTAACTCATGAGGCCTTTTTTCTGTATTAGGGTAGTTGGAGGGAATATGTGTGTATGTATGTGTACATTATATATGCGTATGTATATGTGTGCATATGTGTATGTGTACATGTGTGTGTATATTTGTGTGTATGTGTGTAGACAGAGGGCACAGGGTGAGCTGAATAATAAGGGAGAGTACCTAAAAAATAAAATTTGCAGTTGAGAGGACTGTACTAGGAGAATTGAAGATGTAGAATGTAGCAAATCATCTCACATTAAAGAGACAAGAGATTTTACAATGGAGGGGAAGAGGTGGGAGATGAAAAGGTATAAATGAGCCTTATTCTCATGAGATTTGGCTTAAGGAGGTAATAATGCAACTTAGCTGAGTATGGAAATCTATCTTACCCTGCAAGAGGGCAGGGGAGAAGGGGATAGGAGAGGGAAGATAAGAGAAGGGACAGCAAATTGGGGAACGGTATAAGCAGATGCAAGTACTGTTCAGGGGAGTCAAGTAAAGTGAGAGGATGGAATAAATGGAAGGCAGGACAGGACAGAGGGAAATACGGTTAGTCTTTCACAACATAACTGTTATGGAAATGTTTTGTATGGCTACGCATGTATGACCTACATTGAATTGCCTGCTTTTTCAATGAGGGTGAATGGGGAGGGAGAAAGGGAGAGAATATGGAACCCAAAGTTTGAAAATGAATGTTGCAAATAATTTTTTCCATGTGACTGGTTAATAAGATGTACAGGCAAAGGAGTATAGACATTTGTTTTTCCCTACAGGAAAATAGAGAGGAGGTGGGTGGAAGAAGGGTAGTGATAGAAGGAAGGAAAGACTAGGAGAAGGGGTGGATGGGGTACATTCTGTCCAGGGATGGGGAATGGGAGGGGTGGGGAGAAAATTTGGAATTCAAATTATTGTGGAAGTAAATGTAGAAAAGTGAAAAATGAATAAATTATATATTGTACAAAAGAAAATAGGAGTTGAAATCTCACATCAGACATTAAGTTGTGTTAACTACAATGTCTGACATAGTTGGAGCTTAATAAATGTTTATTGATTATTTCTTCAAAACAAAAAAGAAAGTAAATAATAACTTGCTGGAGTTTTACTGTAGAGGCATATTGGTAGTGGAGCTATGAACTAAGTCCATCCCTTGTAAAAAACAATTCAGAATTATCTAAGCTAGTGACTAAAATGTCCATATATCTATACTCTTTGAACCAAAAGTCTCAACATTCTGCAGTAGATCATAATAGTTTAATTCTTCAAAAGGAAAAAAAAAATCTTTATTTTAAAAAAGCTTGAATAGTGTAACTCTGTGATAGAAAAGGCTGGAAACAAAGTAACTGTCCACAAATTGGGGAATAGAGAAGCAAATCATGGTGTAGTAACATGGACTATAACTGTTGTAATAAATTATGACTATGAAGAATTCTGAAAATTACTTGGGGACAAATACAAAGTGACACAGATTAACATGAACACAATCAGAAAAAAATATACAATAATTACATGAATGACTTTGAAAAGAAATATTGTGAATTCAACAGTCATCAATCATCACAAACATGCCAAGATTTAAAAGAGGAGAGGGGAGAGGGAAATTAATAGAATAGGATTGTTTTATGATTATAATGTCTATGTTTTGCCCAGGAGAATAGTATGAGCAAACTCACTTCCCTTCCTTCACTGTAGGCATAGTGGACCCTGTTTAGGCAAACATACACATAATGTCAACAGTTGTTTATATGGTGGCTACTTTCTCTGACTTGCTTCCCCCACCCCTTTTTTAAATTCCTTGTTAAAAAGTAATGGCTTCTGGGGAGGAGAAATGGAGGATATATATTAGGAAATATAGGTAATATAAAATCAAAAGCAATAAAACATAAGAAATTTTGAAAGACAAACTGCAAAGCTTTGTTGGCTAATACATAAAAGAAACACGACATTGTTTTATCTTTCAAAATGTTTGTTGGGAGTCAAAACAGCTGTAGAGTGAGCAGGTAGCATAATCATGTTTATTGGACATTGACATTTCTGACCTGATCTGAGGGCCCTTCATTCCCCATTTCCTTGTTATTACAAAACACCTCAATCTCAGTAAAACAAATATGTGATTGCAGGAAATCTAAGGTCATGAGGGTGACTATGATGAGTATGCACTAGCGTCAGCACACTCCCCAAAATTACTTGTGCCTGAAAATGTTACGGAAAATGTCACCCCATGTTATGGATAATGGGAAAACAGTGTCAGTTGGTTGGAAAATGAGAGCAAGGGGTAGCAGTTACAAAGTACAAGTTCTTTATTTCTTTTAAAGAAATATGACTTGAAGCAATGTCTCAGAGGGATTATTTGGAGATGGTGAAATAAAGATAAGGAATGAGATAGTACAACAAGACGAGGTGTCAATGGGATGTAGGGAGTGAACATATTCAAGAGAATGCAATGGTACAGCAGATAGAGACCAGGAACTGGAGTCAGGAAGTCTGGAGTTCAATTCTGGGTTCAGACACTTTTTAAATGTTAGATCCCAAGCATGTCATTGCTTGCTCTGCCTCAGTTTCCTCATCTATAATATGTGGTTAATGGGCATTTGCCTACCAGACTTGGTGTGAGGGGGAAATGAGATAAAATTTTAAAAGTGCTTTGCAAGTTCTCAAGTACCACCTAGATACTAGATATTATTATTTAGTATATTAAAGAAACTTTCCACATATTAGTTATTCTTTTAGTTTTCCATATTAGTTATTCTTTTAGGCACAAGAGATAGAGGGATAACAGTCAACCAGTGCTTCTCCTCCAGTTGCTCCTGGTCACTTTTGTGACAAAAGGAAGTAGAGACCTAGGTAAATGCCACAGGAGCAGAAAAGTATCTATTGAGGGGAGGAAAGGACCTTAACAGCCGTATCTAGTGCCCTCATTTCACAAAGGAGGTTAATGAATTTACCTAAGGATATAAAGATAAAAAGGGGTAGACTCCACTAGAGAGGAAGGATTTGAAACTAGGTCCCTTGCTGATCCATTGTTCTTCTCACTATAACATGAAGAGTATGGCAAAATGGGACAGAGATTAAACAGAAAAAAAGATCTATTAAACAGATTGAAGAGAATAGCAACAAATGAGATGATATGTTAAAGTTACTTTGCAGCTATACTGTATAGTATACTATTAGACGTTTGGATGTGCAAAATTGGAGGTCTGCAGAGAGACTGAGGCAGAATAGGTAGGTGTAAGAATCATTCACAAATCAGAAAACAATGACCATGAGTGTGTGTATGTGTGGGGAGGGGGGGGTCTCTTGTAGTTGGAGAAATTGAAAAAAAAAGAAGAAAGTAATTTATCCATGATCACACTGTGACTTAGTTGGAGCATTTGAACTAGTTTCTGAACCATTTGAGCCATTTCTCCCAACTCCCAATTCAATTCCATTGCCTATGTTCCTTCTAGTTCCTTTAAGACTCAGATTATTCAGATGCTGTTATCTAGAGAAGATAATTCTTTTCTGAATTCTACTGTACCTTGTCTTTCCTCTAAGTGGTGTTACTAAGGAGTCAGCGACAGTACAAATTTGAGAGTCCAGAGGCCCCATTTTAAACCATGATTGTCAGTCTCTCCTCTCATCATGCTTTTTTTTCCAGGGCAGCTAAAAAAAGAACCTTTAGGACAAATATACCCCCTTCTTTTCTGCTCTCATTGAGATGCCAGAGAACCATGGGGCACTTGAAAAAAGAACAGAAGAGGAGAGATGCAAGTTAGCTGATAACCTGCGCTCTTTACAATTGGCCTCTAAACAAGCTCCTTGTGAAAGAGAAATGAACAGGAAATGAAAGAGAAAGAGAGAAAATGTAAGCACTGGAAGAAAATTCACAATACAGAATGTTCAAGTTGAACAGCCCTTACTACAGAAAACAGAGGATGTCACAGTGATAAGAAATATTAGACCATCACATGTCAGAGCAGGAAGGCATAGAAACATGATGGATATAAATTAGCTACCTCTAGATAGAGAACTGATAGTCTTGGTATGGACTGAGGCTGGTCTTCTCTGTTTTTTTCTTTCCCTTCTCTTTCCTCCCCTCTTCTTCTCCCCTGCCTTTTATGTTTCCTATCACTATAGAGGAGAATGCCTTTTTTCTAGTATCTCAGACTCCCAGCTCAGGTGTCATCATCGACTCCTCTCCATCTTTCTTCCCCTAATATCTAATCTTCTCTGAGGACTTGATGACTTCACCTTTTCAATATCTCCCCAGCACATCCCCTTCTGTCTTTGGATACTGCCATCCTGCCATCCTCATCACCTTCCACATCGAGGTGCTTCATAGCCTGCTGGTTTCTTTGCCTGCCTCAAATCTTCTCCATTGCCAACCATCTTCTATTCAACCGCCAAAGTGACTTTCCTAAAGCACATATCCAGACATGCCACTCTCTTTTCAATAAAGTCCAGTGACTCCTAATTGTTTCTAATATCAAATAAAAAATTTGAATTCTCATTCAAAGCCCTTCATCATTTAGCCTCCTCCTTCCTTTCAAGCATCCTTATACCTTACTCTCTAGCATATACCAGTGGCACTGGCCTCCTGCCTGGTCTATGTACAAGACAGCACATTTCTCTTGGCTCCGGACATTTTGTATGGCTGGCCCTCATATCTGAAATGCTCATGTCCTCATCTCTGCCTTCTGATTTATTTTTAAATTTCCAACTAAAATCATTTTTCTACAAGAAACTTTTTTTAATTCCTCTAAATTCTACTGCCTTCTCTCTTTATTTCCCTATTTTTTCTGTAGAGAGTTAGCTGTACATAATCATTTGCTTCTGACATATTTCATTATATCCTCAGCTCTTTGAGGGCAAGGACTGTGTTTTGCTTTTTTTTTGTATCCCCAGTGCTTAACAAAGTATCTGCAAACAGTAGGTACTTCATAAATTTTTATAGACCTGTACTGCTTGTTTTTATTTTGTCTCTCTTGTTCAAGTTTTACAATTAGAAATTCATTTGGATAGGAGAGGGAAAGGGAGAGGATGAACATCACTCTATTACCCAGCACAGTGAGAGGTACTTGACAATCATTGATCTCATTTGTTCTGCATAACAACACACTGAGGTAGGTATTGTTATGACCTTCATTTTACAGTTGAGGATATAGATGCTCGGTTACTAGACAAGGGTCACACAGCTACCTGCAAACCTAATAAATGTCAGAGGTTGGATTCGAGGTCAAGTTTTCTTGAAAATAGGCCCTAGCCTATTTTCTTTCTTGAAAACAGTGCTCTAGCCATTACTTAAACTAGCTGCCTAGGAACAGAAAAATACATTTTAAAAAAGAATCAAGATGTACATGGATATATCCTTCACATCCCATTATACATTAGTTTGAACATTTCAGGATGTGTTTAACTTTTGATCTGAGTTTTTATTTCAGGACCTAAGTTCCCTTGAGTAAGTAGAATACAACCAAGTAGTTTATGACCATACAAAACTCAAGGGAGTCTGTGGTGAGAAATACTAGGAGCTAGGAGTGAATTAGGAAAGGGAGATTTGTGGGCATTATCAGTAACCTCTACTTTTTTATTGCTTTCCTGAGATTTTTTCTAAGTAGACGTGCCCCTGGAGGAAAGCACTATTCTTAGAAGTTTACAATCTGAGTCCCTGCTACAAAGCTTATCAGCTACTATGATGCTGGACAATTCCCTAACTGGTTTCTCAGCTAGATCACTTACCTCTACAGGTTATTGTTATAAAATGACTTTGCAAACTGTAAAGTACAGTTCTGTCTTTTCCATCTCATGTCAAAAGGTCTCTATTCCTGGAATTTAAAAGTCAGTGGTTTCTGTGTGATAATTAAGGATCCTTATGCTTCAAATGTAACTAGGGAAAAGAAGGTATACTTTCAAAACAGACCTCAGATATTTGCAAGGTATGTGACCCTCTCTCTTTTATTAACCCCTCTCTGCCTCAGTTTCCTCATGTGTAAAATTGTGACAATAATAGCACTTACTTCCTAAAGTTATTGTAAGGATAAAAATGAAACAATATTTGTAAAGTACTTTGCAAACCTTAAACTTCCATGAACACTAATTATTTTATTAGCGTGGGGTCTCAAACTCTACTGCCTTCCAACTTGTACTTCCTACAAAAATATATTGATACGTTGACTGAGGGAAGGGAACAGGGATGAAAAATTTTATTATAATTATTTTGCATGTAGTTATGTGGCCTTAGTACAATCATCATAACATTCTTTGTGCTTAGCCTCCTAATTGTAAATGGACAGAGTCTTAAGATGCATGAGATGGAAAAAAACTTTGACATCCTAAAAATGCATAACTGAGAGTGTCCGAAGAGCAGAGAAGAGAGACTTTGTCAACACTTACAGGGAATTTAGAGATAAGTATGTCAGACTGCCCTCAGAGGCATCTGATTTATAACTAAGATTTTAATTCTGACTTTCACCTACTACCAAGGTACCTTTGTCATTTAACCTCCTTCTATCTTTGTTTTCTTACTAGTGAATCAACTTAGACAACCTCGAAATTCCTTTTCAGTCCACAAATCAGTGAATATAAAAGTAGAATTCCAGAATTAAGGAAGATGTTAGAATAGAGAATCCGAAAACTGGGAGGTAGCCCCAAATCTAGAATGTCAGAGCTCAGTGACCCTAAAGACATAATACCGCCCAACCATATTATTTCATAGAAGAAGAAACAGCCTGAAGAAATAACCTGATCAAGATGATGGAGTGAGACCATGCCAGACCCAAGAATAGACCACAGGTTGCTGATACTAATGCCAAGATCCTTCCCCATCATCCTCTACTTCAGTTTTATCCAGAGAAGTCCCCTGCTATTATTTAGCACGTAAAGTTATTGGAAGGCTAAAATCAGATCAATCAGTGTAGTTGCTTCAGAAGTGAGTTATACACAGAAAGGAAAAGGCATTACTCGAAGCTTGGCTGAGCTATTTTTAGTGTAAACAGCCCTCCAGCTGCTCAGGCTGCACCATCCTGAGATTAATGATGGCTTGCCAAGTCGACACCTGCTGAAAAGTTTGTTCTTCAGCAAAGTCAAGGAAAATGTTGGAGTTTTTCTGCAGAATGAATTATATATTCAGGGCAATTTCAAGATTCCCTAAGTTGTCCTTTATTCTGACCCAGGATAGTATTACCTAGACCTGAGAAATGGATGCCTTATGCATAAAAATAAAGAAATTCCTGGTTGCAATTTCATCCTTTTAGTCACTCATTCAACAGTCACTTGCTATATGTGCCAAGTCCAGGTTTTACATCTAAGGGAAATGCATATTTCAGAACACCATCCATGCCCTCCTGAATGTAGCATGATTATAAACTTTCAGTCCTATATCCTAAGGTCATAATGGAAATGTAAAGGAAGTATATTGGTCGAATAAAGAAAGTGCAAAGGTCCAAAAGGAATGATCATTGCCAACCAGGGAACTGGGAAAGTCTTCTAGAATATCATAGAATTTATGAAGGCTTTGAAAGATTAGTAAGAATTCATTTTAACATTCTAGACATAAAGAATGATCCAACAGAGTTATAGGAGGGTGCGTTTAGAGTTTAGTTTAGCTGACACTTAAAATTTGTGGAGTGAAATAGTAGAACATAAGACTAAAAAGGTGGGGGAAAAATATTTCTAGAAGGTAGGAACCATGAATGCCAGGTCAAAAAAAATATGGCAACTTTGCTTGGAAAGCAAATAAGAATATTGAAGTATCTTTGAGCAGAAGAATGCTATGTCCACACCCTGGTGCAAAAAAAAAATTAATAATTTTCTCTGAGGTGGTTAAAGAATGTGTAAGAGGAATAAGAAAATAGAGGTAGAAAAACCCAAGAGGAAGTTCTCCAAATTATCAGATCTAGTGGTGACAAGAGCATATTCCAGAGTGGAGACATTGGCAAAAGTAAGGGTTAGAAAGGCAGAAGAAGGAGGAGGGCACATCGAATGTATGATATAGAAGCAACATGGGCAGGACAGTCCATGAGAGAAGACAGATAAAAGTCAGAGTTAGCACCAAAACGTGCAACATGGGAAAATCAGGGAATGGATGCTGAAGTCAGTTGATTCTATTTGAAATAAAATGTGGAAAGGCAGGAAAGATCCCTAACACAGAACAACATCTGAAACATTCATAAAGTATATCTTATTTGGGGTTGGTGTCAATATGGTGGAGTAAAAAAAAACCTGCCAAACATCTCCCCAAATCTCTCTTACAAAATAACCTGAACCAAGCATAGGCATTTATTTCAGTTTTGTGATAGAAAAGACAGCCCTCTGAATCATTATCTGCTAGTAGGTAATTTAACTTTACCTCACTCTCTCCCAAGGCTAATAGACTCCCCTGCTTTGGTCAAGGAGAAAGTTTGACCCACAGTGGGCCCGGTATCTGTGAGGAGGGCTGTGTGCCGTTATGAAGCTTCATCGTTGACTGAGAGGCCCTGAAGGACTACAATGATGATTGTCCTAACTCTCTCAAGACCTAGCCTCATCCTCTTGACTGATCATATTATCCCTGCCTTAGTACCCTCACCTACTTTTAAGCTCCCCTTCCTGTATTTCTTTCCAGCCATTAGAATGTACACTTGTTGAAAAGAGGATTGTATTGCTTGCTTGGTTTCACTTTTCCAATGAATGGAAAGTGCTGGGCACATGCTAAGCGTTTAAGAAATGCTCTATCTGTCCATCCATCCATCCATCTATCCATCCATCCATCTATCCATCAATCCATCCACCCATCCATCCATCCATGCATCCATTCATCTATCTATCTATCTATCTATCTATCTCTCTCTCTCTCTCTCTCTCTCTATCTATCTATCTATCGATAGATCGATCAAACTATCTATCTATCTATCCATCTATCTATCTACCTACCTACCTACCTATCTGTATACCTACCTACCTAACTAGTAACTCAGTAGATATGTTACTTATAGTATAGTATTTGTGAGGATGAGGATAAAAAGATTTCATTATACTGTCAATATATTTTGTCCCAGTGCAGAAACTTACTTAACGAATTTACTAAATATTCTTCCATGTTGGCTACAAGTTACTACTTGACCTTTTAACAGTAAAATATGTTTCAAGGATTTTATTGATTTTTTGTTTTTGTTTGTTTGCTTTCATAAATGGTAATCTGAATTTCTTCCATGCAGATATTTAGTTGAGGTTTAATTTTTTAAAGAAAAAATTTAATAGCAGGCAGTTTGGGAAATTTAGAAATACTTCATTTTAAATTACTTTGGTATCCAAGGAAGACAGAAACAAGACCTTGTTATTTTGTCGTTCATAGAATTGCTAGTGTTCTCCCTCTCCAACTCCATTGTATTCAACTATTTAACAATTTTCTATCCTCACTCTAGAACTTTACTAAACCATGTTCTCCATTTAGTGTTCACCCAGTTGAATCTATATTTTCTGTGTCTACAATCATCTTGCAGGACCTTCATTTTGGGAAGTGTCCCAGACATATCAACCTTCATTCTCCTCCTGAGTACTTAATGACAATAACTAATAACTAACATGCACATAGCACTTACTATGCACCAGGAATGTTGTTGAACGTCATCCTGGGTAGGACACTCACTGAGGTGACCTGGGTTCTCCAGGGAGCACAATGCCTTGGTAGGTCCTACCAAGCTGGGAAACTTTCCCTTCTTAAAGTTACTTAATAATTTTCAGTTTCTTACCTGTATTTACCTATTTGAGAATGCTTTACCTGTACCTTCTTTAGTAGAATATAAGTCCCCCAAGTGTAGGATTTGTGTTTCCTTTAGGCCTCTATATCCACAGCACCTAGGACACAAAGCATGGCCTGCCTGATTGAATTGAGTCATGTAAAATCTTTAGTTTGAGGGTAATCAGTCTCCAAAAATGATAAGGGGTGGTGGAAAGCTCCCTCTCTTTTCATCTAGCTCTGACCCTGACTTCCTGTGTGCCAATGGACAGGTCATTGCTTCATTCTCTGCGCCTCCATTTCTTTATTTGGATATGAGATAATTGGATTGAATCACCTCTGAAATCCCTTCCCATTCCGTGATTTTTAATTATAGTTTAACAGGAGTGATTAGGTTATCCTGATTTGCTAGGTGGGCACTAAGACGGAACTAAATATGTGTGCATGTTTCTTTGGGGAGGAATATAAGCTCTAATCTCATGCTAAAAACAGTTTCATCCAAAAGTTCCTTCTTAATCCCTGTGATGGGGACAGAGAAAGATGTCAAAGATGACTGGCAATGATGCAAAGGAAAGCAACTCACTGGGGGTACAGTGGATTGAGAAGACATGGTTTCCAGCCTTTATTAATGTGGCCTCTCTATTGGAGTCCAAGGGTCACTAGTTACACAAGAAATTGAAGAGCAAAAAAAAAAAAAAA
>CM053769.1:96779802-96795403 GCA_028658325.1 Potorous gilbertii | reverse complement strand
TGCTCCCCTCTCAGCCCGTCTCTCTCACTGACCTGTGCGTCTGTGGGTGGTGGGACCTTCTCGGCCACCCGGAGATTCAGCTCCCTGACTCCTGCTTGGGTCTGCTGGCTCCTCTCAGTGCCGCGTGGCCGGGGCGGGGGCGGGGAGTGCTCGGCCGGACAGGGCTCCGCTCCGTCCGGGGTACCTTTGCGGTCGGTTTTTCAGGGCTCTCTGCAACGGAAATCTCCTTCACTGTGTTGCTGCGCAGCTTCCACTGTTCCAGAATTTGTCAGGAGTTCTTTTTACAGGAAATCTGTGGGCTGTGGGTTCGGACCTAGCATAGGTGAGTCTTTCTACTCCGCCATCTTGGCTCCGCCGAGGCCTTTCTTTCCAGAGAGGAAAAACATATTACTTCTAAAATTCTGAGAACAGAAAACCTCTTCTTATAGGTGAGGAAAAGAGGTAAGGGCTTTTGCTTTATGGGATAGCAGGCATTTGAAAGAAATTTACTCCAGAAAATTACTTAAGCTCACATTTCTCAATCATATCCTAAAAAGAAATGATACACCCCACTTTTCACCTTCTCAGGATGAAGAAATGATGTAGCCAGAACCTCTAGGTGAAGATCGATAATGGACCTAGAAAAATGCTCCATAAGCACACAACAAGAAAAGATCTACCTCTGTTTGAGTCGTGACCCACAGCTTAAGAATAAGTGCTCGTGGGGTCACTAGTGGAAAAAGTTTCAGAAGCCCTGAACTATGGTACCACCCAGACACTATAATATTGTCACCAGTTATTAGTGCTATTATTTATTATTTTTTTATTACCATTGTGTGTCTGTGAAATGTGGATGATAAGCGCACTTACCTCATCAAGTTGTCATGAAAATAAAACGACATATCTGTAAAGCACAGTCCCTGGCATGTGGTAGCTACTTAATAAATGTTTATTCCTTTCCCTTTTCTGTTGTTAACAGCTGCCTTTATATAGAACTTGAAAGTTTGCAAAATGTATCATGTGTGTTACATCCTTTGACTGTCACAAGACACCTTTATGGTATGTGGTTTTACTATCCCCATTTTATAGACAAGAATATTGAATCTCCATGAGGTTAAATAACTTGCTCCAGGTCCAAGAGCCATGAAGTGTTTGATGCCAGACTTGACCGCATCTTGCTGATTTCCAGTGCAGCACTTTGTTGACTGTTCAGCAGTGGTCATTTGCAACCCCAAAGGAGAAAAACCCACTGAGTTCTTTGAGATGAAATTATCAGAATATCTGTGCTCTTGCAATATCCTTAGATGTATGTGACCTGATCACTTGTTCCCTTTGTATGTACCTCTCCATACACATTGCACAGCCCTCCCTCCCTTAATTCCAAGTCAACTGCAAGTAATGTCATTATTTCCCTGATGTCACAGTTCTTTTTGAGAACGAAGGACAAACACAACTCTCCATGCAGAGGTTTTCTGTGTCGACTCTTCTTGAAAAATGATCCATTTATGGGAGAACAAATATTCACTTTGCCCATTTTTACCAGAGTATTTCATTAAATCATTCTTGAATTGAATATATCCTTGAGTATAAATGGAAATCAGCTTATTGGTGGAGGCTCATGAACATAGACTTTTGAGAAAACAGAACCCACAAACTAGCTTGATCTTGGGGCGTTTTGTAGGACTTATTGGCATGTATTACTGGAAGATTTTCCCAGGTGTTACACTGATGGGCAATAGAATATGAACTGGTACGCTGATTTCATAATTCCAAGTATAATATTTTACTCATTGCACTTTTCTTTGTCTTATTGGATTCCTTTTAAAATCATATTTTCCAATTACATGTAAAAACAATTTTAATGTATTTTTATTTTTAAATTTTAAAGCCCAGATTTTCTCCTTCTCTCTCTTCCCGCTTCCCTCACTTGGAAAGCACCCAATTTAATATAGGTTATCATTATGAAATGATGCAAAATGTATTTCCATATGTCATATGGTGAAAGAAAATATGGAAAAAAAAAGAAAAAAAAACTTAAAAAAGTATGCTTCATTCAGAATTTGTCAGTTTATTCTCTGGAGGCAGATAACATTATTTTCATCCTAAGTCCTTAAGAATTGTCTTGGAGCCTTGCATTGCTGAGAATAGCCACATCATTTACACTTGCTAATCGTACAATGTTTCTCTTACTGTACAATGTTCTCTTGATTCTGCTAAACTTCACTTTGCATCAGTTGATGTAAGGCTTTCCAGGTTTCTTTTTATGAAAGCATTCTGATTATGATTTCCTATGGCATAATGATATTTCATCACAGTCACCAATGTCAACTTATTCAGTCAATTCCCAACTGATGGGAATCCCCTCAATTTCTAGTTTTTTGCTACCACAAAAACTACTATAAATATTTTTGAACATCGAGATCTTTTACCTTTTTAAAAAATTTCTTTCATATACAGACCTTATAGTGCTATTTCTGGGTCAAAGGATATGCATAGTTTGATAGTCCTTTGAGTAAAATTCAAATTGCTCTGTGGAATGGCTGGATCTATTCACAACTCTACTGTTAATGCATTAGTGCCTCAATTTTCTCACATCCCTTTCAACAATTATTTTTTTTTGTCATATTAGCCAAGCTTGTAGGTGAGAAGTGTTACTGCAAAGTGATTTTAATGGACATTTCTCTAATCAATAGCAATTTAGAGAGTTTTTACATGACAATAGATTTCTTTGATTACTTCATCTGAAAACTGCCTATTTGTATCATTTGACCATTTATTAGTTGAGCAATGACTCTTATTTTTATGAATTTGACTCAGTTGTCTATATATTTGACAAATGAGACTTTTGTCAGGGCAAGTTACTGACAAAAAATTCCCAGTTATGATTTGTGACTGTTTATTTCCCTCAATCTTATTTTTCTCCTGTTAAACATTCTATTTCCTGATTTTCACCCTGTTCATCAAAAAATGTTTTGCTTCTGACCACTGTCTTCCCCAATCCAGCCTTCCTTCTGTCAGCAAACCCACACTCCTATTGTTTTTTTCTTCTCCTACTGTCTAGTAGAGTAAGAAAGATTTCCATATAGAACTAAGTGTGCATATTATTTCCTCTTTGAGCCAATTTCAATGAGAGTAAGATTCAAACATTTTCCACTCCCACACATACCATTTTCCCCTACTGGAAAAGCTCTTTTGTGCTTCCTTTATATGAGATAATTTACTCTTTTCTTTCTCTGCTGCCACTTTCCCCAGTGTATCATTCATTCTTACCCCATAATTTAACTTTTTTACGTACCATTCCATCCTAGTTAACTCATCCCCTTTGTCTATATATACTTGTCCTGATCACAATAATAGTGTTACACTTCTTAGGAGTTATTTTTTTAATGATAAATTGTGAAAACTGTGTAAACAGTTTGACCTTATTGAATCCCTTATGATTTCTCTTTCCTGTTTACCTTTTTATAATTCTCTTGAGTTTTGTATTTGAAATCAAATTTTCTTTTGTTCTTTTAACCAGTAATGGTTGAGAACCTTCTATTTCTTTAAATGTCCATTTTTCTCCTTGCTGGGGAGGTGTTGTAATAAAATCTCTTTTATGCACTGATGATATCATATTCTAAGCCCTATGATCCTTTAATGTAGAAGCTGTCAAATATTTTGTTATCTTGACTGTGGTTCTATGACATTTGAATTATTTCTTTGTGGTTGCTTATAATATATTCTCCTTAACCTGAGAGTTTTGGAATTTGGCTATGGTATATCTGGTAGTTTTTATTTTGGGATCTCTTTCAGGAAGTGATTAGTGAGTTCTTTCAGTTTGTATTTTACATTCCAATTCTTACACGTCAGGACTGTTTTCCTTGATATTTCTTAAAAGATACTATCCAGGCTCTTTTTTTTGATCATGGGTTTCAGGTTGTCTAATCCTAAATTATCTTTCCTTGACCTATTTTCCAGTTCAAGTTGTTGTTTCCAATAAGATATTTAATTTTCTTTTATTTTCAATTTTTGATAGTTTTATTTTTTTTGATGTCCATAAAGTCATTAACTTCCACTTCACCAATAATAATTTTTAAGTAATTATTTTTTCATGAATTTTATACCCCCTTTTCCATTTGGCAATTATATTTTTTAAGGAGTTTTTTCTTCAGTGCACTTTTGCACATCTTTTTTTTTTTTATTTTACCTATTCTGCTTCTTACGGAGTTCTTCTCATCAATGGATTTTTGTGCCTCTTTTACCAGTTAGTCAATTCTGGTTTTTAAGTCTTTATTTTTTTTCATTATGTTTGTGTCTCTTTTGACAAGCTTTTGACTTTCTTGCATCAGTCAAATTTTTTTTCAAATTCTTCTTCTTTCTCTTTAATTTGGAATATCCTTTTTGAGACCTCCTTCTTTTTAGATCTGAGACTAATTCACATTTTTCTTTGAGACTTTGGGTACACCTGTTTTGACAATGCTGTCTTCTGAGTTTGTGTTTTGATATTTCTTGTCACCATTAAAACTTTTTATGGTCAGATTCTAGTTTTGTTGTTTCCTCATTTTTCCAGCTTGCTTTTAATTATTTTTTTAAATTTTATGTTAAAGTTGAGACTCTGCTCCCAAAGTAGAGGGCCCACTGCCCCAGGCTTCAGCTTTTGTGCTTCTATTTTCAGAACTAGTTCTGGGGGTCTATAAGTTTTTGGAGCTTCCAAGGTGATGTGATCTAAGGAAAGGTGTGGGCACTACTCTCCTGACCTGAGCTCTGATCTGTGAGATACTAGAAGCACTTTCTTTTGCCCTGAAACTATGACCAGGGACTTAGTTCCTCAAAATGCTACATTTCAACCTGGGACTATGACCCAGAACCATTTATGGGCAATGCTACAATGTCCTGCTCCCAATGCAGCAAAGCCTCCTGTTATTTCCTTCTGACCAGTTGTCTGACCTCCTTATTATCTGAAGCTTAGCTTTCCAGAAGCTACTACTGCTGATTCAGGAACTTTGAAAGCCTTAATTGCTTAACCAGGGTGTGGCCTGTGCTAGGCAATGTTTATTCTCATCCAGAATAGATCTTTCCTGCCAACCTTATGAGTTGCCATGGGTTGGAAAATTGTTTCACCTCATCCTTTTGTTGGTTCTCCCATTTCACAATTCCTTTGGAGGCATTATTTTAAAGTTTTTTGGATGGGAATTTGGGAGTTCTCAGGCACATCCTTACCTTGACTTTTCCATTTTTACTCTGTAGTCTTATGGCCTTGATTGTATAGTTTTGAACTATAGAACTGGATATAAACAACTTGCCTGCCATTGAGTCCTGACAAGATATTTTATTCTCTCTTTCATGCCTGCCAAAAACTCAGTGTGATCAAAACCACTCAAGTGTTTGAGTCTATGCCTAGTGTCTTTGGTACGGGATCTTCCCCTTAACCACAGATCATTTTATTGCTGTGCCAATCAATTAGAAGTTGACTTCTGGTTACTATCTGTTCAATATACAAGTATATTTCGGTAATTACTGTATCTGGTTTTTCCATTTCTTGCCCTTCTCCCATCTTGTGAAAAATGTTCCTGTCCTACACAGTATCATTTCTTCCCTCTCTTTCCATTTACTTCTATTCTCAAGATGGATTCTCTCCTATTATCACTTCCTTTTCTTTGGGTATGCAACCTGCCTAACTCATTCAATATCTGCCATTGCCCTCTTCTACAGAAAAGTCTTGACCATGTCACTTTCACTAAATTTCAGCCCATTCTTAACATCCTTTTCTGCAGGCAACAATCTCACTCTGAACATTCTTTTCTGAACACTCTGTAATTGATTTCCATTTATTCTGTTCTTGGTGCTTAGTTTTTGGAGGAAGGTTCCTGTGTCAGATGAGACTCTGGGCAGCTGCTAAGGACCACCCTCACAACCCCTGGCTTTGAAAATTCAGATTTTGGTGCTTCTCTCTCTGGTAACCATGTATGCATTGCCTATGGTCAGACAGTTGGAAACCCTGCCTGTTGGTCTTTCTGTGTGTAATTTCTGCTTGTAACTTCTGTTTGTATTTTTTCTGAAGTTCCCGGTGTTGACTTTCCCCCATGAAATAAGTAAATGATATATGTCCTTGATTAAAGTGGTTTTTGATTAAAAAGTTGCTTTCCTTTCATTTTTATTTATTTATTCATTTATTTTTTTGGCTTTTGTCTATCCATCTATGTATTCATTTTTTTTTTTAGGTTTTCAACATTCGTTCCTACAAAATTTTGAGTTCCAAAGTTTCTCCCCATCTCTCTCCTCCCCCCACCCAAAAGGCCAAGCATTCTGGTTACCCCTTCTCCCAATCTATCCTCCCATCCAACACCCCTCCCTTCCCTTATCCCCATCTTCTCTTTTGTCCTGTAGGACAAGATAAATTCCTGTAGCCCATTAACTGTATTTCGTATTTTTCCAGTTGTATGCAAACACAATGCTCAACATTTGTTCCTAAAACTTTGAGTTTCAGCTTCTCTCCCTTCCTCTCTCCCTACTCATCCCCATTGAGAGGGCAAGAAATTCAATGTAGTCTATACATGCATAGTTTTGCAAATGGCTTCCATAATAGTCATGTTGTGTAAGACTATTTTTCCCTCCATCGTATCCTGCCCCCCATTTCTTCTATTCTCTCTTTTGACCTTGTCCCTCCCCAAAAGTGTTGACTTTTAATTGCTTCCTCCTCCCATGTGACCTCCTTCCCATCATGCCCCCCAACCTGTTTATACCCTTCTCCCCTACTTTCCTATAATGTAAAATAGGGTTTCATACCAAATTCAGTTATTCCTTCCTTGAGCCAAATGCGATGAGAGTAAGCTTCATTTTTTCCCTCTCAGCTCCCCCTTCTCTCACATTCAAAAAGCTTTTTCTTGCCTCTTTTATGACAGATAATTTGCCCCATTCCATTTCTCCCTTTCTCCTCCCAATATATTCTTCTCTCATCCCTTAATTTTATTTTTTTAGATATGATCCCTTCACATTCAACTCACACTGTGCTTTCTGTCTGTCTGTTTGTCTCTCTCTCTCTCTACATATATATATATATATATATATATATATATATACGTATGCATATATATGCACATACATATATGTTTGTGTGTGACTGTGTGTGTATAATCCCACCAACTACCCAAATACTGAGAAAAGTTTCAAGAGTTACAAATATTATCTTTCCATGTAGAAATGTAAACAATTCAACTTTAGTAAGTCCCTTATGATTTTTCTTGCCTGTTTATATTTTATGCTTCTCTTGATTCTTGTGTTTGAAAGTCAAATATTCTTTTCAGCTCTGGTATTTTCATCAAGAATGCTTGAAAATTCTTTATTTCATTGAATGACCATTTTTCCCCTGAAGTATTATACTCTGTTTTGTTGGGTAGGTTGTTCTTCATTTTGGTCATAGTTCCTTTGCCTTCTAGAATATCATATTCCATGTCCTTCTATCCCTTAATACAGAAGATACTAGATTTTGTGTTATCCTGATTGTATTTCCACAGTACTCAAATTATTCCTTTCTAATTGCATGCAATATTTTCTCCTTGACCTGTGAACTCTGGAATTTGGCTAAAATGTTCCTAGGAGGTTTTCTTTTTGGATCTTTTTCAGGACATGATTGGTGTATTCTTTCAACATTTATTTTGCCCTCTGATTCTAGAATATCAGGACAGTTGTCCTTGATAATTTCATGAAAGATGACGTCTAAACCCTTTTTTGATCATGACTTTCAGATAGTCCCATAACTTTTAAGTTTTCTCTCCTGGATCTATTTTCCAGGTTGGTTGATTTTCCAATGAGATATTTCACATTATCTTCCATTTTTTCATTCTTTTGGTTTTGTTTTGTAATTCTTTGATTTCCCATAGAGTCGTTGGCTTCTATCTATTCATTCTAATTTTTAAAGAGCTATTTCCTTCAGTGAGCTTTGGAATCTCCTTTTCCATTTGGCTAATTCTGCTTTTGAAAGCATTCTTCTCCTTATTGGCTTTTTCAACCTCTTTTGTCACTCGAGTTAATCTATTTTTAAAGGTGTTATTTTCTTCAGCATTTTTTTGGGTCTCTTTAACAATTCTGTTGACTCACTTTTTATGATTTTCTTTCATCTCTCTCATTTCTCTTCCCAATTTTTTCCTCCACCTCTCTTACTTGATTTTCAAAATTCTTTTTGAGCTCTTCCAAATCCTGAGACCATTCCATATTTATGTTGGATGTTTGGGATGCGGAAGCCTTGACTTTTATATCTTCCCTTGATGGTAACCATTGTTCTTCCTCATCTGAAATGATAGGAGAAAATACCTGTTCACCAAGAAAGTAACCTTATATAGTCTTATATTTTTCCCTTTTTTTGGCTATTTTCCCAACCAGTCATTTGACTTTTGGGTCCTCTCTCAAGAGTAGGGTTAGGGGGACCTGTAAGATTTCCTTTCCTCCAAGGTGGTGTAATGAAGCCTGTACACTTATCTGGGCACAACCAGAAACTTTTTTCCCCCAAATCTGTGAAAAGTAGAATTCCTCTCCACAACATCCTCCAGTTCTGCCATACCAGCATTCAAGGCTGAGATTCAAATCAGAGCTTCACTTCCCCCAAGGACTTTAAGCTGAGGGTTCCAACAATGGATGCTGGCTGTTGCCTGCTGTGGCCACTGTCACCCAGCTGCCACCACTTCCTGATGATACTGATGCCTCTGTTGCTGCCACCTCTTGCTGGAGCTAGGGGGGTACCCTGATCATTTCTCACCCAGCTGAAAAAGCCCTCTCACTGACCTTTGAAGCTGCCTTTAGAGCCTGTGGCCTGGGGGATCTGAGAACCTGTACTGGCGCTGGGGATTCCAGCCCCGAGGCCTGCTCCAGTCCTGCTCTTACTGGTTCTGAGTTGTCTTACTGGTCTGAGAGCACAGCTGGGCTGTGCTCTACTCCATGTCTGGTGTGACAGACTTTTCCCATTGGTCCTCCAGGTCACCTTGGACTGGAAATGTCCTTCTCTCCATCTTTCTGTGGCTTCTGCTGCTCTAGAATTTGTTGAGAGTCATTCTTTACAGGTATTTTATGGGCTGTGGAGGAAGAACTAGAGTATGTGTGTCTTTATAATCTGCCGTCTTGGCTCCACCCAAAAGGATTTGTTGATTTTCTTTTAGGAAAACAGATCTAGGAACCCACACCAGCAGGTCATCCTGGATGACAGGGGGCTTGCTCTTACACAGTTGTAATGAAATCGCAGGTCTTACCTTTATATTCTGTGTCCATGTTCTCCCTCCCAACAGAATACAAATTCTTTGATTTCTTGTTTCTGTCTTTTCAGCATGTAGCAGAGTACCCAGAACACAGAAGACAAAATCAATTTGTCTGTTAACTGATTGGTTATCCATAAGGCTTACTGGGATGAGTGTGAAATTTAGAGAACTCAGTGGGGGCCCCAGAACATGTTACAGGCCCTTGGGTTGAACTTCTCATAGGGCACAGAGCAGAGTAACGCAGAATGAACAGACATGGTGTGTAGTGCTCCTCGTCACTGGAAGCATTGCCCACATTCATGAAATCATAAATCTGTCACATCAGTGAATCAACAGCTATATTTTACCTCAACAGTTCTCAAAAGACCCTGGGAAGGATGTGGAGTAAAGCTGCTCATGGTGTTATCAACATTCAGATCTGTTTTGATTTCTGTGCATGTATCTTATTCTTGACAAGAAATGAACTACCAAGGGCAAGAATGGCAAAACTTCTGTCCAGTTACCATTAAAATGATTCCAACAACATCAGTGCAAAGGTCAGTTCATACTCTGGGAAAAGGAATGTTTAATGACTGGAAATGCTTTGTCCGTGGTGGACTCTCTGGTGGGCTGCTGTTTTTACAGCTCTCTTCCTATTCAAAGATCACCAGCTCTTGGAGCTGGAACGACCCTCAGAGGCACCTGGACTAAACCAGAATAGAAGGCCCTCCACAATACACTGGGAAGTGCTCAATGAGACTGGTTGAAAACCCCAGAGAATAGCAGCCTGCTGGCACTGGTCAGACACATGTAGAGTAGGTGCACAGTGTGTACCCTGGGGAACATATCAACATATTCCTTCAGTAATTGTTCCAGTTAGATAACTGAATCTCTTCTCTTCTCTTCTCTTCTCTTCTCTTCTCTTCTCTTCTCTTCTCTTCTCTTCTCTCTCTTCTCCTTTTTTATATCTTCTCTATCCCTCTATGTTTGTCTCATTGTCTCTGTCTCTCTGTGTCTCTTTGTCTTTGTCTCTCTCTGGCCCTCTCTCTACCTCTCCTGTTTTCTCTGTATTCTCTATCTCTGTGTGTCTGTCTGTCTTTTTCTCTGTTTCCATATTTCTCTTTGTCTCTCTCTGTCTCTCTCACTCTTGTTTTTTTTTTGTCTTCTCTATTTTTCTCTGCATGTCCATCTCTGTCTCTCTGTGTGTGTCTCTCTCTCCCTCTCTCTTCCCTCCTCTCTGTTTTTTCTGTCTTCTGTGTCTTTCTCTTTATTTGTCTCTGTCTCTCTCTGTGTCTTTCTTTCTATCTTTGTCTCTTCTCTCTGCTTCTCCATCTTTTTCGTTTCTGTGTCTATCACTGTTTATCTTTTCTTTGACCCTCTGGCTCTGTCTATGCCTCTGTCTTTTTCTTTTTGTCTCTGTTTCTGACTCTGTATCTGTCTCTCTCTTTCTCTCTTTGTCTCTCTCATTCTCTGTGTGTGTCTGAATGTCTCTGTCTGTCTCTCTTTATCTCTGAAACAGAGTTGATAAGTGAGAAATTTAAAGTAGATGGAAGCAGAGTTTCTCAGTGTCAAAAACTGAATGGGGCACCGATGCTGGCTCCTGTCATCTGATGTCTCATGTTGCCTTGATGCACCCCTATCTCCTTGCTTAACTCCCTAAACTTCATCTTTCCCTTTTCAGTTGGGCAACAAGTAGCCAGCTCTCCAGATCATTCCCTTGCTGCTGATTGTCTGAGCCAATCATTCCATCTTCAAAATCACAATGTTAGTTCTGGAAGTAATGATGGATTTCCTGTAGTCAAACCATTTTCTTATGGAAAGAAGGGATCTAAAGCCCAAGAGAGTGAAAGTAACTTACCTGAAGGAATATAGCAAGGGAGATGAAGAGTGCAGCCTAAAACCTTTAGCTTCAACAGCTCCACTATTGTATATTTCAAACCAGTTCAGTCCAAAATATTGCATCGTTTTTAAGCACTTACAGTTTTAACACTTCATGTGCTCTAGGTACTCTGAAATCTCTGAACTTCCTATTAAGGATGCTGCTTTTTCTCTTACTGTTAACTTTCAAATTCAATGATCAAAATAGAGGTCTAGTCTGAAAAATAAATTCATCAATGAGTTGTTATAGATATAAATACCTATGGGTGTAAATGAAAATATAGAGACAGAGATAAAGACAGAGATGGAGATAGAGATAGACATAGAGAGATAGGATAGGGCAAAGGATTGAAAGATGGAGTAGAGATGGAGAAGAAGAGGGAATGACAAAAGAAAAGGGATGGGGAGGACAGAGACAGAGAGATATGAAGAGGAAGAGAGGCAGAGATATGAATAGAGGTGTTCCTGCATCCATCATTTAGAAAGATAGTAAGGAGATTTGAGGTTTTGCCTCTGTTCCCCGAAAGGTCTTCTTATGGAATGATGTCAGTTCTTAGGCTGTTTCAGAGCTGCTGAGCCATTGTGACATAGACTAGACATTTGGCCTGAATCAGCCATCATATGTTTATTAAGAAACCACTATATAGCACATGGGGCATCTAGGGGACATAATCAATAGAATGCTAGACATTGAGTTAGGAGGACTGATTTTCATGAGTTCAAATCTGGTTTCAGATGCTTACTAGTTGTATGACCCTGTGCAAGTCACTTTACCCTATTTGATTCAGTTTCCTCATCTGTCAAATGATCTAGGGAAGGAAATGACAAGTGACCCCAGTATTTTTGGCCAAGAAAACCACCATTGGGGTCCAAAACAGTTGGACACAATTGAAACAATTCAGTAATACCAATATACCAGATACTGTGCAAGGTGCTGGGAATACAAGCAAAAATGATCTCTGCTCAGAAGGAGCCTGAATGTTAATGGGAAAACATCAAGGACATAGAATATACACACAAACATGTGATATATATATATATATATATATATATATATATATATATACACATATACCTATACATAAACACATATGAATGACGGTTGTTTGTATCTGAAATGTAATATCTTTACATATATACATGTATGACCATGTACATATGCATGTGCACACACACATGTGTGTATATATAGGAGGAAGGTCAGGACAGTCTATCATAGATGATCATTGCACAATGTTGCTCTTATTGTATAAAATGTTCTCCTGGTTCTGCTCACTTCACTCAGCATCAGTTCATGGAAATCTTTCTAGGTTTTTCTGAAGTCCACTTGTTCATCATTTCTTATAGTACAATAGTGTTCCATTACATTCATATACCACAGTGTGTTCAGCCATTCACCAATAGATGGGCATCTCCTTAATCTCCAATTTCTTGCGACCACAACATTACTTCTATAAATATTTATGTTATATATGGGTCTCTTTTCCTTTTTCGTATATCTTTGGGTTATAGATGTAGCAGTGGTATTGCTGGATCAAAGCATATACATAATTTTATAGCCCTATGGGCATAGTTTAAAATTGCTCTCCAGAATGGTTGGATCACTTCACAACTCCACCAGCAGCACATTAGTGTTTCAATTGTCCCATATCACCTTCAACATTTATCATTTTCCTTTTTAGTCATATTAGCCAATCTGATAGTTGTGAGGTGGTACCTCAGAGCTGTTTTAATTGGTATTCCTCTAATTAATAGTGATTTAGAACACTTTTTCATATGAATATAGATAGCTTTAATTTCTTCCTCTGAAAACTGTTCATATCATGTCAATATTTGTCAACTGGAGAATGACTTGAATTATTATAAATTTGACTCAGTTCTTCATGTATTTGAAAAATGAGGCCTTTGTCATAAACACTGGATGTAAAAATTGTTTCCCAGCTTTATGCTTTCCTTCTAGTCTTCTTCATTTCAGTTTTGTTTGTGAAAAACCATTTTTTTTAATTTAAGGTAATTAACATTCTCTATCTCTTGTTTTGTTATAAAGTTTTCCCTTGCCCATAGATCTGACACATAAACTATTCCTTACTCTCCTAATTTCCTTATGGTATCACCCTTTATTTGTAAATCATGTTCCTATTTTGATCTTGTATGGTATGAGATATTAGTCTATGCCTCATTTCCACCATTTCAAGTTTTCCCAGAAGTGTTCTTCAAATTGTGAATTCTTATCCCAGAAGCTGGAATCTTTGGGTTTATGAAACAGCAGATTACTATATTCATTTATACTATGTCTTCTGCATAGAGGGACTCTTTTAAGTGATTATAGATTCTGTTTACATTCCAGTAATTAATAAATAGTAGTAGGTTGCCTAGAGAATCTTTCTATTTATGGAGAATGCCATTTTGATTTGAATTCTCTCATCAATCTTCTTCTCAAAAATGATCAATACCTTTGATGAGCACATGTCTTTTGATGAAGGAATGGGAGACACATTTTCAGAAGCAAACTTTAAGGAGCCAATTTGCTCCATAAAATTAAAGTCCTTCATTCTTTAGCAATTAATTCAAATAGTGTGATCCCACACTTTCTAAATATTTTACTCCACTGTGTGATGGTAAAGATGTTTTCTGGGTGGAGGGGGATGTCACTTGTAAAGGGCAGCTTTTTCTGCTTCTCCAGGATGATCCCATATCTCTGATTGTCTGAAAGCACTTACTTCAAGTCAGGAGCTATTGATATTTTCTCACTTTTCCTTTGCATGGACAAAATATAAATTTATCTCAAGGCATTTGGCCTTTTCCCCTCCATTAAATAACACCAGATGTTACAATGTCCTTATAACATATTCCCATTAATTTAATCTCCTGACTAGGTAAGAAAAGGAAACCATAGTACAGCAGACATTATGTGGGTTCAGCCTTTCATGACACTGACCAAATGGAACTCTCCAGAGAGATACAAAGCCCACTGATTTGTCCAGTGCTCCAGAATTTGACAGCATCTTGAAAATCAAAACTTCCTTTGATCTCTTCTCTAAGCTCTCAGTTCTGAGCTCCCCTTTCCATGCCTCAGAAAGACTTCTGAGCTAGGATATGCTGACTGGCTATTGACCTCTCTCATCATATCACCCACTGTTGGGGTAAGTCAACATTACAAAAACCTTCCACTGAATTCACACCGACTCAGAACAGCTCCCAAACTGCTGAAAATGCACCTGACTCAGCCAGTCTGGAGATGGGAAATGGTGCTGATGGTATTGGTGCGTAGGAGTACTGATAAGGAAAGAACAGAAGGCAGGTGCCTAGCATGGGAAATAGGATTATTACCTCCAGTGTTTGGTTGTGTTAAAGAAAAATTTTCAAATCCTCTAAAGAAGAACACTCCATAAACTCTTTTCATAATTCACTCTAGGTATTAAAATGCATCCTCAGGAAATTTCCCCTCCGATTTAAGGCATCTTTCACCTATTTTTCTTATACCCTTAGTGGCAGAAAGCAGGTAGCTTTCCATGATGCTGGTTCAGAATAAAGCATCTCTTAGTCTTCTCTCTGATTGAACAAACTTTGCATAGCTCCCATCAGTAATCTCATCACAGTCATAGTCTGGGCAGTTACCAAGCTGGGAGGGGGCTTAGAACATTGTAAAGTGAATCATAGAACAGAGAAGGGCCTTGAAACACAGGACTTAGAATGTTAGATTTGGAATGGATGGAAACTGAAATCCAAGACTTTCCAGGGTCACCTAATGAGTAAGGCAAGGTACTAAAATTGAGTCTGGAATCTTTCTTAATGGTCCTTTCCCTCTCTCATATATATTCTATATTACTTCTGGATTTTTTTCAACTTTGACAAGGAGCTCCAGTAACTTACTGAGTTACTTTGCAGTTTGAATATACAAAATACTTAATGAATATTTACTCAACTATTTTGAATCCTAGCTCAATTAAGATTCAATTAATTGAATTCAATTAATCAAGCTATTTTGAATAACGTTACCATTTTTCTTTTTTTTATTATCGATTTTATTTATTTCCAGTTTTCTACAATCACTACCATGTAACTTAGATTCTTTCCTCTCCCTCCCCCTTGCCTCCCCCTTCCACCCCTGAGATGACATACAATTTTATTTAAGTTCTACACATATATTCCTATTAAATACATTTTCACTATAGTCATCCTGTGTAGAAGAATTGAAATGAATGGGAGAAATCATATAACAAAACGAAATGTAATACACACACACACACACACACACACACAGACACACACACACACAAAATGATCAGCTGCATTCTGCAATTGAATTCCATAGTTCTTTCTCTGGATTTGGAAGGCATTTTGCCTTAAAAGACCATTGGGAATTTTACCATTTCTCTTTACAGGCTTTTTTTTTGCACTGTCCTAACTTAAATATCTGGGTGACCAATGGTAGTGATATGAAATTTAATTAATACAACCCAATAATTATTTATTAAGTACCTTCAAGATACAGGAAAATATTAAAGTAACACAGATTGAGAGTTGACTGATAGAGG
>CM053769.1:96759198-96779302 GCA_028658325.1 Potorous gilbertii | reverse complement strand
CAAATTTCATAACACTATCTAGTTCCACTTTATTCCATTAGCCTGTTAAGATCACCTTTGGGACAAGAAATTTAATATTAAGGGTTTTTCAGATAGCTCCCTATTCTATACATAAAACACCAATTTCCTTGCGAACTATAGAGTTAACAACCAGTGGCTTGTTGGACATGCCCACCTAAATGTTCCATTAATATCTCAAAAGCAACGAGACATAATGAAATTCAGTTTCTTTCCCTTGATGTGCTTTTGATAGCATGTAATCTCTGCGAAGGCAGAGCCTACTTTATTTCCATCTTTGTATCCCTCACTGCCTAGCACAATGTCTCACACAAAATAGATAATTAGTAAATATTGATGGGTTCACAGATTGATTCAAGTCCCGCCTCTGCCTTCAGGCTTTGCTATATCTGTTGACTATAGTCCTATCCTTCCAATGGTGCAGACTCATAGCCTCAGAATCATCCCCCAGCCCCTGCCCATATCTTCATCAATTTATAGGATTATTCATTTTTAATATGATCCAAATAGAGGAAAAAAGTGTCCTGGGAAAGGTCATAAGTTTTTTGCTTTCCCCTCTACTCATGAATTTATTATGCCATGCTTGAGCATGGATAGATGCAGCTATAAGAAACATTTAGTCTCCAGGTTAGTGATTAGAGGAATGGAACTACTAAGGGGAACCCTTGGGGCAAGCACACTCTTTAAATTTTGGATATTCACCAGGAAAGATGCAGAAGGCAATAAGTGTAGAATAATATTTCAATAACATTTTAAGAAGAACAAAAAGTACAGAGGAAAATGGGAGGACGTAGGGGATGGAATGGTGAAGGGAGGTAAGTAGGAGTGAGAAAGAGAATAGGGAGAGAGCCATAGAGAGTCACTTGCATAAGCATGGATCACAGTTGGAAGAACTCAGACAGCATAGACCCTTAGCAAGTAGATACATGGGGGTGTAGAGGTGACAGAACAGGTAAATTCAGGGTCACATTTTTTAAAATTATTATTTTTTTTTAGTTTTCAACATTCACTTCCATAAGACTATGAATTTTAAACTTTCTCCCCCTCCTTCGCCTGCCCCCTTCCAAGACAGCATGCTATCTAACATAGATTCTGCATATACATTCATGTTAAACATATTTTGATATTTGTCATGTTGTAAAGAAGGGTTAGAACCAATGGGAGGAACCACAAGAAAGAAGAAAAAAGGCCAAAAAGGCCAAAAGAAGCCAAAAGAAAAAAGGAGAGCAAATAGTCTGTTTTGATCTGCATTCAGACCCCATATTTCTTTCTCTGGAGGTGATAGCATTTTCCATCATGAGTCTTGTGAGGTTGTTTTAGGACCATGCATTGCTGAAAAGAGCTAAGTCTATCATCATCGCTCATAGCACAATGTGGCTGTTACTGTGGACAACTGTCCTCCTGGTTCTGCTCATTTTACTTAACATCAGTTCATAGAAGTCTTTTCAGGTTTTTCTGAAGTCTACCTGCTCATCATTTCTTAAAGCACAACATTATTCCATTATATCCATATACCACAACTTGTTCAGCCATTCCCCAATTAATGGGCATTCCCTCCATTTCCAATTATTAGCCACCACAAAAAGAACTGCTAGAAATACTTTTGTATGTGGGGGTTCAGGGTCCTATTATAGGTCTTTAAGGGAGGGGATAGAATAACACTCTTTGTGACACCATATCCACATTAGCTCAAAGTTATCTGCAAAGCTTTAGGGTTAATTCATTAGCGTGACGTTTTGCGGGTGTTTTACTGATTTTACTTCACACATCTGAAGCTTATCAGAGGCTTACAGATGAGTCACTTAGCAGGACTGAGGAGATATTACATTAAGACCTGGCCAGCTTTCCCTAATTTAGCACACAGTCTCAGGATATGGTTTTAGTTCATTCATGAGAAGTTGCCAATGGCCTACGATCCCCTAATTCATGAGACCATTTGCAAGTAACTGTTGTGCTCCTTAATTTATGGGGTAGTTTGTGACGTTCATGTTTCCCTTTGTGATCTCACTGCCTATTCTTGTCACATTATACGAGGTACTTACAAACTTACTATACTACTTAGGAGGAGCTGGGGGAGGGACAGGATGAAAAAAGGGACAAGAAAAGGAAAAAAACAAAGCCAATGAATGCCAGTCCTCTTTGGTCCTTCCTCCACATCTTTCTCATCTTTCCCCTCCCCTCCACTCTCCAAGCTATAACCTGGTTCTTATCATCTCCCACATGAATTTTTATAACAATTTAATCATCAGTTGGAATGTTGTAGCCCTCCCCTCACTAATACATCCTCCATGCTGTGCCCAAAACAATCTCCCTAAGGCCTGAATAATAGCTGTAGCTAGTGTTTATGTTGGAGAAGGAAATGGCAAGCCAATTCAACAGTTTTGCCAAGAAAACCCTATGGACAGTATCAGTATGCTATGATCCACAGGGTTATAGAGAGTCAGAAATGACTGAATAACTCAATAACTGCAGCAGCAATTACGTAATGGTTTAAGCTTTACATATATTAAAATATATTATTTGATCTTTACAGCAAACCTGGGAGGTGGGTGCTTTTATTTATCTCTATTTTAAAAAAAAGGAAATGAAGGCAGACAGTTTAAGTGACTTACCCATGGGTACACAGCCACTAAGTGTCTGGGATGAGATTGGAACTCAGCTCCACCTATTAAAACACCAGCTACTTGACCATGAAACTTCCCTGTTCAAAATGCTTTAGTGAGTAGCTCCCATTTCTTTGAGGGTTAAGTTTAGCCTCTCCATCCTATCATTTAAAGACTAACATGATCTCCCTCCTACTTACCTTTCCAGATTTATTTCATAACTTTTTCTTTCAACTACCCACTTCACAGCAATATGATGAACAGCAGCTCTGAGTGTCACACTTCTTTCTCATCTCAGCACCTTGGCATCTTTACTTCCTTCATGATATAGCTCCCACTGCACCTCCTCCAAGAAGTCACCCCCTTCATTCTCACTAGGTGTTTGTCTCCCCCTCAATTTTCCCTGCATATGCTAATTTAGGAATATGTTGTACTTCTCCAGTAAGATGCAAGCTCCCTAAAAGCGGAAAGGACCATTGGCCTTTCAATGTTGTAGGCATATATACAGATAAAGCAGGGCCTAAGGAACAATGCTTTGATTCTCATTCTGTTTAATTTCTGGTTGTTGCTTGTATCCATGCTCTCTTATGTGCTCAACTACCAGCACATTTGTTCGGTCCCTCATAATGTTGCACTTAGGCTTGTGTTGGAACCAAGATCTTCCTCATTCCAAGAACATCACTCTATTTTTTAAAAAGAATTTATCTATTTTAATTTTTGTTTACATAACACATTTTGTTTTTCCCAATTACATGATTGTCCGGGTCTATACCCGGACCATCACCTGGATACTTACCTTCCCCGGTCTTCGGATGTCTCTGGCCCCTCCTGTGGAGGAGGGGAATAACTAGACAGAACACCCGAAGGGCAGTTGCACTTCCTTTATTTCTTACATGTGGAAGCCGGAAGAGAAGAGAGAGAGCAAGCCCCAGTCCTCAGGTATTATACTGGCCCGAGCTCCTCCCATGTTCCTCCCCATGGGTGGAGCCAGCGCTGTTACTGAGGCGTTCCCAGTACCCTAAAGGCAGGTTAGCACCTCCAGGCATCTCACTACCCCCAAAGGAGGCCACGATCCAGAGCTGGGCCCTAACACATGATAAATTAATTTTAACATTTTTTTAAGTTTTGAGTTCCAAATTCTATCCATTCTCTCCACTCACCAAACCCTTCCCTAAGATGGCCATCCCTTGAGTAACTTATAAAAGTCTATTCACTGAATGAGTGTATCTCACTCAAAGTAAGATTGTGATAAGACCTAACCCTAAAAGGGCCAGGGTCTCACATTGCATTCTGGGCCATCTCCAATTGTTCTGATGAATATCATGCCTCTGGACCCAGATGGTTCAGAAGAAGAAGGTGAGGCTGGTGACCTTGCACAGCCCTCTATCACTCAAGTCAAAGTCAACTTCAAGTCATGTCATCATCTGGATGCCATGATCCTCTTCGAGGGCAAACTCAACAAGCAATCAGATATAGGTTTTACACTCTCAATTATATAAAACATTTCCCTTAGTCATTTTGTACAAGAAGATGCAAATAAAAGAAAAAAGAATGAAAGAAAGAAACTGAGAAACAGAATGCTTCAGGTTACGTTCAAACAATGTCAGTTCTTTCTCTGGAGGCAAAGAGTATGCTTCATCATTAGTCCTTTGGGATTGCCTTGGATCATTGTATTGCTGAGGCTGGCTAAGTCATTCATAGTTCTTCATTGAACAATATTTTTACTTTGTACAACATTTCCCTGATTCTGTTCACTTCACTATGCATCAGTTCACAGAAGGTTTTTCAAGTTTTTATGAAATCATCCTGCCTGTTATTTCTTATAGCACAATAACATTATGTCACAATCATATACCACAGCTTGTTTAGGCATTCACCAATTGATGGTATCCCTTCAGTTTTCAGTTCTTTACTGGTGGACTACTCCAAGGAACTGAGTAAAAGGGTCAATCACTAATCACTTGATTAATGAGTCAGGAGAGGGGAGAGTAAAGTAAATAAGGAAAGGCTGGACATGAGCATCAATGAACCCAGTCATGCATCAGTCACCCCCTTCCACAAACTACCTTCCAAAACAGCAAAATGTCTCTGGTTCCAGTAAAAAAAAAAGAGTTGTTATGAATATTTTTGTACTAATAGATCATTTTCCCTTTTTTTATTATGTCTTTGGATTTTAGACTTAATAGTGGTATTGTTCAATCAATTTTTTATTGTTTTATAGCTTTTTGGATATGGTTCCAAATTGCTTTCCCAAATGGTTGGATCAGTCCACAGATTCAATAACAGGACCAGCACTCTATTAACAAAACCATGCTTAATCTTCAATCATTTCTGTATATTTTATATATGGGGAAACTAAGGCTCAGAGGGATTAAATGGTTTCTTTGCCTGTAGACACCAAACCAGGAAGTTCTGCATCCAAGTTTCAAAACCAGAACACCTAATCCAAAGAACCACTCTGACTACTGCAGCCCACAGAATGTTGCTCCTCAGGATCTAAGTCAAAAAATGGAACTCAGATTCTGAGCCATGGCCTCCTTGAAGCACAATATCATCCCACTACAAGTACATTTTCTTTTCCTGTAAATCTGTCACAATGAGCTACTTCCTGTCACCATGAATCTGTCAGGAATACTCAGCTATTACCTATAATTTGGAAATGGAAGTTTGATGCAATATAATCATCCATATTGAACTCTGCCCTATCCAATCTGTAGCTAATGTGAGAAAATGGGTATTTGTAAAGAAGCAAGTACATCTTGAGTATATTTAGACACACAAGAGAAAAAGATAACCAATGATGAGGTGCAGTTTGGAAGTATGGGAGTCAGTGCTTCCGCATTCAGGAGGATATAAAAAACAAAAACTAATCCTTGGCAGTAAGAAACTCATATTCTTTGGGGAAGAGGCACATGCAAACACACAAAACAAATACAAACCACCTATAAAATAAACAGAGGGGTGGAGTCAAGAGGTGAGAGTAGAGAAACACTCAGTCCAGTTCTGCCAACATTCTCCTCAAAATAACTTTAAAATAATGACTCAAGTAAAATACTGGAGTAAAAAGTCAACAAAAGATCAGGGTGAGACATTGTTATAGCCCAAGACACCTTATGAGGTCTGACAGAGATCTGTGACGCAGGGAAGGAGGCTGACCCAGAGCCAATGTGGATGAAACAGTAGTCGTGGGACTAAACTGTGTTGGTGAAAGCAGCAGCAGCTTTGTGCTCTCAAGACAGACACAGTAAGAGGATCAGGCAACTCATCAAAAAAAAATCACAGGGTACCCCTGTGCAAGTCCTGGGTGCAGGAACATAGGCTGTTTAGCAACTTCATTGTCTGTACTCACTTTGGGGTCATAGTTCAAGGACAGAGAGAAGACAGAGAGAAGGACAGAAGGGCAACACTTTGGTCCTCCATGGCTTATATTCACTTCTGGGTCATAGTTCAAGGTAAATGAGCAATACTTTCCACTGAGAAAATGGAAGCCCTGAGGAACAGTAATATTTCTGTCATGAAGGAATCAGGGACCCTGAAGAACAGTAATATTTCTAGTCGTGAGAGGAGGTACCCTTCAGAGCAATAAATATGACAACCCTAAAGGATCAGAGGATCTTCCTGGGTGAGAACCAGAATCCACACCAAAAGAGCAATGATCAAACATCTCCTTGGATCATGCTATTTTGGAAGCATTCGAAAATCTAAGAATTAGCTCTGAAAATAGCAGTGCAAAAAAGCCCAAAGCTTGAAACACATCCCCTGTTCTCCAAGTTCTTAAAGAAAAAAATAAAATAAATGTGTTACAGAAAGAAATAAACCATAAAGCTATACCAGTGGGGGCATCACACCATTCCTCTCTTGGAAATAGATAATCTAACCATAAAATAATAAAGAAACAAGTCAAGGAGGGCCATAGGAAAGTTACATGTAGTCTACATGTGGAGAAAATTGAATGGGAATAGAAAAGCTTACCTCTTTCTCAGTGGTAGACGACACTCTCACAAAAGCTGATATTATATCGGGACATAACAATCTCACGACTAAATGCAAGAAGGGAGAAAAGATGAAATTCACCATTTTCAGAACAAATTAAAATTACATCTGACAAAGAGCCATGAGAACAAGACTGAAAGCTAATTGGAAAGTCAATAATCTACTCTTAAGGAAAGAGTGGGTCAAAGAATAAATCATAGAAACAGTAAATAATTTCACTAAAGAGAACGATAACAATGAGACTACATTTGAAAATCCAAAAATTAGGTGGGATGGGGAGGGGAGGGGGGAGAGAGGAGGAGAGGAGAGGGGAGGAGAAGGGAGGGGAAGACAGGGGAGGGGAGGAGAGGGGAGGGGAGGAAGAGAGAAAGAGCAGATCAATGGATTGTAAATGCAGCTAAAAAAACTAGAAAAAGAACAAGTTAAAAATCCTCAATTAAATACTAAAATTGAAATCCTGAAAACCAAAAGAGATATTAATACAATTTAAAGTAAATAAAAATAATAATAACTACAAAAAATCCTAATAAACCTGGGAGCTGGTTTTATTTTAAAAACAATAAAAGCGATATAACATTGGTCAATTTGATTTTACATTTAGGAGGAAA
Source organism: Potorous gilbertii (assembly GCA_028658325.1). Classification (NCBI taxonomy): domain Eukaryota; kingdom Metazoa; phylum Chordata; class Mammalia; order Diprotodontia; family Potoroidae; genus Potorous; species Potorous gilbertii. The sequence goes on along the minus strand of CM053769.1, from coordinate 96,772,080 downwards.
AAAGAAAGAAAGAATATCAAGGGGATTAATGGGAAAAGCATGGAGGAAAGCAGCCTAGCAGTTCCAAATTTCAGACTAAACTACAAAGCAATAATCAAGAAAACAATTTGGTATTGGTTAAAAAATAAAGTTGAGCAGTGGAATGAGGCCCACAATACAGAGTGCTAAGGCACTATGGTAATTTAATTTTTGATAAACACAAGGATTAAAGCTTTTGGGGTAAGAACTCAACATTAGGCCAAACTTGCCAGCAAAATTAGAAAACAGTTTATCACAGACAAGCATCTCAAACCGGATAGCAAGATAAGGTCAAAATGCATAAATGATTTAAATAAAGGCTTATATTGTAAGTAAGTTAGGGGAGCATTGAAAAACTTTATCTATGAGAGCTCTCCATAAAGGAAGAGTTTATGAATAAAAAAGAATTAAAGAGCATTACAAAAAGAAAATTACATAATTTTGATTACATGAACTTAAGAAGCTTTTGCATTAAAAAAAGTAAACCTGCCAACATTGAAAGGAAAACAAGAAACTAGCTGTTGGGGTGTACGGAATAGCAGCAAATTGCTCTGATAAAGGCCCCATTTCTCAAACACATTAGAAACTGATCCAAATTTATACAAATAAGAGCCATTCTCCAACTGATACACAGTTAAGCAATTTAAACAGTTTTCAGAAAAAGTCAAATGAAAAATGATACTGATTATAAAAATGCAAAATAAAACACCTCTGAGATACCACTTCACATCCATCAGATTGTATGCATGACAGAAAAGGAAGATAAAAGATGCTAGAGAGGATATTGAAAAATTGGGGGCACTATTGCACTATTGGTGGAGTTGTGAACTATTCCAACAATTCGAAAGAACAATTTGGAATTATGTCCAAAGGGCTATAAAACTGTGCATACCATTTGACCTAGCAATACCTAAAAAGATCAAAGAAAATGAGTAAAGACCTATTTGTACACAAATAGTTTTAACATCTCTTTTTTGCAGTGGCAAATAATTGGAAGTTGATAGGATGTTCATCAATTGGAGTGATGAGCATGTGCTGTATGAATGTAATAGAATACTATTGTGCTATAAGAAATGATGAACAGGATGTTTTCACAAAACCTGAGGAAGATTTATACAAAGTAAAGCAAAGTAGGGTGAAGAGAACCAGGAGAACATTGTTTACAGCAACAATACTGTAAAATGGTCAACTGTGAAAGACTTAGTTACTCTGATGGAGGAAATGGTCTGAGATAATTCCAAAGGACTCATGATGAAAAATGCTATCCATCTCCAGAGAGATAACTGATGAACTCTGAATTCAGAGTGAGACATAATTTTTTCTTTATTGTTTTATTTTTTTCAATATGGCTAATATGGAAATGTTTTATATGATTCCCATGTATAATCAAAATCAAATTACTTTCCTTCCCAAGAAGGGTGTTGGGGTAGGAGAGAAAGAAAAAAAATGAAACTCATTTTTTTAAAAAAAAATTGTTATTAGAAAGTTTTACAAGTAAATGTAAATATTTAACAAAAATTAATTTAATTTAAAAATAAATAAACAGAAAATAATAGTGGTGGGGGAGATCACTAACCACTGAGAATATCTGAAAAGGCATTATGAAGGAAGGAGCCTTCTTGCTAAGCCTTGAAAGAAATTAAGAGACTAACAGGCAAAGCTGAGAGGTGTGCACATTCTGGGCATGGAGGAAACCTCTGGAAAATCTGAAAGACAGAAGACTTAATGCCACACCCAGAAAACAGTAAGTGGGCTAGTTTGTCTTGAATATAGTAAATGAGTAAGAAGTATTTACAGTAAACCTAGGAGGATGAGTTGGAGCCAGATTATGCACGACGTTAAATACCAAAGAGGCATTTGTGTTTTATACTGAAGCAACAGTGAACTATTAAAGCTTTTTGTACTTTATCATCCCTATGCTTTAGAAATGGCAATTTGGAAGTTGTGTTTCCTGTGGTCTGGAGTGGGGAAGGACAGGAGGCAAGGACACCAGAGTAGAGGCTGTTGCAATAATCCAGAGAAGAGGGAATGAGTTTCTGAAATGAAGTAGTGGACATAAGGGCAGAGAGTAGATGATGGATGGGAGAGAAGTAATAGAGGTAAAAGAGATGAGTTAGAATTTAATTGATGTGGTGGGACATAGATGAGAAAGAGGGTAGTGGACATAAAAGAACCTCAACCTTTTATCCAGTGTTCAAGGAGACCTTGGAGATTAATTAAGCCAACAGGATCCATAAAACAAAGGAAGTGATTTATCAGTAAACACACAAAAACTCTAAGCTAGACCCAGGTGTGTAAAATGAGGGCATGGGATTGGATGATGTTTAATGTCTTTTCCAATTCCAAATTCAAGACTGTGCAATCACTGATTGGAAATGGGTCAGAAGCAGGTGGTCATTCTAAGATTCTTTCACAAACATATATCAGGCTGAATGAAATTCAAATCCATTCTTAACAATAGTCACTTACAATAAGAGAAGATATTGGACATTTCGGAATTTAAAATGAATATCTCCTGGAGGGCAAAAAAAAGGCCAGTGTTGGCAGGGAACAGGCAGTCACACCAGGTAAATTCCTCCAGAATAAAATAGAAAGTCCTCTACAATACTTTAAAATCCCTTCACAATTGGGTTCTGGGGTAACTTTGTGGAGTTGATACACATCATGCTCCATATCCTTTAGGTTTGCCAAAACTGGCCTTCTGGTTCTTTCGAGGACATGATCTTGCCTTGCCTCTCTCCTCTTCTTAGACTATATTCCCTTCTCTTTACCTTATAAACATCAGAGTGTAGAAGCCCATAATCATAGGCCCAGAGCTGGAAATGACCTTTGAGTTCTCACTGACCCCCTATTTTTCAGATAAAGAAACGCAAAGTTTAAGTGACCGGCCCAAGGCCACAAAGGAAGTAGAGATGTTGAGATTCAAACCCAGTCTCTAAAATCAGTCAGCACTCTTAACGTTGTTTTCTTGGGAAATGCAAGTGAGATAATATGTATAAAGTGCCATAGAAATAGTAGTTCCTGTTATAAAGAGATGAGAATCACTAGATCACTGATCTAGCCTATCTTACAGGGCTTGGCATAGAACTGCCGTATTGCTATGACAATGACAGTTCCTTCCACCAGCTCCTCATCTTTCTGCTGCTGCTACTGGCACCACCACCATGGTTAATAATCACAGCAGCAATCATAGTCAATATTTATATAATGTAATAGCTTACATATATTATCTCATTAGAAAATAGACATGTCATAACGTTTGTTGATAGTTCCACGCCTAGAACCCTCTGCTTCCTCATTTCATTTTCCTGGTGCCTCTAATGTCCTGCTTTCTGCAAGACGTCTTTCCCAACATCTCTTAATCTAAGTGCCTTCTCTCTGAGATTATCTCCAATTTGTCCTGCATCAATCAAACAACTTAGCATATGCAAAGTTCTTTGAAAACATTAAAGCTCCTCATAAATGCCAGTTATTATTAATAATAAAAGTAGAAATTATCTTTGGACAGTTACTTGTATGGTGCCTCCACCATTAGTCTGGGTGCATCTTGAGAGCAGGGGCTGTCTCTCTTTCCCCTTTCTTTGAATCCCCAGCAATTAGTCCAGAGGACTGCTAGGGAGAAAGGCTCCAAGTCATCTGGTGAATCACCAGCAGAGCCAGAGCCCCAAGGCAGGCCTTCTGTGTCCAGATGCAGTACTTGACTGCTAGATGTGGACAACCTCTGTTCAAATTTGACTTCAAGTGGCACTCCTTTCTGTTTCCCCTCTTTGATGTAGTTAGTTTTCTGCTTGGCATTCTGGGTCTGTCATCTTCCTAACATATTTACTTAATAGAAAAGTATTTTTCCTTCCTTTAAAGGAAAACATGATATTTTTTAATTTCTTAATTATAACTTAGGAGGTTAATAATATAATTAGTTAGAAGAGACAAATTCCAAGCAGCTGACAAAACATTGTGCAACCAAGATCCTCAAAACAGACTATACCATGTCTCACAGGAGGATGGAGTTGAGGCCAGTTTCACTCCCAGTTTCTAGTTACAGATTTCCTCCACTATAATTGTCTTGATTAGAAATGTCTGACATTAGGTCCAGGAATATGCCGATAAATATTAAATAACAGATTCCCCTTACACACACACCTACACCCACCCACATGCATGCATATCCAAAATATATGTAACATGCACGTGTAAATTTATAACATTATTATTATAAATATTTTGGTTCCCAAAAGTATTTGGCCTACAAACCCTTAAAAAGATAGCATCCCTCTGGAAATCTACTTTCTTAAACCCTTTAACTTTTTAAAATTTGTATCACTGGAGGCTACTATACCCTCAAACCCCCAACCCCAACCCCACCACTTATTGATCTAGTGTCCTCCAGGAGGCGTTATCACCCACTTTGGGAACCAATGAAAAATATAAAACCCTGATTTGCAGTATATGCTAATTTCTGTAGTATAAATGCTCACAATGAAAATTTCACAAGCAGCTCTCCCTGAGCCAGTAGGAACTGGCTCTAAAACATTGATGGCCATCTGCTTTTACTTCTGAGTGATTAGAGTGTGGGATTTAGCAAAAGAGAAAAACCAGACCAACCAACCAAAGAAATAAATGATATAAGATCTAATAAAGACATTAAAGTTTTGTAAGAAGCTGTAGTATGCACGGTGGCTATACCCCAGGAAAACTATCTCAGTGGATGGGCTAAACCAGTTGAGAGTGACCAACAAGCCTCAAACCCATAGTGAGTGACGGCAATATTTACCTCAAACATGTGAAGACATTCCCTGGCACAATGGATGGATGAGAGCAGCTTGTCCCCACAGCCGTGAAGGTGGCTGAAGCAGGAGCTATGGAGTGCTTAGAACTTGGTCAGAGATCAGACACCAAGGACATGCCCTGAATCCTGGGCCATCACCGGCTCTCCTAATTTTGGCATTGCCTCTTGACTTTAATGACTCTGGAAGAGTGAACGAGGCTCACAGCTTTGTGTAACTCTGCCTCACTTTAATCCATTTCTTGTGTGAGGCAAGATATTGTCCTGTGATATCCTTGATCCCTTTCAAATCCATGACAAACAACTAATACAATAATAATAGCTATACTGTTTCTAAAGTACCTTGATCCTTATAACCCATTTTAAAGATGAGGAAGTAGGTTGAGAGATGTTAATCAACTTTCCCAAGTTCACATAACAAATATCTGCAGCAGGTTTTGAACTCAGATTTAGTGAATCCAAAGTCAGTTCTTTGGCCAATATACCACCAAAGAGACTTTATCATCACCTGATTTGATTATTGTACATTTCCACGGTAGATAGGAGAGGGAGTACTTCTTAATCCTCACTAGTCACAGGAGCCTATACTTAATGACATATAAAAATGTATCCCTCAAGCCTCAAGTTTCCTGAGCCACCAAGGAAAGAAGCATCCAAATGCATCCTGTTGAGGAGATGGAGAGGGAGGGGTGCTAAATGCCACAGGTAGCTCCATCATCCCTGATGCTTAGTGGACTTGCCCATGATAGGAGGTATTTCCTTGGCCATCAGCTCATACATATATTGCACCCTGAAATCAGAACTTAGAGTGAAAGGGCTTGGATGTACATTTCACAGCACCTCTTACCTGAGGGCCTTTCATGCAGATTGTAATAGAAAGGCTCTAACTCAGACAATCTCAAGACATATTATTTGCTTTCATATACTTGATTCTACCACCACATGATCTCAGTCTTTCCCTTTTCTCATGTTCTGGACCTCATGACCACACTGAAGAACTCTTGACATGACCTCCTAATTAGTGTCTACAGCATCCCCATTTTATTCAAACAAGCATGACTTTGAGGCCCTGACTGCCCCAATAGGGATGCCCTCCATTGTGTGACACTGCCCTTTCTAAAAATACAAGGACTAGGACTGAACAACAAATCCTATATACTGTCACGATCAAGGTAGCACATAGCAAAACAATGATGTCCTTCCTCCAAGATCCCATGAACTGTTAATGCCAACCACATTACACCATTGTCATGATTTGAAATTGCAGCCTAGTAAAACTCCTGAATTGTTTTCTGTTTTCAGATGAACCATAGAAGCATGGCTCTCTCGTAATATGACTATGAAGTTGATTTCTTAAACACATGGGTAGATAAACTTGTATCCCTATGCAATACCAGTTCATCTAATCTGCCATGTTTTGTAAGGATCCTTATTCTCACTCAGTGGACTACTTGTGTAGGTATATCTCATTTGGTGATTTTGTAAAGATATCATTCATGTTTTTCTCCAAATCAGTGATTAAAAATAGTAGAGAACTCAGGATAAAGCACATATACAGAGTTACTCCAACCCTTCTGAAATGACTTTGAATCATTAATGACTAGTCCTTAAGCTGGGTCATTCAAATAATTCCAAATCCATCTCATTTTGTTATCATTTATCATCCACTCCTCTATTTTTTCCACAAGAATATCATTTGAAATTTTAACTGCAACCCTCTCCTATTCCTGTGGTTACTTTCCCTGATTGGTGAGTTCCTCAAGAAACTGTCATTTTGAGAAAGGCAAGACCAAGGTTAGCTTCTCTGGACTTTGCCACCATGCTTCCACTGACTTCTCCTTCCACCCCTGCTGCCCCTTCTCTTAATGGTGACATCCTTCTACAATTTCTATTTAGAGGAATATCCTAGATCAGTCAGACCTCATTATTTGGACTTTGCTACCTGCTTGGTTTGTGGCACATTCTTCCCTACCCATCCCACCCTTGTTAGCTCCCTTTTTAGACTTTTTTCCTGTTAGATTGAAATCTCTTTGAGCTTTTTATTGGAATTTGTGTCCTACTTTGCTTAACTCTGTAGGTGCTTAATAAATGTTTATTTAATTTAATTTGTTTCGCTAAAATATTGGTAAAGTATAGCTACCACATCAACTGGTCTCCCACTATATTTACAAGCTTGTTTCCTCACCTCTAAAATAGATATACAGATATTTACCCTGCCAATCTTATATTGTTACGATTTTGGAAAGCATTTTGACAATGAGAACACACCCTAAAAACATGAGTTGTAAAGGCAACTGGGTAGTGGATAGAGCACTGTGTAAGTAGGTAGACTGGAATCTTGGATTTGACTGAACCTCCAACATGTATGGGCTGGGTGAATATGGGCTAACCGTAACCCTAAGTACAAATACACATGCTGTCTGACTCAGTTCCCTCATCCATGAAATGGGAACAAAAGCATCTACCTCCCAGAGCTGCGTGGATAAAATGGGATGTTTGTAAAGTGCTTCACAAATCTTAAAGCATCATACTGCCTTTGTTAGTAATAGCGGTAATGTTGGAGCCATTATCATTAGTCACTCCTAAATTACATAAGCCACTATTTCATTTTAATAGCAACCCCTTTATTAAAATTTTCCCAGTTCTTTCCTTATTTGAAAGAGACCAAAGAAAATAGCCAAAACATTTTTTATATGCAGTTTGGAGCCGTGAAAACTGGGCAACTTGATTAGAGTTTGACCAAAAGCTTTCTTTAATTAGTGCTAATTTACTATCCAAGCACACAGTTATTGAATCTTATTAGAATGTGTCACAGTGCGCTCCAGAGTAATGGACAAGATAGGAAGGAGATTTCAGGGATGGCAAAAAAGAAAAACACTCAAAACCAGATATTCAGCCCAAGAGCCTTGCCTTTCCACTACACAAGTTCACCAGTGCTCAGGAAAAGGCTTTTAGCAAATATAAATTGCACAAAGTGGCCCTGGCCTGTCTCATTGAAAGGCTCTTGAATCTAATTCTGAATCCTGTCCTACTTCTTTAAAAAGAAAGTTCTTTCCACCTTATAACAAACCACATCCTTACTCACTTGCGCCCAAGAGGAATAGTTACCCAAAGGATATTTTTTATCAAGGAATGAAATAAGGTTTTAGAATTTCTGTACTTCCCCCTCCTTTTTTTATTCATTTTAAGCTTAGACACACAAAAAGATATTACCCTGTATACAGCATATCATAAGAGATTCAATGTAAGGTAATAATTGTACTGGGTAGAAAACAGCAAATGTTACATTTACATCAAAAATACTTATTTAGACGTACTGATATCTTAAAAATGAGAATCACTGGGCATTTCAAGGTTGGTAGGAATGATCAATGATGAGAACGATAGCTAATGTTTACACAGCATTTTAAGTTTTCCAATGGACTATTATTAACCCTAGTTTACCAATAAAGAAAAGAAGGCAGAGATAATGTAAATCATTTCTCTAGGATGACATTGCTGTGGTAGCTGAGTGGCAAAATGGAGCACTAGCCTGGAGTCTGAAAGATCTGAGTTCAAATCCAATCTCAGAAATTTACTAGCTGTGTGACCCTGGGCAAGTCACTAAACCCCTATTCATCTCAGTTTCTCGTCTGTAAAATGGGGACACACTGGAGAAGGAAATGCCAGACGACTCTAGTATAATTACCAATAAAACCCCATGATAAAATCCATGGAATGGTGCAGAATCACCTATGATGGAACAACTAAACAACAGCACTTCCAGTAAATGTCAAAGGGAGGATCTGAATTCTTTATTCTTCTTGATTCCAGATCCATTGTGGCACCACCGGGATCTATTCTAATCTGTACCTGAACAAGCATCCTCACTACAATCTTCATTACAAGTGGGCATCCAGCCTCTATAATGAGACAGAACCTCTCACATCCTGAGGCATCCCTCTTCATCATGAAACAACTCAAATGGTTTGGCTACAGCAGAGTTGGGGAACCTGTGGTCTCAAGATGACATGTGTCCTTCTAGGTCCTTTGGTACAGCTTTTTGACTGAGTCTGAGTTTTACTGTACAAATCCTTTTATTAATGGAACTGACTTATTCTGTGAAGTTTAGATTCAGCCTCAAGGCTGCAGGCTCCCCACTCCTGGGCTAGAGGTTTTCTTGTCATCAAGCCTAATCTGTACAAATTATCACAGATTTTCATCTCTTTCTTATAATATCATAAAACCATTGATTTGGAACCAGAATGGACTTTAGAAGTCAATCACTCTCTAATTTTATAGATTAGGAAATTTGCATAGAGATCAAAAAACTTGTTCAGGGTCAAACAATTGTTCTTGAGTGGAATTTGAACCCAGGTCTTCCTTACTCCAAGCCCAAAACCTCATCTACTATATGATTCTTCCTCAACCAGTATCCATTTTTCCCAACTCTGCTGTCTGGATAAAGCAGAAGGCTAGATTTCAAAGAATTTCAGAACTGCAGAGACTTCAGGAACCATCTAGTCCTGCCTTCTTTTCACTATGATCTCCAAGTAGCCATCAGTGAGGCACAGTGATGTCATGGAAAGTGAAATGAGAGTGAAGTCACAGGGTGTGAGTGAAATAAACATTCTGAAAACTAATTTGTCACTGCGAAAAATATTTTGTTGCTTGAAAGATTTTGACAAGGCCCATAAATTCTGGTCTGGGAAAATCTGTGGTTATATAATGTCCTGGGGATAAGCGAGGTATGAAGATGATGGGGAAAATTTGGAACAAACTATTCAAAACAATTTATTTTTGTACAAAAACATTATCATATTGAATAAGTAATTCTCTTATAGTCATAATTATATAAGTGATATATGGAGGAATTTTGAACAAGAAAAATCTCATAATATGATAAAATATAGTTACATAGCTCAGGGTTTGCATTTTCCTTAATCTAATTATCCTTAATAATAATCCTTAATCCAATAAAATCACAGGTACTTCATAGATAATTATTTTCCTGGAACTACTTAATCCCTCTGGGACAGTAATTCCCTCAAGGACTTTTCAATTGCAGTAACTGAAAGGAGATACCTTCTCCCCTGGATCAATACTCCAATCCCTTCAGGAAATGTCAAAAGAAAATGTTGCACTTAGGTGGATAATTTATTTCTAAAATTTCCCAAAACGCGGAGTGTCTGGTTTGACACCCTCATCAAAGATGTCTCTAATCTCAAAAAGATAATCTGCAGTAGGGAGAGGTAGATCAGTACTTACTCATATTTTTTCTACTTTAATTTTTTTCAGATACAAGTTGGGGAGTTCTGGGCCATCTCCAGTCATCTTGATGAATATCATGCCATTGAACCCAGTTGACTCAGGAGAAGAAGGTGAGATTGGTGACCTCACACAACCCTCCTTCACTCAAATACAAGTCAACTGCAAGTCACATCACCATCTGGATATCATGGTCTTCTTCGATAACAAAGCACAAGGACAAGACAAGAGGGAGTTGATTAATCATGTTCAAGGTTAATAGGGTTCAAGACATTTCCAGGCCTTTGCCTTTCACCCTCTTTTGGCTACCTTAGATATGTCAGTCCCTGCAAAGATCCCCCTGCTTTCCCCGGTTCTTTTCTTTTAGGCATTGCTACTAACTCCCTGATTAAAAAAACAAAAACATTTAGGACAGCGACATGAGGGTCAAAGTGAAGTGATTCTGTGATATCTCATGCTAAAGCCCATTTTGTCACAGTAATCGAACCATTTTCTTTGGTTTGTTGTCATCCTTCCATTCCTATCCTTAAAATGCTGTTGAGATGAGCTTATTGTAGGATGCCCTGCCAAGTCTTTTTGTTTTAAGTAAAGTAGTTCCTTTTGTCTCATTTCTAAAATCATAGAGAACTAAATCAAATTGCTAAAAAATAAGAATCATTCTCATATTGATAAATAATCAAAAGACATGAACAGGAAGCTTTCCAAGTAATCAAAGCTATCTATAGCCATTTGGGGAAAAATGCTCTGTCACCATTGATTAGAGAAATGCAAATTAAAACAATTCTGAGGTAATATCTCACACCTATCAGATTGGTTAATGTTACATAAAAGGAAAATGTCAAATGTTGGAGGGAATGAGGGAAAATTGGGGTACTAGTGCACTGTTAGTGGAGTTGGAAACTGATCCAATCATTCTTTAGAACAATTTGCATGTCCATATGGCTATAAAACTGTAAATAACTTTGACCCAGCAAAAATCACTACTAAGTCTGTAGCCCAAAGACATCCAAGAAAAAGGAAAGGGAGTCATATGTACAAAAAATATTTGCAACATCTCTTTTGTGGTATGAAAGAATATGGAAAGTAAGGGGATGCCCATCTATTGGGGAATGATCAAACAAGTTGTGGTTTATGATTATGATGGTATACTACTGTCATGTAAGAAATAATGAAAGTGATGATTTTAGAGAAACCTGGAAAGACTTATATGAACTGATGCAAAGTAAAGTGAGCAGAACCAGAAAATTATTGTACTATAATATCACTTATGTATAGAGTACTAGCTTTAGGATTCTCTTGTTGATACTTACAGTACTAGGTTAATAAGCCAAAGCAGCTGAGTTCCAATCTTAGCTCTTCCATTTACTGCCCATGTGACTGGGGTCAAGATTTCATCTCTCTGGTCCTCAGTTTCCATTTGTATAAAAAGAGAGCTCAGGAATAGATGTTAAATATGATTTCTGGTTCTAAAGCTTCCGTTTATTTATCTGTGATACCACAGAGATTCCGCAGAAGCTAGGTGAGGAGAGGTAAAGCTAAATCATCCTGACTTTCTGCTTAGTAAAACTTAAGCCATTTGGAAATTAGGAGTTGTAGTTTTTTGTTTGCTATTTGTTTTCACATACATACATATATACATGCATGCATATGTATATGTATCATGTATATATTGTTTATGTATATAATTGTATATGGGTATGTATTATATGTATGTATGTATACACATATATGCATGTACATATATACACATACATGTGTATATGTTTATACAAACACATATATAGGTATATAGATAAAGACTCTGTACACGACAACACATGAATGTCCTAATAATCTGAGGTCAAAAAAGATGAGAGACCAAGAGACCACTTAGTCCAACTCCTGTCATGTTACAATGGAAGGAACTGAGATCCAGTTAGGGCCATTCAGAGACCCTGGAGATCCCGCAGATGACAGTAGGAGACTGGAAATTTGAACTGGAGTTTGTGTTCTATGATGTCATAGCCAGCGTTCTTCCCAGTCCATCATGGTACCACCAACCATACATGGAGGAAATAGAAGAGATTTTTCTAAAGAGTCTGTTACCACCCTCTTAAAGTGGTGAAAAGAGGTATATGTGTGTATGTCTATGTATGTGTGTATGGAGATTTACATGCATATGTATATGTATAGTAAGAGGTTGGTTATAAAGAAAACATACCACTAGTCCTGGTGCCACTTGGCTCTATGGCATGGACCTAAACAGTAATAACTCACTGACCTCCCTCCTGCAAGACCAGCACACCTTTTTCAAATTGTCGATGTCTCAGACCCATAAGAAGCAGCTGATCCCTTTATATCCTGAAATAAAAATGAAAAAAAGCTTTCGAATTTGGCCTGAGGCTTGGGAGCTGAAGGAGCCAGGTGAGCCTTTGTGTTTGGCAGGCTCTGAGAGCCAGTCGGGGTACATTCAGAAGCCTGAGAGCAAACTCATTAGAGTCTCTCTTTGGGGCCTACTTCCCACTTTATTGCTTCTTCTATCCAGTTCCATGTAGCTCCGAGCTTGTGACTAACATGTAATATGGACCTGGGGATGCAATATATCTCTGTCTTTCAAGAATGGGCCCAGGTAGGTTAAGAGAGATTCATGATAAGGCTGGCTTCAGGGAGGTATGTATTTAAGCCCAGCAAGTCTTGAAGAACACTGAATAAGTATTAGGGAAAGGGGGTTTTGATCATAGAGCCAGCAAGGCTCCACCAAGAACTAGTCATGACAGGCTAACTTTGCTTCCTTTTCCTACAGGCTTACTACTTAAATAAAGAGGTCTTTCAGTGTCATATAAGTAACAATGACT
>CM053769.1:96731064-96758698 GCA_028658325.1 Potorous gilbertii | reverse complement strand
ATTTCTTGATTTCTCAGAAAGTCATTACCCTCCATCTGTTCCATTCCAATTTTGAGAGAACTATTTTCTTCAGTGAGCTTTTGCACCTCGTTTTCCACTTGGCTAATTCTGCTTTTGAAAGCATTCTTCTCCTCATTGGTTTTTTGAACCTCTTTTGCCAATTGAGTTAGCTTATTTTTCACTGTGTTGTTGTGTGGCTTCCACTGTTCCAGAATTTGTCAGGAGTTCTTTTTAGAGGAAATCCATGGGCTGTGGGTTCGGAGCTAGCAAATGTGAGTCTTTCTACTCCACCATCTTGGCTCTGCCTCCTTTAACTTTTTGCATCAAAATTTGGTTGCTATGGCATTTGGTGTATTATTATTCATGATTGATAATTCTCTATTTTTATGATCTTTTAATAAAATGTAAATTTCCTTTATTACCTCTTTCAATTAAGTGTATTTTGCCTTTTGCTTTTTCTGAGGTCAAGACTGCTACCTCTACTTTTGTGTGTTTGTGTTTGTTTCAGCTAAAGCATAATAGATTTTTCCAGAGCCCCTTTTATAAAAGTCAGGGATATTCCTATGATTCAATGGTATTTTTAAGAATATTTTTGGACTACGATTTCTATTTTATTCTGCTATTCACTTCCATTTTATAGGTGACTCCATCCCATTCATCTTCACACTTATGATTACTGCATATTTATTTCCATCCTATTTTTTCTGCTTCTCTTTTACTTCCTCTTTTTATCCTATCCCTCCTATGAAGTATATTTTGACCCTTACCTTCTTTTAACTACTTTCTCTATTTTCACACCTCTACTTTTTTCTTCTTCCTTTCCCCCTCCTCTTTAACTATTGAGAAAGACAGATTTCTATTAACAATTAAATTCACACACATGTGTCTATCTGTGAAATATCCATACACACATGTGTGCATATATATATATATATGCCATTTATATATATAAACCATAGTCTCTCTCTCTCTCTCTCTCTATATATATATATACACACACACACACACACACACACACACACACACACACACACACACCATTTCACCACTTTCCCCTCCACTCTAAAAGAGAATTATGAAAAAAAAGGAGTCAACAACTTTGAAAACTGCTCACAAAGTTGAATTAGTGAAATGGACATGGAGATACAAAACTCCATGAAGTAAACAGCTAGTGAAAAAGTACAACTGGACAAATAAAAAAGAAAATTAAAAAGCTAATTGAGGAAAACAACCCCTTACAAGTTAGATTTGGGCAAGTGGAAACAGATGATTCCATGAGACAACAACAATCAATCAAACACATTCAAAAGAATGAAAAAATGGAAGAAAACTTAAACTACCCCTTGGGAAAAACTGACATGGAACATAATCCAGGAGAGACAGTATCAGAATAATTGGATTGCCTGAAAGTCATAATCAAAAGGATAGCATTCACAGCATCATTCGGGAAATTCCCAAAGGAAACTGCTCTGATGCTTGCAACCAGAGGGGAAAATAGGCACTGAAAGAATTCACTTATCACCTCAAGAAAGGTATCCCAAAATAAAAACTTCAAGGAACATTATAGCTAGATTTCAGAATTATCAAGGTAAATAAAAAATAGTAGTGGCCAGAAAGAAGCAATTCAATTGTTGGGGAGCCACAATCAGGATTACATAGATGTGGGAAGCTACAAAATTGAAGTATCAAAGGTCATGGAACATGATGTTCCAGAAGATTAAGGAGCTAGTACTACAACCAAGAATCACTTTTTTGGCAAAATTAAGCATAACACGTCAAGAAAAAAAAAAAACTAATCATTCAATGATACACAAATTTTCCAAGTTTTTATAAGAAGAGCAGAACTAAAAGAAAATTTTAACCTTTAATATCAAGGTACCATTTGAAACCTACTATCTTTTCAATGGGAGCTTATCTGCTGGTTCTCAGGTGGGGGCAGGGTTGCCTCCGAGGCTCAGTTCCCTCAGGGGGTTTATGCAGAGATCTTTTGTAGTGGAGTTGGGGTGGAGCTCCTGCCTGCTCTGCGGGCTTCTGGCCAAGTGGCCTCTGCCTCTCCCGCGGCCGCAGCCTCCTGAGGGGGTCCGAGTCCCGGAGATACCCCGCTCCCCTCTCAGCCCGTCTCTCTCACTGACCTGTGCGTCTGTGGGTGGAGGGACCTTCACAGCCACCGGAGATTCAGGTCCCTGACGCCTGCTTGGGTCTGCTCGCTCCTCTCAGTGCCACGTGGCCGGGGCGGGGAAGGGGAGCGCTCCTCAGGGCAGGGCACAGCTCCTGTCTGGGGTACCTTTGCGGTGGGTTTTTCAGGGCTCTCTGCAATGGAAATCTCCTTCACTGTGTTGCTGCGCGGCTTCCACTGTTCCAGAATTTGTCAGGAGTTCTTTTTACAGGAAATCTATAGGCTGTGGATTTGGAGCTAGCAAATGTGAGTCTTTCTACTCCGCCATCTTGGCTCTGCCCCCCTAACCCTACTATCTTTAATATTGGCTCTACAAGGGAATCATATACATAATCAGTTAAACATAGAAAGCTTTCTTACATGACAAGGAATAAGGAGGGGAAGAGATCGACTTAAGGAGAAAGGGTTTTTGTAAACTGACAGAAGAAAGGGTAGGCCAAGGGAGGTGGGAGACAGAAGGAAAATACTGGTGATTAGGGAAAAGGTGAATGGAGAGACAGGACAGACATAGTCTGTCA
Source organism: Potorous gilbertii (assembly GCA_028658325.1). Taxonomy (NCBI): domain Eukaryota; kingdom Metazoa; phylum Chordata; class Mammalia; order Diprotodontia; family Potoroidae; genus Potorous; species Potorous gilbertii. The sequence goes on along the minus strand of CM053769.1, from coordinate 96,756,004 downwards.
GATCTATGAAAGGGTTAAAAATTTGTGACCAAGCAAGATATAGAGAGCATTGTGAACGTTAAATAAATAATATTTATTATATTAAATTAGAATATAAGATTTTCTAAACAAATAAAACCAATGCAACTAAGATTAGAGGGAAAGCAGAAAGATAAGAAACAATCTTTATAGACATTATATCTGATAAAAGCTTTATTTCTCAAATTGTAAAGAACTGAATCAAACTTACAAGAATATAAGCCATGCCTCAATTGATAAATGGTCAAAGCCTGGAGATAGAAAGCTTTCAGATGAAAAACTCTTCAAATTGTTGAAAACTGGTCTTGCCTCTCCTTTGAATTGTTCTTTTTTTTTTGTTCTCCGGGAAGATGGTTCATAGTTACTGCCATTTTTCTTATTACCACTATTCTAATTATTCTCCTTATCATGAGACTTCATTAATTGCTCTATACCAAAAGCATATAGAATATATTCCACCAGTGCTTGTTGAGTTTCTATTATGTTTTGTTTTCTTTACTTCTTTGGCTCTTGTTCTAGCACTTCATCTCATATGTGGAAATTTCCCTTCCTTGCAACTCTTTTCTTCTGTAGACATCATTACACCATTTACTATCACCTTTTTCAAACTTTCATTTCCCTCAATCAACAATGGTGCACTGAGTTATCCTGAATAAAAGACAGGGTTCCCTCCCATTAGACTGAAACTTACATGAGTTATTGAAGTTGTGTCATTTGCAGAGTGCTAGGAAAATCTGGTTTGACACACTTGTAGATCCATTTCATTAGTTCCACACCCAAATGTATGATTGTCCAAGATCTAAAAGAATAACAACAAACACCAATGGGATTTGTTTTCTAAATTAAGGCTTTATTTATCACAGATGAACTGGAATATTAATGACTTTTGATTCTCTTGGCAAGGGTATCAAAGTGGCAGCTAAGTGTGCTGCAGTCCCCCCTCTGAATAAAAGTCTCATATCTCAAACAAAATGGGTTTCCCTTGATTTTTAAAAGTAAAATGATGAGGAAATAACAATGTAGTGACAGAATAAAAGGCAAGAGAAGGAGTAGAAAGACGACCTTGAAGACAGAGACATTCGAAATATACAAAAGAAGGTAGAAAGAGAAACACAGAAACGGAATGCAAAGGAAATTAAATACAAGAAGAATAGAGAGGATGATGGATAGAAATGATAAAGCAGAGACATACAGAGAGAAATAAGAAAAGAGTTAACAACAGAAAGAGAAAAAGAGAGAGGAGGGTCATAGGGAAAGAAATCATACAACTCCTCAGCATTCATGTAGAAGGCAAAACAAGCAGACAAATAGAGTAATAAAATCAGAAGAAATATGAAAGTTGATTCTAAAATGCGTTTTATTCTGAAAGATTTGTAGCATATACAACCCAAATGCACAGGCCAACAACCAGACTTATTAAAAAACTGTTTTCTCCATGAGGTATTGTAACTCTACCATGATGACTCATTTGTGAAATACCTTTTGCTTTCAGACTTCAACTTGTTTAGAGGCCCCTTCCCATTTTTCCTGAGTTTCTCAACCCTGTCTACTCTATATACACTTCTCCATCCATAACCATAAGATTTTATATTTATTTACCTAATGATTTCCATGTTTCAATCCTCTTTTCTTACAATTTTGGGAGACAGGAAGGAAAAGAATTATCTTCTCCATTTTATAGTGGCAAGAAATAAATCTGAGAGATGGAAAGTGGTCTGCTTATCGTCATACTGCTCATTAAAGGTGAACTCAACCCTTCCACCTCTGTTGCTAGTGTGAGATGTTAAATTTTTTGTGTAGCTTGGATACCTTTGATCCTCAGTTCAGTGAAACCCATAGATCTTTCATAAGAATAGTTTTTAAATATATAAAATAAAATATATAAGCTAGCAAAAAATAATCATATTAAGTGACAGAATATATTACGTGTGCATGTATGAAGAGAGAGACAGAGACAGTGAGGAAGAGAGACAAAGACAGAAACAGACAGAGAGACACAGAAAAACAGAGGAAGAATTGTTCTATGTATTCAAAGAGGACCAAAGTGACATCACTATATTGAGATCGATGTATAACACGTCTGACCGCGTCTGAACGAACCAATATAAACTTGGAAGTGCAGGAGAAAAGAGATATTAATCCGCTACCAAACTGACGGTGTGTGGAATCGTTATGTTGATTTCATTGATATTGACTGTGAATCCTGGACAACTAGAACAGCCTCAAATAGTTTTTATGAACATTTGGAGTGGAGATGTTTCTAATGTACATCTCAGGTTTCTTTTGAGCTGCTGACATTCTGCATTGTTCATAGAACATAGCACATTCTTTTTTCTTTGTTTTTAATTTAATTCATTTATTTGTTTTCTGTTTTCAATAATAACTTCCATAAGTTTTAAATATTCTCCCCTCCCTCCCCAAGGTGGCATGCAATTTTATATGGGTTCGACACATACATTCTTATTAAAGTCATTTTCACGTTAGTCTTGTCACATAGAATTAAAATGAATGGAAGAAATCATAAGGAAAAACAAAACACAAAAGAAAAGAATCTACTTCAACCTGCGTCCCAATTCCACAGATTTTTTCCTCTGGATGTGGATGGCATTTTGCATCAAGACTCTTTTGGGAATGTTTTAGGTCCTTGCATTGAAGTGAAGTGCTGAGTCTGTCAGAAACAGTCCTTGCAGCCTGCGGCTGTTACTGTGTATAATGTTCTCCTGGTTCTGCTCATTTCACTAAGCATCAGTTCATGTAAGTCTTTCTAGGCTTTTCTGAAGTACGCCTAGTGTGGGATGTTGAACTTTTTGTCCATCTTGGATAGCTTTGATCCCCAGTTCAGTGAAGTCCATAGACCCATTATCAGAATAATTTTTTAAATTGTTTTAATGATTTTAAAACATTTCTTATAGCACAATAGTATTCCATTACATTTGTATACCACAACTGAGTATAGTGAAATCTTTGAGGCAGGAACACCCTGCTGGGTGGTTCTCTGACAATGTCTCCTGTGTTTCAGATATATTCAAAAGATCTCCAGAGAGACCTTGAGAGTGTCCTTGTATTGCTTATCCTAACCTCTCTGTAAAGCAATTGCTTGTATGAGTTCTTGAGAAAATAGTCTTTTAGGCAAACGTACATTTGACATTGAAATACTGCGTCCATTCCAGTGGATTTGTGCTCTTTGCAGTAGCATTTGAATGCTTAGAAGGTTGGATCAAGAATTGACCCCGGTGTTCCATACTTTATGTTGCCCAGTGATATTCTGACTCTTTCTAAGACAATTCAAATGGAAGAAGTTCAGATTCCTGGCATTGTGCTGGTATACTTGTCCAGGTTTCACAGTTATGCAGCAAGGAGGTCAATATAATGACTCCACAGACCTTCAGTTTGGTATTGGTCTAAAACTTCTTTTCTCCTGAACTTTCCTTCAGAGACTCCCCAAAAATGAACTTGTTCTGTCAACATATGCATCAACCTGCTCACACACACACACACACACACACACACACACATATATATATGTATATATATATATATGTATGTATGTATGTATGTATGTGTCTGTGTGCGTTAAATTTAAAGAACCTATATTCTGGAGTTTTGTTTTCTAATCCACTACAGAAGAGTGTGTAGATAGGATTATACTTAGTGTTAGCTAGGACTTTTGAAAAATGATGATGAGGAAACATGAGGAAAAGATGAAGCAGAGGAGGAAGAAGAGAGGGCTGAAAATTCTGGGCACAAGAAATGCAATACACATGTATACATCCCTTTAAGGTTTGCACAGTGTTTTGTACATGGCATCCTGATGGCAGTCCTTATCTGAGCTAAGCTAGCAAGGGCACAGACTTTAGAAGTCTCATGTGAGTCTAACCCAGAGTGTACTCAGAGGCAAAAAGGGTACAATGATTGCTCCTCAAAAAGAAGTGAACACTCTCCTTTACCTTTGGTTCTAAATTTTGACCTAATTTTTTCCTAGGACTCCCTTCCATTTACTTTCTTGACTTGTATGCTGTCCTGATATGAGAGATTCTTTTGTATTGACCCATCTGTAGGACATGCCTTCAGGTCCAGCAAATGTGGCATTTCCTCCAGGAAGACTACTCTGCTACACATACATATATACATACACTTTTATGCACGCAAAAACATACACACTAATGTACACATCTGAAAAGAGAACAGTCCTCCTTTCTCCCCATCCATACTTAAACATTATCTTAAAATTTCTCTTATATACAGACTTCTTTCAGTTTTTCATTCTTTCTGACTCTGTGTATCTCTCTTCCCTGCAACTAGACTCTGGGTCCTCTCTGTGTTGGAGCTGTCTTCTACTATTTAGGGACAGGAATCTATTAATATCTGTGTCCATGACTTTCTCATTGTAGGTTGATAATCCAGACTACTTGTCATGCATTTAATCATGGGGATTCCTTTATCTACATTTTGAATCCAATAGTTTCAGAGATCCCTAACACCTCACAAGTAAGAGAATTCTGGAAAATTCACTTTTTTCCACCTGATACATCTTCCCCACCCTTCCCACCACCAAAAATTTTAAGGGAATGTCTCAAAGATATGGAGAATTAGAAATAGTAGGTTACTGAATCAAGTATTAAATCTGTTGGATGAAATTTAGCTTCTTTTTTTCGGAACGTAGAAAATTTCACTGTATTTTCAGTTTAACTCATTTTAAAAAAAGTGAAATTACTACTACATGTCAGACACTGTGCTAGGTTCTGAGGATACACACACAAAAAAATAATTCCCTAATCTTAAAAAGCTTACAAGTGATCAACAAGTATTTATTAAGCACTTCCTGTGCTTAATAAATTCTGATAGGTTGTGGGAGCATATTGGGACATGATGAAAAGTCCCAGCACTCAAATTATCCCCCATGACTAGAAAGTTCTCCCTCTTCACCAATGTCTCTTGCCTTCCTTCAATTCTCAACTGGAATTTCATCTTCTTCACAAAGATTTTTCTTGTCACCTTCAATGCTAGCATTTTCTATGTGTGATTACTTCTCACTTTCCTCCTTATATCTAATATAATTACAGTTGTTTGGGTTTTGTATTCCCCAACATAATGTTAACTTCTCAAGTTCTGTATCGTTGTTGGCATATATTAAACAAATAAATTATTATTGATTAACTATCAGCAAGAATGTATTAAGCTCCTATTATGTGAGGTAGGGAGCCACGTGCGCAAAGACAAAATTAAAAGTCCTCATTTTTAAGGAATAAATGTTCTAATGGATTATATATGGTATTAAAAAGAGACTTCAAGAAGAGGACATTAACGACTGAGGGGACATTGAGGGTGTAGCGCCTAAAGTCTGATATTAAAGATATCAGGGCTTTCCAGAAGCAGATATGAAGATGGGAGTAGGATGGATTCCAAACATTTCATTTGAGATCATGAAAGGACTCTGAACATTATCTGCAGCTACTCTTGTTCTCTCTGAGCAGTTACCTGCCCCTCCTACATCTATGAAGCAGAAAATGACAGGGTTAGGAATTTCCTTCGAAATCATCTAATCCTAGGCAAGAATCCCAAAGACAAAACTGACAATTACAAAATAGAAATCATGAATTATGTAGGATTTGTGTGTTTGTGTGTACATGAATACATATTTGTGTATGTATATGCATATACACATATACACATGTACATGTGCATATATAAATGTGTATATGAGCATGTGTGCATACATGTATGTATAAATGTAGTTGTGTGTGTTTATATATGTATGTACATACATATGTGTGTATGCACATACATACATAAATGCATATGTGTAAACACACAGAAACGTGTATGTGTGTGTGTATTTTTCTCTGTGAAAACAATTCCGTGAATATTGGAAGCATTTTATAGGTTATCTTCTTCAGTGAATCAAAATTCTCATGATCATAATCACAATATCTCATTTGATCTCCATAGCAACCATGGCAGATGGACGTTGTTATTGTTGTTATTCAAGGATTATATCAAATTCGGAGTGTAATATATGGTTGAAATTTCTCAAATTGTCAGCAATTCATGTTTCCAATTCACCATAAGGATTAAACTTTTGTCCTAGAATTATTTCTGCTGTACAGTCAGATGCAGGCCTTGTAACCCTAATGCTCATTTGCAATCTTTCAGCTTAACCTTCGCTCCTCTTTTGCTTATAATTTCCTGTAACCAAATCTAGTACTAAAGTGATCACACAATCGGGAAATTATGATGTGTTCTTATAACTGAATGTCAGACTGTGGTGAAAACTGTGATTTCTAAGCTTCCTCATTACAAACCATTTTGAAACCATAACCAACCATCACAACCCTTATGTTGCAAAATTCATGCTGCTTTCCAGTTTAAACTTAGCCTCCAGTTGATTACTGGAAGACAGTGGCAGAAAAAAAAATTCAGAAGGCAAAAAATAAATACTATTTTCTATCTAGAAGATTTTCCAGTGAACTCATTGGTAAAACCAGCCACTCACTACAGTTTATGTGAGAGAATGCCCTGTGTGCCAGTGGTCAAAGAGAAGGAAAATTACATCTAAGAGAGTCTTTCTTAAAAACTTAGCTTATTTTTAGGTTCTTTTATAATGAAGCAACCTAACAAAGTGAAAATTACATGCTTTCCCTTCAATAAAATTCATACCATTTTTCCATAAAAAGTCAATATTTTATATCGTAACTAAGTATTCATTTTGGCCAGTAACTTAGTATGATAAAAAGTAATTAACTACATTATCTCAGCAAAAGTATTCATACAATTTTTTGAACATTTGCCCCACATAAATATGTGAGAATTTCCACTTTATTCTTCCTTTACATTAAAGTAAAAATTCAGTGAAGAATTAGATTTAAGACAACGTCTAGGTTTGGTCCAATTTTTAGAAACCTTCTTACAAATAAAAAAGTCTAACATTGAAGCGAAATTTATATATGATTATTATGTTATGGTATATTCAATATTATTTTATTAAAATATAATCTATACTCAACAAATTTATCAGTAGAAAGAAATTAAATATGAAATCTTGCAGACAACAGCAAGATATCAGATCTTAATAGATAATTTCTTTGAACTCTGATACAATGTTGCAGATATGCAGATACATTATTTACAAATATTTCATAATTAGAGCTATAAGATTTTATATTCATAGTTTATATTATTGCAGGTAGAATAAAATTTTATCTTTCATAATTATGGAATATAAATTTTAATTTGTAGATTGTTTAAGGCTAATTTTATCGTTGTAGATTTATAAGCAATTAATGTATGTCTAATTAAATTACCAAAAGGAGTTCAAAATAAATGAATTTTGTCATCGTTGTTACCGCTGCTATTGTTGTCTAAATAGTTTCAGGGAACACAAAGTATTAGAAACCACTGCCCTTACAAGATGTAGGTGGGGAAAAATTGCAAGCAAAGGATGTGGAGTAAATGAAGACAAGACCTTACATGTAGTGGCAGCAAAGAAGAATATGGGTCATGGAGACAGAAAAGCTTAAAGGGTCATGCCTGGGATGGTGGTAGCACAATATCCAGGAACCAATGTAGGGCTACTTGTCTACGCTGGATGGAAACAGGGAGTAATAGGCAGGAATATCAACCAGAAGTGCAGTGAGAGTATAGATCTCAGGAATCATAAAGTGGATATTGAAATGGCCCCAAGACACTCAACAGTTCTTTTAGCGACAAGGATTTGACTAGTTACAGTATTGAACCATTTAGGAATTCTGTGACCAAACCTACGAGGAGGAGAAAAGAATTCCTACTTGGAAGTTTAGAATATGATCATTCGCTTACAAGGTAGTCTATTAACCATTTTTTAAGTGCTTTACCTGCTTTTCAATAAACTTATACCATCCTAATACCCTGATAGTGACAATTGTTTCTGGAATAATGAATATTGAGAAACATAAACCAGATTCTGGTATCTCCAGATGTATTTCTGAATGGGAGACTATGAGGTTGAAATTGAGACTACTTCCAGATTAAACTTAGATATTCATAAATTACATAGCACATAGTAGGCTGGATATAAATGTATCTTTATTACTTTTATCTTCATCATCATCATCATCATCATCATCATTCACACAGCCCTTGAAGGTAGTTCTTACTATTTTTTCTATTTTACAGATATAAAACCAAGACAGCTACACTAAGTGACTTGCCAGGGTTATATAGCTGATGAGTGTTAGGGGCAGAATTTACACTCAGGTCTTTCTGACTCCAGGTCTAGCACTAGCCACTTGTGACAACCTCCCCACTAGATTTTTGAGTTCTTTGAGGCCAAGGACTGCCTTTTAATTCTTGTTTTGTAACCCCAGTGTTTAGCACAGTGCCTCACACATAGTAAGCATTTAATTAATGTTTATTATTGGTTGATGGTTGGTTCTCTTTATACTTCTTTCTTTCTTATGCCACTAATGTATTAGTTCTCATGGGGAATTGAATAGTAATGAAAATGCTACATCCTTAACCATCATTTCTAAGAAACTGTTTGAACTTTTCTCACGTTCCTCTATGAACTTTCTCTGGAAAAGGAGTCAGTATCATTTTTCAATTGTCACTTCCAACCCTTCCTGTTTCTACCTATACATAGAACACTGTGCTCTTTTTAATTTTATTCTATCAAAATATAGCATCTAAGCTAGCACTGGAAGAGTTTGTCAAATAACCTCTGAGAATTTCCTTTTTTCTCAAGAAATTTGTGATTCTTCTGTCATCTCCATACTCAACTTTTATAATTTTAAACTATGGGACATGAATTTACAACCTCTCCTCGATTATCCCAAATACCATTGATGATTCAAAAAATATATTATTTCACTGCACTATTCTTTTCATGACCCAATCTTAACATTTCCCATGACCTGTTGTTACACCTCATGCTTGAGTTACTAACACCATCCTCCTTATCCACTCTATGCAAAGAGGGTGGAGAATTCCTCACAGACACACCATTTAAGGAGGGTATTGAGGCCAGAAAACTCATCATTTTCTTTCCAGGTGAACTTCTGGAAATTTATCCACCATAATTAAAAGATTTCTTTGTCTTGGAAAATGTCATACCATATGAATAGCCTTTGCCCATGAGACATATCTAAATGAAGAGCTTGGGTCAGACCTAAAACTACACAAATGGAGCTGGTTTGTACCATCACAAAAGCAGCAATTGCCAACTTTCTAGTGTGAGAAATTGCATATCAGAAATTCATAAAAGCTACTAAAAGGGCTAACGTTATCATTTTTTGATTATCTAGATAGTTTTCAACATTAATTTTAGTAAGCTTTTGAGTTCCAAAGTTTTATCCTTCCTTAACTTTCTTCCCCCTTCACCAAAACAGCAAGCAATCTGATATAGATTCTGCCCATACAATCATGTTAAACATATATTCACATCAGTGTGTTGTGAAAGAAGGATCTGACCAAAAGAGGGAAAACCATAAGAAAGAACAAAAGGAAAGACAAAAAAATGAAAATAATATATTTTCATCTGCATTCAAACTGTATATTTTCTTCTCTGGATGTGGTTAATATTTTCTATCATCAGTCTTTTAGAATTGCCTTGGTTCATTGTATTGATGAGAAGAACTCTTTATCATAGCTGAGAGTTGCACAATGATGCTGTTGCAATGTCCAATATTATCATAGTTCTGTCCACTTCACTCAGTATCAGTTCATGTAAGTCTTTCCAGGTTTTTTTTCTACTTAACTCTTCCTGCTTATCATTTCTTATGGAACAACTGTGTTTCATTGCATTCATTTACAACAATTTTTTCAGCCATTCCCTGGTTGATGAACATTCTTTAAATTTCTAAATCTTTACCTCCATGACAAGAGCTGCTATAAACTTTTTGTACATGTGTCCATTTACCCTCTTTTATGATCTTTTTAGGATACAAAACTTTTTGGGATAATAGCATTGCTAGATCAAAAGGTATGCACATCTTGCTTGCCCTTTAGGCATAGTTACAAATTACTCTCCAGAATGGGTGGACCAGTTCACAGCTGATATTACCATTTTTCTACATCTTTTTCAATAGCTATCATTTTTCTTTTCTGTCACATTAGCCAATCTAATAGGTGTGAGATGATAATTCAGAGTTGTTTTGATATTCATTTCGCTAATCAACAGTGATTTAAATCATTCTGATATGACTACAGAGAGCTTTAATTTTTTCATCTGAAAACTGCTTTTGAATATTCATCAACTGGGGAATAGCTTATCTCCCTAAATCTAATGTCCTTTGCATGATATTTAATTTGATAGAATATTGTGTATAAACATTATTGTTCAATCTTCAGTTTTCAGGTAAACCAATGATATCAAAGGGTGATATTTTGACTTGTGCATGAAATGAATTTAAATGTGGCAAAATTTTTAACTTCCCTTTCCTTGAATTACTGAAGTCTAGTGGCAAGACAAAAATCAAGATGAATGATGATGATCCAGGATGCAGTGAATTACCTTGGTATCTTTGATGTCTGACTAAGTTTTAAGCATTTAAACGTTCCTACATCAGCCACTTACATGACTGTTGGAGCAACTTTTACTCATCTGTGTAGAGGAAGGTCTTCACATGGTTGTGATAGACAACCCATCTAACTTACGATCTAGTTTAAGACATATCAGTCACCCTCAGTCTGGTCTAGCCTGTCTGATAAGATGGTTTACCTAGCCCATGCTACAGATTCTTGAAGCCACAGGGAGAGTTGAGCGAAAAGCAGATACCAAACGTAAATGAGGAGTCTTAAAATGGTTTCAGTCCACCCTCATGTAAGAGGTGGTAGTCCTCTCTGAATACCCAAGTTATTCAGAAGGAAAGTGTACTGCATGGGATGATTATATATTTATCTGATCCTAGGAAAATTGGTGTTTGGATGAAAATGTCCAAGAAATCATTGTGTTTGGTTTGCTTCATAATGAAGAAGATTGTGGTGATGATGGAGATGATGGGGATATTGATGGTGGTGGCAGTGAGAGTATCGCTAAAAATATGAACTATATGATATACTATGATGGTTATTACATAATAGACATGATTTGTCACTCTTCAGATAATATGAAATTTTGTGTTTAGTAGGACCTTCTAGAATTTGTGTTACCTTTTTGCAGAACACAATGAGGCACCAGGGAAGAGCTTTGAACTGAAGAACACAGGGACAACCCAGCATAGAACATATTGTTTTTGGAAGCGTTAAATAGTGACTTCTAAATGTAAGTCATTCCACCTTCTAAGTATAAATGCACATGCCTTTACACACATGTACACACACATAAACATTTGTGTGTGCAACTTTGAGGTTAAATAGTTAAAATTCTGCATTTTCCAATATACTGCAAAATTCATGATTGCAATTCTTAAATATTGTGAATATGCTGATTTGTTTAATTTATTCTTCTAAAACGCTATTTTGCATATGGAATTCTTGAATTCTTTAGCTTCAAATGCATAAATTAGGTTATGATTCAGAACTAAACAAAACATTAGATTGTAACAGCCTCCACAGATGTCCACAGATGTTTTATTGGAAGCTGATGTTTGAAACAGGACATGCAGTGTGATATAAATCAAATATGTATGATGAGAAGAATGTATTGGTTTTCACGGGGTCTTCTTACTGCAATAAATAGCATTCTAAAAATAAAAGTAAGGGATAATAGGATAAATATAGAAGAAATACAGAATAAATTGATAGGAAATAGTTACAGGAAAAAATGCAGCTATTTAGGTGCCTCTCATTATCATTCTTCCCCCTTCCTAGGTAAATGATTTAAACTTAATTGAAATTGCCCAGTTCTTTGTCAAACCTTAAAATTTGTAGCATAAATGCATCTAAGAGACATCTAATCCAGCCCCCTCCACATTTTATAAATGGTGAAACTGAGGACCAGAAAAAGGAAGTGACTTATTCAAGTCAATGGAGATGTTAAGTAACAAAAGTTGGATTTGAATCAAGGTCCTCTGACTCCATTTCCAGGGATTGTTCTGCAACACCATATGTTGACTTAATCTCTGTAACTTTTAACAGACAATAATTATATCTCTGTGACTCTACTAATAGGCATACTAATACAGATGATGATGTTGATGATGATGAAGAAAGCTACCTTATTTATATGCATATAAATGTATATTTACATCCATGTGTGTGTGTGTGTGTGTGTGTGTGTGTGTGTGTGTGTGTGAAGGAGAAGGAGTCATCAAATAAAAGGATGGAAGACTATTGCATTTAGGTACCATTATAGACTCAGTGTAGCTAATTGCATTGATTACCATTAATAGTTCTTTCCTCCTGATCACCTCATTTGCTGGTTCCTATATAAAAATATAAATATATTTGCTTACAAAATATAACATATGCAAAATATACAGGATATTTATCCATATACATATCTATCACTATCTCTCTGGGGTTTTTTTCAGTTTTTTCTTTCTGTTTCTTTTTTGATATATAGAAATCATATGTCTCTATATAGATACACACACATATAGGCATATTCCTATTTTTTTTCTTGTGCTCAAGTAGAATGTAAGCTTTCTGAGGCAGAAACTCTCTCACTTTCATCTCTCTATTTCTCCTAACTGACTAGCAAATGTCTGGCACAGAATAACATGATGGTTGAAATCAGAAACAAATGAAGTCTAAGTTTTTGAATTTATCTTTTCCCCCCTTATCAATACATGACAATTGCATAACAAATCAATACCATAACTGGCACTGATTCCAAAATACAGGAGAAGACAGATTTGTATTCATTAAAAATAAAACAATGAACAGGATATGAACTAAGATACAAGATTAAGTAACATGATTTCTAATTGGAGGGAAGATTAAGGGCTTCCTGAATTAGAAAGGAGATGAGTATGTTTTGGGAGCTGGGAAGGCTGAGAGTAAGCAGGCAGACTTTTCCAAATGTGAAACAAGATGTCAATTCCAATGTGATTATCAAGGACATAGGATTTAAATAAAAATTAAATGCAGATTTCAAAATGAAGTCAGTTTTACAATATGGAGTCAAGTTGGTTCACACAATTCCTACAAATCATTCAATTTCCCTTTTGATTCATAACAGAGGGAAATAATCCTCTCTACTCATTGATCATTTATTTAAAAGTCAAAGTTATATGGTTTTTGATATGCTAACACTCACTATCAACATTGCATAACAAGAAAAGACCACCGGGAAGCATGCTCTTTCACAGCTCAATATAACTGCTAACAAAGTCTAAGGAAAATAATGATGATATGCAAACCTTGTTTATAGGTAAACTAAGACAGGCTAGAAATTGAACTACTTAGAGGGCTCACAATCGACTTACATTAAAAGGAGAGATGTAAATACTACCAAGGCAACCGAAAAAAATCAGCAAACCAACATCTTGAAACAAAAAGGCAAAGCAATACAAAGATGATCAGTAGTATTAAGTGATATCAAGTCTCCTTACATCCTAGTAAGTCAATCCAAATGTTCATTTAATCACAATTTGTTTTGAGTCCCTGATACCTCTGATAGATGTCTGGACCCTGGAAAATCTTCTCTTGGACAGTCTGAAATAGATCACCTTTTAAGAGGGCACTACTTCTCTAGTTCCAAATCAGTTGCAGAGGTTTCATGTCAATTGTGCTAAAATTTGTCAGATAGAATACTAAGTATAATTTAATACAACCTACAATGTTTATTTTTTTTTGGAAAAAATTAGTTCATATAATGAAAACAAGTTCAAGAGATAATGTCAGAGACATTAAAGCTTTCTGAAAAGAGGGCAGAGTAGGTCAGAGATGTTCAGGCTCTACAAATTTCCTCCACAAACATGCATAAAATCACTATGAAAGTAATGTAGAGCATCAAAACATAAAAGTGTAAAGCACTTGTCTTCCTAAAACATCTTGAGAGGAGCTCAGAGAAAACTCTAGGTGCTAGTCTGAGTGAAATGAAATACCTCCAGGCTGACTCACTGAATCAACAAACAGTAGGCTCTGAGAGAATCAGATTAGGCCTCCAAAAATTTCATCTCAACTTTCACCTTAATTTGGCCTCAAGAAATTTCACCCCATCAACTGTTACCTAACAAAATTTCATCTGAAGACCAACAAATGGGAGAGGTGGTGGAGGCAACATGGCAAAGCAGAAACAGGAACCTGCCTGAGCTATGCCCCCAAGTACCTCAAAATACCCATCAAAATGACTCTAACCAAATTCTAGAACAGCAGAAATCACAAAATGACAGAGTGAAAGAGATTTCCAGACCAAGACAATCTGGAAATCAAACAGGAAGGATTTATTGCACTGGGTTCAAAAGGAGTGTAGTCCAGTGTGCTCCATGCTAGCACAGATGGAACAGAAGTGGGCCTCAGGACCCTGAATCACTAGCAGCTATAGCAGTTTTCAGACTTCTTAAACCACAAACACAAAAGACAAATTCAAAAGTCAGTGGGAAAGCACTATAAAATGGGTGAGAGGAATGTGGTCTGGTCCTGGCCCCAGGGTTATGGCAGCCAATGCCACAGAGCCAGCTGTTTCTGGAGTTCTCAGCCTACGCATGGTGGGGTTGCTGATCTGGGTTGCAGTCCTGGATGACGATCTTGGCGGAAAAAGTTCTGGCATGACCGAGGTGGTGGTGGCTATGGAGAGGGAATCTTATTCACAGTTTTAGGGCAAAAAAGAGAGCTTCTGGCTGTTCACAGAACAGCAGACAGGCCAGGAGAGGAGGAAATACCTCTCTTTTGATCATACCACGTTGGAGGTATTTACAGGTCCCTGGAGATATCTCTGGAAACAGCTACACAAAGTCCTCGAAACTTGGAGCAGTGAATGAACCCTCCACTTAACAAAGAGTTCAAAAGTCAAGTAACTGGTTGGGAAAATGACAAAACAGGAGAAAAACAGATGATTACTTTCTTAGTGGAAAAGTATTTTGCCACAATGAGGGAGATCAACACATACAAGGAGAGGAAGATCAAAGCATACAACCAGTAAAAGGTCAAAGTGTACAACCAGAGGAAGACAACAATGTCAACACTCCTACATCCAAAGTCTCCAAGAAAAAATATGAAATGGTATCAGATAATGGAAGACCTCAAAAATTGTTTTGAAAATCAAGTACAAGAAGTAGAGGAAAAATGGGGAAGAGAAATATGAGTGACAGAAGAAAATCATGAAAAATTTATCAACAGCTTGCTAAAGGAAACCCCCCCAAAATTATGAAGAAAATAATGCCTTTGAAAATAAATTAACCCAAATGGCAAAAGAGGCCCAAAAAGTCAATGAAGAGAAGAATGTCTAAAAAAGCAGAATTGACCAAATAGAAAAGGAGGTCCAAAATCTCATTGAAGAAAATAATTTCTTGGGGGTGGAGTAAAGATGGCCAAGGAAAAGCAATGACTTCCTTGAGCTCTCCCCCAAAGCCCTGCAAATACCTCCAAAATGACTGTAAACAAATTCAAGAACTAAAGAACCACCAAAAATAGAGTGCAAGAAATCCTCAGCATAAGACAACCTGGCAAGGTGACAAGTAGGGTCTTTCACACTAGGTAGTGGGCAGAGTGAAGTGTGATGTGGGCTGCACTTGCATAGACTAGCTGGAAAAGACCTCAGGGAACTAAATCATTGGCAGCTGTAGTAGTTTCCAAATTTCTCAATGCACAAATGCCAAAAAGGTCAGTGAGAAAATTCTGTGGAGCGTGTTGTCTAGCTGGGTTTGGTCCCAGTCCCAAGGAGTTGGGGGTGGGGGCGGGAGAGGCTGGTCACAGTGGTGGCAGCAGCAGAGTCTGCTTCCAGAGCTATGGGTTGACATAAGTACAGGGACTGAGTGGTTGAAAAAAAATCCCTGAAGCCTAGAACAGTATACCCACTCCCAATTCCACCTCCACTGGAAGCATATTTCTACCTCTATAATGAGTTAAAAAGTCAAGGTTTTGGTTGAGAAGATGAGGAAAAATCATAAAAGAACTCAATCTATGCAACTGTACTTTGGTTACAAAAATGATTAGGGTATGCAACCCAGGGGAGGACAGCAGAGACAAAGATCCTACATCAAAAGCCTCCAAGAGGAATATGAATTGGACATAGGGCTTTTCTAAAAAGGATTTAGAAAATCAAGTAAGAGAAGTAGAGGAAAATTTGCAAAGAGAAATTAGAGTGATGCAAAAAAATCATGAAAATTGAGTCAGCTTCTTGCTAAAGGAGACCCCCCAAATATATTGAAGAAAATAATACCTTTAAAAATAGACTGATCAAAACGGCAGGAGAAGTCAAAATACCTGATGAGGAGAAGAATGCCTTAAAAAGTAGAGTTGAATAAATGGAAAAGGAAGTCCAGAAGCTCACTGAAAAAATAATCCCAAGAAATTTGGAATGGAGCCAATGGAAGTTAATGAATTTATGAGAAATCAAGAAATTGTAAACCAAAACCAAAAAGAATAAAAAATAGAAGGCAATGTGAAGTGTCTCATTAGAAAAACAAATAATCTGGAAAACACATTCTAGAGGGAGAATTTTAAAAGTATTGGTCTACCTGAAAGTCATGTTAAAATAAAAAGAGAGGGACAGAGCCAAGAGGGCAGAGTAGAAAGAAGCACTTATTCTAGCTCTCCTGCCATAGCCCATACAATGCCTGTAAAAAATGAACCTAAATATATTTGAGATCAGCAGAAGACACAAAATGGCAGAGTGAGAGATGTCTAGCCCAAGACAGCCTGGAAGGTGGACAGAAATCATACCAGACTCAGAGTGGAGTGCAGCACTCTGAGCACAACCCAAATTTGTCCGTGCAACCTGGACAAGCCTCTAAGGTGGAATCCCCAGCAGTAGCAGTAGTTCCCAGATTACTCAACCCACAAACGCCAAAGACAGCCTTCAAAGGTCATTGAGAAGGTGCTTTCACCTGGGGGAGAAGGGAACATGGTCTGGACCCAGCAGCCCCAAGGTGGCAGCCTGTAACTATGGCACAACCTCCATTTTATGAGCCCTTCCACCTAAATACCCTGGGAGAATTGTGCATCTGATTTATATCTCAGACCTGAGTGGCAGTCCACGGTTGAGGAAGAGTGTACTAGTGTGGTGGAGCTATAGGGGGTTGTGGAGAGGGAAGCACACTCTCAGATTCTTGGCACAAAAGCTCTATCACACCGATTTTGGAGCTTCCCAGCCTTGGCCACACAGCATGAGGAACCTCGGGGGTGGAATACCCAGCAGCAACAGCAGCTGTGGCTCCCTGATTGCTCAACCCCAAAACACCAGAGACAGCTTCAAAGATACTGGACAGAAAAACTTACATTATCTACCACACCAGAGTGCAGGCCAGGAAAGGAGCAAACTCCTTTTCCTTGATAGTCCACATTGGAGGAACTGAGAACTTACAGGTCCCCAGAGTATACCCTCCTCTCGACAAAGGACTCGAAAGTCAAGTAACTGGCTGGGAAAATTCCCAAAAAAGGGAAAAAAATGACTATAGAAGGCTACTTAATGGGCAAACAGAAATTTTCTTACATCCTTTCAGAGAAGGAAGAGCAATGCTTACCAGCAGTGAAAGACCTAAAAGCCAAGGCTTCTGCATCCAAAACCTCCATAGTAAATATGCAATGGTCCCAGGCCATGGAAGATCTCAAAAAGGATTTTGAAAATCAAGTGAGAGAAGTGGAGGAAAAACTGGGAAGAGAAATGAGAGCAATGCAAGGAAATCATGAAAAGGGAGTCAACAGCTTGGTAAAGGAGACACAAAAATGCTGAAGGAAATAATATCTTTAAAAATAGGCTAACTCAATTGGCAAAAGAGGTTTAAAAAGCAAATAAGGAGAAGAATGCTTTAAAAAGCAGAATTGATCAAGTGGAAAAGGAGGTTCTAAAGTTCACTGAAGAAAATAGGTCTTTTAAAAAAAGAATAAAATTAGAATGGGGTAGATATAAGCTATTGACTTTATGAGAAACTATGAAAATTACAAAAGAATGAAAAAATACATGAAAATGTGACCTATCTCTTGGGAAAAACAACTGACTTGGAAAATAGACTCAAGAGAGAAAATTTAAAAATTATGGGACTACGTGAAAGCCATAATCAAAAAGAGCCTTGACATTATCTTTCATAAAATTATAAAGGAAAACTACCTTAATATTTCAGAAACAGAGGGTAAAAAAGAAAAGAAAAGAAGTCACTGATGACCTTTTGAAAGAGATGCAAAAAGAGAAATTCCTAGGAATATTTTAGGCAAGTTCCAGAGTTCTCAGGTCAAGGAGAAAACACTGCAAGAAGCTAGAAAGAAACAATTCGAGTATTGTGAAAATGCAATCAGGATAACAAAAGATTTATAAGCTTCTCTACACTGAGAGATTGAAGGGCTTGGAATATGATATCGCCAAAATCAAAGGAACTAGAATTGAAACCAAGAATCACCTAGCTGGAAAAATTGAATATAATACTTCAGGGTAAAAAATGGTCATTAAATGAAATACAGGACTTTCAAACATTCTTGATGAAAAGACCAGAGGTGAATAAAAAATTTGACTTTCAAACACAAGAATCAAGAAAAGCATGTAAAGGTAAACAGGAAAGAGAAATCACAAGTGGATTTCTAAAGTTGAACTGTTTACATTCTTACATGGAAAGATAACATTTATAATTCCCTATAACTCGATATTTTTCTCAGTATTGGGCAATTGAAGGGATTATGTACACACATACACATATAGACAGACAGACAGATAGATAGAAGATAGATAGATAGATAGATAGTTAGAGAACACAGTGTGAGTTGAATAAGAAGGAATGATATTTAAGAAACATGAAATTAAGGGCAGAGAGAGGAATACATCTGGAGGAAAAAGGGAGAAATGGAATGTAGCATGCTATATCTGATAAAAGAGGCAAGAAAAAGCTTTTCCAGTGGAGAAGAAAAGGGAGGAGGAGAGAGGGAAAAGTGAAGCTTATACTCTTCACATTTGGCTTAAGGAGGGAATAAAACACATTCCATATGATATGAAAATCTCTTACGCTACAGGAAAGTAGGGGAGAAGGGGACAAGTGGAATGAATGGGATGATAGAAGGAGGAGCAAATGAGAGGAGAGAGTAATTAAAAGTAAGCACTTTTGGGGAGGGACAAGGTTAAAAGAGAGAATAGAATAAATGGAGGGCAGAGTAGGATGGAGGGAAATATAGTTAGTCTTACACACCATGTAAGACAATGTAATATAAGACTATTATGGAAGTCTTTTGCAAAACTATACATATATAGCCTATATTGAATTGCTTGCCTTCTCAGTGCGGATGGGTGGGGAGGGAGGAGGGGTGCGAAGTTGGAATTCAAAGTATTAGGAACAAATGTTGAGAATTATTTTTGCATACAACTGGAAAATAAGAAATACAAGTAATGGAGTATAGAAATCTCTCTTGCCCTACAAGAAAAGAGAGAAGATGGGGATAAGAGAAAGGAGGGTTGTGATAGAAGGGTGGGCATATTCAGAGAATGGGCAATTAGAAATGCAGTGTGCTATGGGGTGAGGGGAAGAGAGAGATGGGAAGAAAATTTGGAACTGAAGATATTGTGGAAATGAATGTTGAAAACAAAGTAAATTAATATTAAAAATTTTTTTAAAGCATATAAATTCTGTTCTATTTGGTGCATTAATGTTCAGTAATGATATTGCTTCATTGTCTATGGCAACTTTTAGCAGGATATACTTTCTTTCTCATCTCTTTTGATTTATTTCTATTTATGCTTATGTTTTGTCTGAGTTGGATTGCTACCCCTGCTTCTTTTACCATCTGAAGCATAATATATTATGCTCCAACTTTTGACATTTACCCTAGTGTATTCTTCCATTTCAAATGTGTTTCTTCTAAACAATATATTGTTGGATCATGGTTTTTAATCCATTCTTCTATCCAACTCTGTTTTATGGAAGAGTCCATCCCATTCATATTCACATTTATGATTACTGTCTGTGTTTTTCTTTCCATTCTCTTTCCCCTTGCTTATGTTTTTAGTTCTCACTTCTCCCATCAAATCCACAAAGGAGTTTAATTTTTGACCATTTCCTCCCTCAGTCTTTTCTTCCTTCTTTCAACTCCCCCTTTTACTTCCCTTTGTCCTAACTACTTCTTCCTTCCCTTTTGGTTTCTCCTCACTTTTCTTTCCCTTTCCCCTCCTACTGCCTATAGAGCCAGTTAAATTTTTATACTTGACTGAGTCTGTTATTCCCTCCTTAACCAAATCACATCAGTGTAAATCTCAAACAATATTCATCTCCCTCCCCTCTTTTGTTCGACCATAATATATCTTTGTACCTCTTACTGTGATATACTCTGCTTTCTCTGCCTCTTCCTTTTCACATCTTCCATTACAATCCCTTCGTACCCTAAAATGATACTTTTTATTATCACATCATTTACTTTATACCTGCTCTCTCCATGTATGTCTCTTTTATATATCATAATAAATATACAATTGTCAAGGTTAACTAGTATCATCTTCCCTTAAAGAAATGTAAACAGGTTGACCATACTGAATAATAAGGTTTTTCCCCCTGTTTATCTTCTTCTGCCTCTCTTGAGACTTGTGTTTGAAGATTTACTTTTCAGTTGAGTTCTGACCTTTTCATTATGGCTGTGTAAATCCCTTATTTCATTAAACTTCCATCTGCTTTCATGAAATAGTATGCTCAAATTGCTGGGTAATTGATCGTCAGGTGTAATACCAACTCCTGTGCCTTAAAGAATACCATATTCCAATCCCTTTGATCTTTTAATATAGAAACTGAAAGTTCCTGTGTGATCCTGACTGTAGGTCCACAGAATTTGAATTGTTTATTTCTGGCTATTTGTAATATTTTCTCCCTTAATTGATAGTTCTGGAATTTGACAACCATATTCCTCAGTATTTTTAGTTTGGGATCCTTTTCAGAAGGTGAATGGTGGATTTTTGGATTACTATTTTGCCCTCTAGATCTCACTTCTGTATAATTTTCTTTGAGGATTTCTTGGAAGATACTGAAAAGGTTTTTTTCTTTCCTTTTTTATTGTTTTATTTGTTTTCAGTGTTCTACAATTCTTACATATAAATTGGACTTTTCCCCCTCCCTCTGCCTCCGAATCAACTCCCTTCCCTCTCTCTCCCTCAGATGGCTTTCAATTTTATATAAGTTCCACACATATATTTCTATTAAATACATTTTCACCTTAGTCATGTTGCAGAGAATTGTAACGAATTGGAGAAATCATAAAACAAACGAAAACCTAATAAAGAAAATCACCTGCTACATTCTGGGATTGAATTCCATAGTTCTTTCTCTGTATATGGAAGGCATTTTGCCTTAAGAAACTATTGGACATTTTTAAGTCTTTATATTGCAATGAAGTTCTAAATCTACCAGAAAAAATCTTTTCACACTTTGGTTGTTGCTGTGTATAAAGTTATCCTGGTTCTGCTCTTTTCACTCAGCATCAATCCATATAAGTCTTTTCAGTCCTCTCTGAAGTCTTCTGTTCATCATTTCTTATAGTAAAATAGTATTTCATTACATTCATAAGCCACAATTTAGTCAATACCCAATTGATGGGCATCTCCTTGATTTCTAGCTTTTGAAGACCACAATGAGTGTTCCTATAAATATTTTTGGACATGTGGGACCCTTTCCCATTTTTATGATCTCTTGGGGATACAGTCCTAAAATCAATATTGCTGGGTCAAAGGGTATGCACATTTTTGTAGCCCTTTGGGAATGATTGAAAATTACTCTCTAGAATGGTTGGACCAGCGCACAGCTCCACCAACAAAGAACTAGTGTTTCAACTCTGCCACATCTTCTCCAACATTTATCATCATCCTGTTTTATCATGTTAGCTAATCTGTGATGTGGTATCTCAGAGTTGTTTTGATTTCCATCTCTCTAATCAATAGTGACAGAGCATTTTTTCATATGACTATAGATAGCTTTGATTTCCTTCTCTGAAAACTACTTATTCATATCCTTTGACCATTTATCCAATGAAGAATGACTTGTGTTCTTGTACATTTGACTCTGTTCTCTACGTATTTTAGAAATGAGGCATTTATTACAGACACTAGTTACAAAAAATTCTTTCCCAGTTTTCTGCTTCCCTCCTCATCTTGGTTGCATTGGGTTTGTTTGTGCAAAAACTTTTCAATTTAATGTAATCAAAATTATCCATCTCACCCTTGATAATGTTTTATTTATCTCATGTTCAGTCAAAAAACTCTCTCTGTCTCCATAAATCTGATACATACACCATTCCTTGCTCTGTTAATTTGTAATCTTTATCCCTATTTCATTTATTTGGACTTTACTCTTGTGTATGGTGTCAGGCATTGGTCTATGCCTAGTTTCTTCCACACCGTTACCCAACTTTCCAACATTATTTTTACCAAACAGTGAGTTCTTATCCCAGAAGCTGGGTTTCATGGTGTTATCAAACAGTATATTGCTATACTCGTTGACCACTGTGTCTTGGGTACCTAACATATTCCACTTGTCTCACCTTCTGTTTCTTAGTCAGTACCAAGTGGTTTTGATAATTGCTGCTTCATAATACAATTTGAGATCCAGTAGAGCTAGGCCACCTTCCCTAGCATTTCTTTTCAATAATTCCCCTGACATTGTGGACCTTTTGTTCTTCCAGAAGAATTTTTATATTATTTTTCTAGCTCTAGAAAATAACTATCTGATAGTTTGATTGGTATGACACTGAAGAAGTACATTAATTAGGGGAGAATTGTCATTTTGATTATGTTGGCTCAGCCTACTCATGAGCAACTGATGTTTTTCCACTTATTTAGATCTGGCTTTATTTGTTCTAAAAGTGTTTTGTAATTGTATTTGTATAGTCCATGAGTTTGTTTTGACAGGTAGACTACCAAATATTTTATACTGTCCAGTATAACTTTAAATGGGATTTCTCTTTCTATCTCTTGCTATTGGGCTTTCTTAGTAATGTTTAAAAATGTAGAGGATTTGTGCGGGTTTATTTTGCAACCTGAAACTTTGCCAAAGTTGTTTACTATTTTAAGTAATTTTTTACTTGATTGTCTGAGATTCTGTAAGTATATCATCATAGTATCTGCAAAGAGTGATAACATACTTTTTTCTTTTCTTATTCTAATTCCTTCAATTTATTTTTCTTCTCTTATTTTTACAGCTAGCACTTCTAGTACCACATTGAATAATAGTGGTGATAGTGGAAGTCCTTTTTTCACCCCTGATCTTATTGGAAATGTATCTACTTTATCACCATTGCATATAAGGCTTGCTGAAGGTTTTATGTAGATAATGCTTATTATTTTATCAAAAGGTCCATTTATCCTATGTACTCCAGTGTTTTCAATAGGAATGAGTGTTGGATTTTGTCAAAGTTTTTCTGCATCTATTGAGACAATCATTTGGTTTCTGTTAGTTTCTTGTTTATTTGATCAATAGTGATAACAGTTTTCCTAACATCGAACCAATCTTTCATTCCTGGTATCATAATGCATTATTCTCGTGATGAGTTGCTGTATTCTTTTTGCTAAAATATTATTCAAACACTTTGCATCTATATTCTTTATAGAAATTGGTTAAAATATTCTTTCTCTCTTTTGACTTTTCCTGGTTTAGGTATCAAAGCCATATTTGTATCATAAAAAGAACTTGGGAGACATCTTTCTCTCCCAGTTTTAGTAAATAGTCTATATAGTGTTGGAATTAATTGTTCTTTAAATGTTTGATAAAATTCATTTGTTAATTCATCTGGCCCTGGAGCTTTCTTTTCCTAGGGAGTTTATTGATGACTTGTTCAATTTCTTTTTCAGAGATGGGGTTATTTACGTATTTAAATTCCTCTTCTGTTATTCTGGACAATTTATGTTTTTTTGAAAATAATCGTCCATCTCATTTAAATTGTCAAATTTATGGACATAGAGTTGGACAAAGTAATATTTTATTATTGTTTTAACATCCTCCTCATTGGAAGTGAGTTCACTCTTTTCCTTTTTGTTATTGGTAATTTGATTTTCTTCTTTCTTTTTTTAAATCAAATTGACCAAGGGTTAATGAATTTTATCAATTTTTTTCATAAAATCAACTCTTAGTTTTATTTATTAGTTTAATTGTTTTCTTAAGTTCAATTTTATTAATCTCTCCTTCGGTTTTCAGTATTTCTAATTTAGTATTTACTTGGGGATTTTTAATTTGTTCTTTTGCTAGGTTTTTCAGCTGCATGCCTAATTCATTGATCTCCTCTTTTTCTATTTTATTCATGTAGGCACTCAAAGATATAAAACTTCCCCTAAGGACTGCTTTTGCAGTATCCCATAAAATTTGGTAGGTAGCCTCATTATTGTTATTCTCTTGAATGAAGTTGTTGATTGCTTCTATAATTTGTTCTTTCACCCACTCATTCTTTAGGATTAGGTTCTTTAGTTTCCAGTTAGTTTTTGGTTAATGTTTCCATGGCCTTCAATTAAATATAAGTTTTATTGCATTATGATCTGAGGATACATTGACTGTCTCTGCCTTTCTGAATTGAATTATGAGGTTTTTATGCCCTAGTTCATGATCAATTTTTGAATATGTGCTATGTACCGCTGATAAAAAGCTATATGGATTTCTATTCCTATTCGATTTTCTGCAAAAATCTATCATATCTATCTTATTCGGCGTCCTATTCACCTTCTTAATTTCTTTATTGTTTATTTTGAATTTAGATTTTTCAAATTCAGAGAGGGGGAGGTTGAGGTCCCCCACTAGTATGGTTTTGCTGTCTATATTTCTTCCTGTACCTCCCTTAACTTCTCCTCTAAGAATTTGGATGCTGCACTACTTGGAGCATATAGATTTAGGAATGAAATTACTTCATTGTCTATGGTGATTTTTATCAGGATGCGGTTTCTTTCCTTATCTCTTTTGATTAT
>CM053769.1:96678362-96730564 GCA_028658325.1 Potorous gilbertii | reverse complement strand
CAAGAATGAGAAGCATGAAAAAGTAAACAGCAAGGAGAAGTCACAAGGGACTTACCAAAGTTGAACTGTTTACATTCATATATGGAAAGACAATATTTGTAACTCCTGAAATTTTTCAGTATCTGGGTAGTTGGTGGTATTACACACACATACACACACACACGTACACACACACATGTACAGGCATGCACGCACACACATACGCACATGCACACACACATAGAGACAGAGAGCACAGAGCGAATTGAATAGGAAGGGATCATATCTTAAAAGAAATCAAGGTAAACGGTGAGAGAGAAATGTAGTGGGAAGTGAGAGGGTGAAAGGGAATGGGATAAATTATCTCTCATAGAAGAGGCAGGCAGGAGTCTTCTTAGTGGAGGGAAAAACAGGAGAGGTGAGAAAAAAAACAAGAAGTTTACTCTCATCCCATTTGACTAAAGAAAGGAATAAAATGCACACTCATTTTGGTATGAAAACCTATCTTACAATATAGGAAAGTGGGGAGAAGGAGATAAGCAGGGTGGGGGGGTGATGGAAGGAAGGGCAATGGAAGGAGGGTGCAATTTGAAGTCAACACTCTTGGAGAGGGACTGGATCGAAAGAGAGAATAGCAACAATGGGGAGCAGGATAGAATGGAGGGAAATATATTTAGTCTTATACTACATGACTATTATGGAAGTCACTTGCAAAACTCCACAAATATGGCCTATTTTGAATTGCCTGCCTTCCCAAAGGGAATGGGTAGGGAGGGAGGGATGGGGAAAAGTTGGAACTCAAAGTTTTAGGAACAACTGTTGAGTATTGTTCTTGCCACTACAAAATAAGAAATACAGGTAATGGGGAATAGAAAGTTATCTGGTCCTACAGGACAAAAGAGAAGATGGGGTAAGGGAAGGGAAGGATGATAAGAGAGAGTGCAGATTGTTGATATGGGTAACTAGAATGCTCAGTGTATTGGGGCGAGGGGAGGGGACAAATGGGGAGAAAATTTCAGAACCCAAAATCTTGTGAAAATGAATGTAAAATGTTAAATAAATAAATTTATTAAAAAATAAGTTAAAGGAATCATTGGAGGAAACAGAAACTAAAACTATAGTAGCTGAAAAACTCAATTTTCTCCTCTCAGAGCTAGATAAATCTAACCACAAAATGAGTAAGAAAGAGTTCCAAGCAATTAGACTTTTAGAAAAGTTAGATATGATACACCTCTTGAGAAAACTGAATGGGAATAGAAAGGAGTGCATATGTTCCTGTGCTGTACACGGCACATTCACAAAACTTGCCCTTGTATTAAGGAATTAAAACCTCATAAGTAAATGATAAAAAGCAGAAATACTAAATGCATCCTTTCAAACCATAATACAATAACAGTTATATTTAATATTGGACTATGGAAACAAATTGAAACTAATTGGATGCTAAGTATTCTAATGCTAAAGAATAAATAGTCAAAGAAGAAATCATAAAAATAATCATTAAATCTTTGATAGAGAATAACAGCAGTAAGATAGCATTCCAAAACTTATGAGACGTAGCCAAAACAATATTTAGGGGGAAATTCCTATCTCTAAATGTATACATCAATGAAAGAATGAGCAGATAAATGAAGTGAATATGCAACAGTAAAAACTATCACATTATTAAATATCCCCAATTTTACAATAAAATGGAAAGCCTGAAAATCAAAGTATCGATTAATAAAAAAAACTGGTTGAAATAATTAACAGTTACAGTGAAGTTGCAGAATATAAAACGAACTTACTTAAGTCACTTGCATTGATCACATAAATTTTAAAAAACTGCTTCCAAGTAAACAAAATTATTTCAGCCTAAAATTAGAAGGAAAATAGAAAACAAGTAAAAATATTGACACAAGTTTATCTGATGCAGGCCTCACTTCACAAGTATATTGTAAAAATAGATAAATTTATAAGAAAGTAAGACCTGTTACCATTTGATAAGTGTTCAAAGGATGTGAACAGGAAGTTTACATAAGAAGAAATGAAAATCATCAATAGTAACATAAAAGATGTCTAAATCACTATTGAGTAGACAAGTAATTAAAATAATTCTGATATAAACATGAAGAAATGGAAAATGATAAATCATAGAAGGGATGTGGAAAATAGCAACATTACTGCATTGCTGGTTAAGTTGTGAGCTATTTTAACCATTTTGGAGAACGTTGGAACTATAACCAAAGGGCTAAAAACTGGGGAAATTCTGTGACACAACAACACTATTACTAAATCTGCATCCTAAAGGAGTCAAAGGAAAGGGGGAAAGAATTTATTTTTACAAAATAAATACTTTTAGCAATTCTTTTTGTGGTGGCTAAGAAATGGAAATCAACAGGGTTGTCATAAATTGATGAAAATTAAGAAGGTGTGATATACAATTTTGATACAATTCTACCTTAATAGAAGAGTAGGATGGTTTCAGGAAATTCTGGAAAGACCTAAATGATCTCATGGAAAGTGAAGTGAGCAGAAACGAAATCTTTTACACAATAACAGCAACATTATATGGATGAGTAACTGTGAAAGACCTAGCTACTCTTATCAATATGAGTATCCAAAACAACTCTTAAGGAACCATGATGAAAAATGCTATCCACCTACAGAGAATGAATAAATTTTGATTTCACATTGGAGCATTTGTTACTCTATTTTCTTTACTATTTTTTGGCCTGCACTTTTTTATAACATAGCTAATCTAGGAATATGTTTGGCATGACCTCACATATATAGCTGAAATCAAAGTGTTTTTCTTCTCAAGCAGGGAGCAAAGGAGGGGGAAAGGGAAAGCAGGGAGTTCATTTTTAGAATGATTTTTTAAAACCATTCCTAGCATTTTTAAAAATTATTTTACATGGAATTGGGAAATATTTATCCAAATTAAAAACAATTTAAAAATAAATATACAGTCACAAAAAAGGAGAAAAGATGTAGAAAATTATTTCTTGCAGTTCCTTTTACGTTGGCAAAGAATAGGAAATTGAGGGTATACACCTCAGTTGGGAAATGCGTGTACAAGTTGTGGTATATGAATATGATGGCATAGTATTGTGCTATAAGATATGATGAGCAGGCAGATTTCAAATAAAAACTGGGAAGATGTACATGAACTGATGCTAAGTGGAGTAAGCAGAACCAGTAGAACACTGTATACAAAAATAACAACGTTGTGTGATAATCAACAGTGATTGATTTAGCTCTTCTCAGCAACACAATGATCCAAGACAATTTCAAAAGACTCATGATGGAAAATACTATCCAAATCCAGAGAAAGAGTTGATGGAATTCAATGCAGAGCGTATATTGAAGCATAGTATTTTCACTTTTTTTAGTGTATTTTTGTCATTTCTTCTTTTGCAATATGACAAATGTGGAAATATCTTAGACGATTGCAAATATCTTACCTATATCTGATTGCTTGCCATCTTCAGAAGGAGTGCGGGAGGGAGTGAGAAAATTTTGCAACTTATAGTCTTATAAAAATGAATGTTGAAAATTGTCGCTACATGCAATTGGAAAACAATAAAATACTATCTGCATTAAAAAACAATAAAACAACAGCTAAATGGTGAGTTAAGTATGATACCATAATCAAGTTTGTGAAAAATACAGTGATGCTGTCTTACTGCATCAGTATAGTGTGATATTAGAATATTTTAGGTTAACTTTATCCATTATCTTTCCATTGATGTTAGTTGCTGTAGTTTTTATGGATGTCTCCTTCTTCTCCAATACCTGAACGTCGAGACATCGAAGCAGACAATGGGATGGAGGGGAAAGAAAGAGAAAGGGGGAATTCTATGGAGATGTAAGATCCCTGATGTTCAAATGGAGAGAAAGGGAATTGATCTGCGCACTTGCATGATATTGAAAAATGGCAGGATTCAAGGAACAAAAGAGTATTGCATAGTAGGATCCTTTATTCACTTTTTTTTTATTACTATGAATAAAAGTAAAAAGAAGGCAGCCTAGACAGGAAGAAAAATGGGGCTTCTTGTATATGAGGTTAAGTTCCTCTTCAGTGTAACAGGATTGAGATACTGCTTATGGAGTATGTTCAGAGAGCTCAATGGAAGAATGGAAGTCCAATGCTGAGAGAGAGAGAGAGAGGAGCAAGGGAGGGAGAGGGAGGGAGAGAGATCTGACCCTGAGGCTCACAAACAAAGGTGGCATGTGCCATCTGCTGGAATGTGAATAGAACTATGGGCCTGGAAAATATATCTTTATGCTACGGTTATAGCAGGAGAAAAAATACTGTCTCAGTAGGATTCACATATTTAAGAGTCACCTAGAAGAACGTTAGGAGAATTGAACACTTTGCCTGCTATAATAGACTGAGACTATACCACTCTGAGAAGAAGGGTTACTTAATTATGAGTAATTTTATTTCCATTTTCTATGATGAGCACTCTTCCTCACACCTATAAATAAACATTTAATTTTGAGCTTTTGGAAGAAAATATTTACAAAAAAAGAATTCATGACAAAACAATGGGTAACCTTAGATCTTAAATCCTCAGGTTATTTAGGTAGTGGCACTAAGTCACAAAAATGCAAACACCTCCACATTGTATTTCCAGAAGGCATCTGTACAGAAACGTTATATTCCATTGTCTGAGAAAGGTCTTAATCTCCAGAATGAAGCTGATACCCTCATTTTCCATAATCATCTTTCTAGAAAATTTAACTAAAATCACAGCAATTTACAATGAATTTTGCAAATTTGTATAAAGTCAAAACAGACTTATCCAGGGCAGCAAAAAAATCAATGATATCTCCAACAAGAATTGTAGAAGTATGGGTAATGCTTAGTCTGGGAAAGTCAAAAGTAGCAGAGGCATGATAGATGTCTTCAAGGAAATCCCAGAGAAGAGAGATTGGCCTAGTTTGATTTGGCCCCAGGTATACGAAGAATAAAGTAATATGAAAGAGTTACATTTAGACTCATTGTAATGAAAAATTCATTATAAAAATAGACCTTCTCTAAATGGTATCTGTTTCCCCTTTCCTGGGGATCTTCAAAACACTTCTTTGGGCAAGCATCATCATTTCTGGAAAAGAGATGGAAGATTAGGGTAGAGTAAGGATGTTACAAGTGAATTAATGCTTTCATTTTACAGATGAAGAAATCCAGTCTCAGAAAGAGTAAGTTCTGTGTCCGACATTACAGAAACAATATGTATCAGAGGTAATATACAGACTCAGGTGCCTAGAAATCAAGAGATTTAATGATTCTTCCACTCAGTCTGTCTTTTTCAGGTAGCACAGGTGTGGAAGAAAAGTGACAAGAGAATGATGGAAAAGAGTTAACTTTCCATCTCCTGGGGACAACATATTTGTGAGAGAGGATCTTTTCAAGACTGCCAATTTCTTCTGACCTCTCTAAAGCTTCCTCTCCTACTACTATTTTACTTGGTGATCTTATGAGCACTCATGTATTTAATTTCCATCTCCATGCTGATGATTATCCAAACTGTTTATAGATCCAGATGGTTCTGGAAGAGAAAGTGAGGCTGGTGACCTTGCACCGACCTCCCTCTCTCAGATAAAAGTCAACTGCAGGTCATGTCATCATTTTCCTGACGTCATGATCTTCTTCAACATCAAAGGACAAACACAACAATATAGATCTCTCCCCTCTCTACTGGCCTCCAGCCTTGAATCTCCAACTGCTTATTGGATTTCTCAAATTTGATATTCAGCAGATATCTTCAACTCAGCATGAACAAAATTCGTTATCTTTCCTCTCAAGATATCCCTTCTTCTGAACTTCTCAATTACTTAATTTTTTAAACTATCCCTTTCACAATTGTTTTCAAGGGCAGCAGCATCTTGCCAGTCTCCCCAACTCTGAATCTTGATGTTATCTTTGAATTTTTACTCTCGCACATGTTCCATCCAATGTTGCCAAAGTTTGTCATTTTAAACTTTGCAAGATTTATCAAATATTCCCATTTCTTTTCTCTGATAATATCATGACTCTAGTGCAGACCCCGATCTCTTCAAACAATAATCTATTATTTAATCTACCAACACGATTCTCTCCCCGCTCCAGTCTATCCTCCATTCAAATGCCAAAATGATATTCCTAATATGTAGGTATGACCATGTCACCCTACTACCCAGTGAATTTTTGTGACTCTCAATCACTTCCAAGATCAAATACAAAATTCTTCAGCATTAAAACACTTTCATAATCCCTCTGTCATTTTTGGTCTTCTTTCATCTTACATCTGCTCACCACTCCCCATGTGTTCTTTGGTTCAACAACACTGATCTGATTGCTATTTCTCAAACAAGACAGTCCATTTTAAGATCCAGGAATTTTGAATGAAGTTATGCTCTCCTTCATCTCCACTTTCAGGCTTCCCTTGACTCCTTCAAGTCTCAACTGGAACCCTACTTTTTACAGAAACCCTTTCCCCAAACTTCAATTCTCACATCTTCACTCTGTTAATCATGTTATGTTTGTCCTATATGCAACTTATTCGTACACAGTTGTTTGCTTGTTATCCCACCACTAGTCAGCTCTCTGAGGACAGGGATTGTCTTTTGCCTCACATTGTACCTGCAGTGACTAATACCTAGTGGACACTTAAAATTCTTATGATTGAATGACTACTGGTAATATTGTTCAAGCTTTGGGAATACGTTGTGAGAATACAGGGAGTTACATTTAAATTTCTAGGGAAAAGCTGAAAATTTGAGAAGTTTACTTTTCCAGTTATGTCCCTAATGGGAGAAGTTTATGTAGAAACATAATTTCTGGGAATTGTAGATAATTCCCTGGGTTGTGGTCAGTTATCACACTGCTAAATAGTTTAGAGTTGAAAGACATCTCAGAAGATATCTAGCCCAAATGTTTACAGAAATAGATACATAGATACACACATGTATGTATGTATGTGTGTATGTATGTGTGTGTTTCCTTTAAAGCATGGTTCTAGTCATCCCACTTCCACTGAAGACTTCCAGTGTGAGGAAAATTACATCTTCCTAAATCAGACCATTCTATTTTGGATAAGATAGTTGCCCTGTTTTAAGTATAAATTTCCCTTTTCACTTCCTCGTCATTGCTGCTGTATCTGCCCTCTGGGAAGTCTAATCCCACTTCTTCACAATAAAAATTCACCCACTGAAGACAGCTACTATTATGCCTGCTTGCTTTCCCCATTTGTTCTGTGTTCTGACTTTATTATCTTTCTCTCACCCTACTTCATTTTCCTCTTTGCCCTCTTCTACATAACTGTAATCCCCTCTAGGTCCTTCCTAAACTATGATAATAGCAACAAAACACAAGATTCCAGCTATGGCCTACCATTACACAATATGTCTGAATTATTGCCTGCTCCTTACTGGAATCTATCCCTCTTAATTGAGACTAAAATAGACTTAGCTATTATGGTGGTCTTATCACCTTGTAAATTGATAGTGAGTTTGCAGTTCACAAAAATGACCCGATCTTTTTTTTTGTTTTGTTTTCTCTCTCTCTTTCATTTCCCCCAGTCCCTCAAGAGCTGTGTTATCTGACTACACATCTCTCATCTTGTACTTATTAATTTTATTTTTGAACTTTAATGAAAGACTTTACATGTCTTTCAATTAAATATCATCTTATTAGATTCAAGAAAGTTTTACAACCTGTTGTTGTATGCAAACTGCTTCTCCTACTTTTGTGTTGTCTGAAAATGATTGCCATTTTATATATTCTTTCATCTGTCAGTGAAAGGACACAAAGGCAATTGCAAACCCCTGATGCACACCCATGGAGACTGCCTTCCAGCTTGATATCCACCTGTTAATTGCTACTTTTTGAACAAATTCTTTCAACTGAGGCTCAGACTCTACCTCCATTTGACCCATCACAACCTGCTCCCATATTCCCTTTTTAGTATTCT
The DNA here is from genome assembly GCA_028658325.1 of Potorous gilbertii. NCBI lineage: Eukaryota > Metazoa > Chordata > Mammalia > Diprotodontia > Potoroidae > Potorous > Potorous gilbertii. Next base: position 96,722,645 of record CM053769.1, on the reverse strand, counting down.
TATACTTTAATTCCATCCACATATATTAGGATTCAATCACACTGACTTTCCTGTTGTTGTTTGAATAAAGAAATGAATAGAGATTGATTTCATGACTTTGCACTGCCTATTCCCATGAGTCTTTCTCTCTGCTTATGTGAATTTTTACTATGCTATCTCCATCTTTAGAATATTATCTCCTTGAAGGCAGGTGGTGTTTTGTTTTGTTTTTGCCTTTTCTTTGTATCCCTAGTGCTTAACACAATGCCTGCTGGTACACAGTAAGCAATTAATAAATTATTTATAAATTGAATGACTGAACTCCTTCATGAAGTCTTTCCTAACTTCCCCACCTATTAGCTCCTTCCCTCTGAGATTACTTACCATCTATTCTGTATGTCATATGTATCTACTTATTTATCTGTTTTTCCTTCTTTGGGATACGTGCTCCTTCAGGGAAGGGTCTAGGTTTTTGCTTTATTTCTAACCTTGTAAATTAACACTCAGACTGATACATTGTAAGAGCACAATGATTTCTAGCTGATGTATTATTTTATTATCAAGCATGCATCTTTTCATATTTCTATCATGCCCATATGATCTATTCAACTTATATGAAATTTGAACTAATATTTGCTTACTATGTAGAATCTTGATGCAGATGAAATAAAGAGTCTTGAAGCAAAAGAAACTTTGAAATAGAGTGCAAAATGTAAAAGCAAAAAAAATCGAAGGACCCAGAAAACCTGAGCAAATTTCAGCTTTGTGAGGCAAAAAAAAAGAAGACATTTTTGTTTAGATACTGGTGAGTTGGACTAGATTTTCCCAAAATTTGATCAATCACTGAAATTTTGTGGAATCCTCCTACTAGATGCTCTCTGAGACTCTTCTGGCACTAAGTTTCATGAATTCTGTGAGTAGTAAGAACCCTAGGTTTGGAGTTATTGCATTTATATTCAAATCTTAGCTCTACTACTCATGGTCAAGCGACCTTCAGCAAATTATCTGTTCTCTGGCCACTTATTTCCTTATTTATAAAATGAAGCTGGCCTAAAGAACAAGAATAAAAATGCTTCCAAATCATATCTGCCCTTCCCTTGCCAGAATTGCTTACTCTCTTGCCTACTTTACCTTGTTAATATCTCCAATTTACCGACAACAGAGGGGTCATGTGATCATAAATGCTGATAAGACGATAGAGGCCATCTACGTCAGTGCCTTTGATTTACAAAATTGGAAATAGCATGTGGAGTATTTAAGTGAATATTCCAGGATTTTGAGTTGTTCATAGACAGCAAATATGATTTGGGATATGAACCAGTCTTCCTAGCTTCAATCCCAGTACTCTAAACTTTTAGAAAAACTTATCCAATGTCAAGAGGTATATAAGGTCAGTGCCCTACATGTGGTCTATCTGTGGTCTCCACAGGCTCCAAGTCCAATATTCTTTCTATTACATCACTTCCTGTTGCAGAAACAGATTGACAAAGTATCTTTTCAAAGTTTCCTTTCCTCCATCAGGATGGCATGAAGCTGAGTTGCCCATCTTGCTTTACAAAAAGCCAACTTTGCTCTGCATGACAGATTTTTATATATCAAGAGTAATGGAGTCATTCTCTTTAGGCTAAATTTTATTAAAGTTTCTTAATGCTGGATATAAAAATGAATCAGCACTGTGCATATATAACCACAGGTCATCGTATTCCAACAACAACTTGGGATTCTGCAGAAAATGAAAGGACTTGCTGGGGCTGAATGATGATAAGCTGACCCAAGGAGAAGAGAAGAAAATCGCCAGAGGTAGCATCTGTCTTCTCTATCTGCACTCTAATGGCTGAACTTGATTACCTTCCACCAATAATGCTGATTCCTCACACCTCATAAAACTTCCTATCAGAAATGGAATCTGAAATTCCAATCCCTGCTTGGCCATTCACTCTCGGTATGACTTTGAGCAACCCAGTGTTCCATTTTTAATCTCACTTTTCTCATATGCAAACTAGAAATGATGCTTCCTGCCTCCTAGGATGCTTAAGAAGATAAAGATGGCATGGAGGCAAATGGTCACTGAATGAGGAGTATTATAAGGTTGGGTGCAATTATTATTCTTACATTTTATTATTTAAAGCTTTCTGAAATTCAGGGATTTTTAAGTGGAAAATTAAACTATTTAATATCTATGTGCTTTTAGACCTCTTTTTTCTCTTTCCTTTGACTTCATGAAACTCCTCATTTGAATCAAATTGACCTACTAGCTTTCCTACACACATTTCATTCCATCTTTCATTTCTGTATCTTTGCACAGGTTTTCACTTATGTTTGGAAGATAATATAATAAGGTGAGTGATGAAGGAATGAATACATTCAGAATTAGTTGTCTTTTAGGATTTAAAGAGTAACTGTTAATGATTCAATGTAACTGTGTCAGTGGAGTAGCAACCAGTTCCTGGTCTCAAGATATTTAACAATTTTTGTCAGTGACTTAAATAAAAGTATAGATAGTCTGCTTAGCAAATTTTTTTAAGGTATAAAGTTGAGGAGAGAGAAAAACAGAGACAAAAAGAGAGAGAGAAAGAGAGAGAGAGAGGATTTATGAAATATAGATCAATGCTAAACACTGCAGTAGCCAACACATTGTATGAATCAGAATCCAAAAGGATCTTTACAGGTGAGACACCTGGGCCTATATCAATAACATGGAATTCAGTAGGGATTTATATAGTCTTAAAGTTGAGGACAAAAAATCAACTCCACAAATATCAGCTGAAAGGCACATATATAGACAAGAGTTGTTTCAAGAGAGATATTATTGTTTTAGTGGATTGCAAGTTCATGAGGATTCCACAGGATAATTTGGTAGTGCCCAAAAGTAAATGTGATATTGAGCCACATTAGGAGAAGCAATGCTTCTGGAGAGAGGGAAATGTAAGTTCCAATGTACTCTGCCCTTGTCAAAACTCATCTGCTACACTGTGTTGATGCGGCTCTACAGTTTCAGAAAGACCATTGTAATCTGTGTTTTGTCCAAAGTCAGACAATCAGGAGGATTTATGACTTCACATCACGAGAATCAGTGGAAAGAACTGGAGATTCTTAGCCAGAAGAGAAGAATTGAAGGAAATTTTATCATTGTGTCCAAATTCTGAAGAGCAATCTTGTAGAAAAGGGATTTACATTGTTGTCTTGGTTCAAGAGTCAAAATCAGCAGAAACAAAAACAATTTTAGTATGAGAAAAGTTTCTAAGAATGGAAACTGAGAAGAGAATGACATGCCTTCATAACTGGATGGTTTTCCCTCTTTGGAGATTTCCAAATAGTGCCTGTTCTTTGTGAGGCATATTTTATTGGGAATTTCTTCACATATGGGTTGGACTAGATGGAAACTAGATGGAAATTGAACCTCTTCAATTTGGTGGTTTTTCTGCTCTTAAAGATTCCATCTAGTTTGATATTCTTGGTAATACAGATGACAGATGTAATCAACACTGTTTTTTTCTCCAGGTCCCTTGGCCTTATTTCCTGCCAATAAGCAATGCTTGATGTTTAAAAGCACATATATTTAACTTATGGCAGAATCAGCACTATACTTGTACAGGGGAGAGCAATGGTCTCCAAATCAATAAGCTATTCTTAGACTTGGTGGAATTCAGTGGCTCAAGGTAACCAAGAAGCCTTCAATGAATCCATCCATGGCATTGACAATGGCCTTTCTCATTTTAGTGCTCATAATACACTGCATTAGGGACTAAATAATTTTCCAGGTACTATATCATCTAGGGAAAAGTGCTTGTGTTCTATTTCCTTGGTGAGGAGACTATGTGGTCCATGAAGACAAGATCTGTCTGGAATGTCTCTCTAACCACTCTCCCCTTTTACCCCAACATCTAGTAAGGAGGATGCTTGCACATTTTAAGCACTTCATTGCTTATTAAATTGTATAGAACTGAATGCCACTGGTTATTTGACATGCCAATCTTCATTAATCCAAAGTGGTGATGATTTAATTGGTAATAGTGTCATCCTTTAATAATCAGATGCTGATTGTCCCCTCTGTGAAGCTAAGTCATAGATTTAGGGATGTTTTAGTGTCAATGCCTATGCATTTAGAAGTGCCATGAGCACCTAAATGAAAGATTTTCATTCTTAATGAATTACAACATTCGTTTTTGTTGTTAGCAACCTTAAAAAATTTCAGCAAGATGTAATGAGAAGAGCTCTGGACTTGGAGTCAGAAAACATGAATTTACATTCCAGTAGTACTATTTACTAGGTGTTTGCTTTGGGCGAATGATTTTAACTCCCTGAGCCTTGGGATCCTCCTTCGCATAATGGGTACAATGCTACTTAAATGATCTACTTTATAAAATTTTAATATTCCATTATCCTGTGTCACATGGAAAAAGAGAAATTCAGTGGCCATCAATGACACTGGACCTAAGGTCAGAAGTTTTTATTTTGACTCATGAATCTGCTACCAACCATCTGTGGCACAAATCTGTAATTACAACTTTTAGGCTTCCAAGATCGTGTAGATTGGATTTATGATTACTTACTTAAGACTAGAAGAAATCTTTGAAGTCATCTAGTCTTATGTCATTTATCTTTCTTACAGCTAAGTAAACTGGGGCAAGAAAATTCAAATAACATGCAGAAGCAAGAACAGGAAGTGGAGTGGCAGAGCTGGGATTGAACCCTCAGGCTATATTTCTACAGCTTGAGTGGTACACATGAACACTGAGTCTCTTCAAACTTGAAATTCTCTGATTCTGCAACTGTGAGGTCTACATGACCAAGGTTGCCTCCTGCTCTCAATCTTAGTAAACAAGACAATGGATCTAAAATTCTGTTACATCATAGGCCCTTAAGCTAAACTTTCAGGAGCTCCTACATTCTCCTTACCCTGCTAGCTGGCCTCTGTGTAGTCTAGCAAATTCCAGTCTGTAGAATGCTAAAATTAGGCCACACATTTGCATACTTCTCATCCGAGAAGCCCAAATGACTTAAAAAAGCCAACAGGTGAAACATCCTGCTACGTGATGGGAGAGCAATTAAGTCCTTTTCAAATATTTCGTCTATATATAGTGCGCACACCATTGCTCTCAGCATGGCCCCCTTAAATGCACATTCCCATATTATGTGTTTGCAGGCACTGTTTAATTACAATGAATAATGAAGTCGTTTTAAAGGCACACTGTCACAGTTAATAGTGTGAATAATTAAAAGCACAATAAAGTTGATTTCCTTCTTGCAGATGGCATTCTGTCCTCCAAGAGAGTTGTTGAGAGTTTATCTCCCTATCCCTACCCCCCAAAATGGCTCTGTTCATAAGGAATGATCATTGCCTGATTTAATTAAGGATATTGCATTCTCCACTGATTACAACATATGAATATTAGCAAAATAAACCTTTGTGAACTCCCTGAGATTGAAAATGCCCATGAACCCATAATGACAGATGTCCGCACATGTTGTTGGAGAAAGTTGGTTTTGTTTGTTTTTGTTGTTCCTTGTTTTTCCTTTTGAGGTGTAATAGGCTACACTCCACAGTTAAGCCAGTTGTTGTTCTCTAGATGGGGAAACTGAGGTTTAAAGAGCTAAAATAATAACTTACTTCCCAATCCAGTCCCTTGCAGCCTACCCTTCCAATCTGCTTCTTTACTCTCCTCCTTTACACTGCCTTTCCTTCAGGTTTGCAATGTAGTCCATCTTCATAATAGCTAGTTTTCTATAAGGTTCTGCTCAGAGGAGAACAAATTCCTCAGTCTGCCCAACTGCCAGACTTAGTATGACTACTCATGGAATTCATTTTGTGAATTTATGGAATTCATTGGTATACACATATAAATGTGCATATTTACATGTGTATATAAATGCATATATATATATATATATATATATATATATTCACACACATATATGTACATACATACCTGTGTACACACATACACATTTATTAAGTACTTGCTATGTGCTAGGTGCTGTGCTAAGCATTGGGAATACAATTAATGAAAACAAAACAGTCCCTACACTCAAAGAGCTTAAAATCTAATTGCAGGAGCCCACACACAAAAGAAGACAAGAAAGAAGTGAGGGGATCCAATATCAGAGGGTAAGCAATATTGGGGATCTTTTTCCCTGGAGTTGAAACCAGGAGGATCAGCAGATGCACACCTGTATGTAATGATACACACACATATATTTATATACATAAATACAAATATGTATGTGTCATATAAATGTAAGTATATTGACACATTTATATCCACATATATGTGTGTACATTTGTATACATAGACATATAGACATATAAATATATTAGATGAAATCTTTCAGCCCCAATTTCTGTCCTGGACTCCAGTCATGCATCTTCATTTACCTTATGGGTATTTCAAACTGGATGTCCCATATATACCTCTAACTCATGATGCTGAAATCAGAATGTGTTACTTCACCCTTCCTTTTTGAATATCCTTGTATCTCTCAAAGATACAACTATACTTTCAGTCTCCAGGTTCATAGCCTCAGTACCTTTTTCAGTAATTCTCAATTCCTCACCTCACATTTAATCATTTGCTAAATCTTTTGTACCTACCCTGAAATGTCACTCCCTCAGCTACTGCCATAGTCTACATGCTTATCTCTCGCCTACACAATTGCAAAAGCTTCCTCATGGTTCTTCCTTTCCCTTGCAACCTCTGCTGCTATGTATCCTATACAGAGTTGTCAAACTCCGAGTAAAAAAAAAACAACCCAAGTCTGAATACTCAAAAAGTTTCTGTTGTGTCCTAATTCCTCTAGTATAAAATGCAAACTCTTCTGTCTGGCAATGAAAGCCCTTCACAGCTTGCCTGAAATCTATCTTTCTTGTCTGATAACACATTACTCCCTTTATTAATCCAACTTCTTTTCACCATACATGAAATTCCATGTCCTACTATCCTTTGGATAGTCTGTCTCCCATTCTCAGAATGATCTCCTAATTCCATCTCCACATGTCGCAATCTCCACGTTTCTTCTCTATATGCAAATCTATTAACTTCTCTGTGAACATACTGTTCCTTGAGAGTACTGCATATTCATAGTTTGTATTTGTATCCATAGCATAGTGTCAGGAAGATAGCAGGTATTCAGTAAATATTTATAAAACTGATCTGAGTAAAATAATAGAAGAAAACAAAATAAAATCAAGTTCATTTCAATTCAATTAGATGGATTCTAGGGCAAAGAGGATTGCCCTGGGAAAGAAATATCTCAGTTCCAAGAATATAGACTGTGTGATTATTTGGGGTGGCTAGTCGAAATTTGTGCATCCTATGCTTATTTTATGCTGTCTCAATTTTTATTTGCTCAAAGACCACAGCACGCTTTCTGACGTGGACCCGTCATGCTGAGCAGTCATGTGCCAGTGCCTCTCATATTGCACAGTCAAATCCAAAGTTATTGAGAAAGACATTGAGAGTGCCCTTGTATCACTTCTTCTGACCACCGTGTGATCACCTATCCCATGTGAATTCTCCATAAATTGTCTTTTTGGCAAGCATACATTTTGCATTCAAGCATTGTGGCCAGTCCATCAGAGTTGCGCTCTCTGAATTATAGTTTGAACACTTCACAGTTCAGCTTGAGCAAGGACTTCAGTGTTTTGTATCTTATCCTGCCAGGTAATCATCAGAATTGTTCTAAGACAGTTCAAATGGAAGCAATTTGGTTTCCTTCCATGGCGCTGGCTGATTGTCCATGTTTCACAAGCATATAACAACGAGGTCAGAGCAATGGTTCTGTAGACCTTCATTTTTATAGTCAGGCTGATACCTCTTCTCTTCCAAACTTTTCTTCTGAGCTTCTCAAACATTGAGCTCGTTCTGACAATGTGTGCATCAACCTCATTGTCAAAGTGTACGTACCTGGAAAATACACTATTAAGGTAAGTGAACTTATCCAAAGCATTCAAAACCTCTCCATTTGTTGTAATCGATGGTTCCATGTGGTGTGGTAGTGTTAAACATTAGGCTAAAATTAACACAGGCATCAGAGAAGTGATCCACACTCTGTTACATCTCAGCTTCACAGGATTCATTGAGTGCACAATATCTGCAAACAGAAAATCATGCACCAATACTCCCTTCACTTTGGTCTTGGTTTGCAGCCTTTTCAAATTGAACAACTTGGCATCATTAATACCTTGATACTGTGTTCATCTTCATTGAAATCATTTGCCAACATGGCTGAAAACATCATGCTTAAAAGCATAGGAGTAAGCACACAGCCTTGTTTCACTCCACTGGTGACTGGGAAGGCATGAGAGCATTGTCCACTATCTAGAAGCCAGGCAAACATGCCATTATGAAATTAAAGTACTCTATTGATGAATGTCTCCTGGCAACCAAATGTTGGCATAATTTTCCATAAGCTCTCATGACTAACAATGTCAAAGACCTTAGTCAGATCTACAAACATTGGGTACAGACCTCTGTTCTGCTCCTGGAGTTTCTACTGGAACTGTCCAGCAGCAAACACTGTATCAATTGTTTCTTGGACCTTTCTGAAGCCATACTGGCTCTCAGGTAGATGATCATCTTCCAGGGGAAGGATCAACCTTTTCCTTATTAAGGAAAACTGTAGCAAGAATTTTGCCAACAATGACTGAGAGAGAGATTCCCATTTGATTGTCACAAGACGATCTATTCCCTTTACCTTTATAGACATGGACAATGGAGGTATCCTTGAACTCCTGGGGAATAACCACCTCTTGCCATATAACCTGGAAAATTTCAGTCAGATTTTGTATGAGCAATGGTCCCCCTACTTTGTAAATCTCAGCTGGAATAGAATCAGCACCAGGTCCTTTGTGACATGAAAGGAACCTAATCTTAATCAGGTGGAAGTTTAACTAAGGAGAGACTGACTTCAATCTGAGGTAAACAGTCAATGGCCTCAGCATTGACTGATGATGATTTGTTGAGAATACTATGGAAATATTCAGCCCATCTCTCTAGCATGATGTATTTAACACTAATCAATGTAGTTGTGATGCACCATAGGTCTTTAGTCCATAAATAGCTTTCAGGGAATCATAAAAGCGCTTTGAATTGTTACTATCAGCATAAAAGTGAATTTCATCTGTCTTCTTGCTGAGCCAGGAATCCTGAATTTCTCTAAGCTTTACTTGTACTTTTCTTTTAATGGAGTCAAATACTTCCTTCTTAGAGGTGGAAGAACTATCCTGCTTGAAATTCCTGTGGAGTTCTCATTTTTCATTTGTCAGCTTCTGAATTTCCCCATCATTTTCATCAAACCAGTCGGTGTTTGTAAGTATTCTGACCCAGATGAGCAAATGAAGTGCTGTATACCAAATCTCTGAAAGCTGCCCACTCCTTTTCTGCTGCACTGTTGCCAACTATGTGTTGATTCAACTTTCCTTCTAAGTCAGCAACAAACTGTTCATGCTCGGAGAAGATCTCTAATTTGTTGACCTTAATTCTTCTGGTAGTCATGCTGCTTTGCGGGCGGCACTTTTGATGAATGTGGATATTTAGTTTAGAAAGAATAAGTCAATGATCAGTCCATCCCTCTACACCACACATTGCCTTTGTCATTCTCACATCTTGTCTGTCTCTTCTCTTACAATTACACAGTCTATTATATGCCACTGGTTGCTGCAAGGGTGAACCCATGAAGTTTTATTGCTTTTAGATAAATGGAAGACAGTGTTTGTGATGAGGTCAGGTGATGCACAAGTCTAGCAGTAAATGACCATTGCTGTTGCTGTTTCCAACTCTATTCCTACCTAAGACTCCCTACAAAGTCTGGTAGTCAGAGTCTACTCTTGCATTAAAGTCATGCAGAATTATAAGCTTTTTCTCTTTTGGCACACTGATGATAAGGGTCTCTACGTCTTCATAAATTGTTTCTTTGACTTCACCAGGATTTGTCATGGTGGGAACATAGGCAATGATGATGGTGACATGCCATTTTCCTGCGAGTGGCAATCGAATTTTCATGAGTCTGTCATTCACTCTTTTTGGCAGGCATACCAGCTTGCTGATTAGATTAGTTTTGATTACAAAACCCACACCAGCTTCATGGCACTCCTGTTCACTGTGCCCACTCCATAGAAAGATGTATCCTGTTCCAACTTCAGTAAGCTGGTCGTCCTTTGCCAACCTCATTTCACTCAGGGCTGCTATTTGGATGTGATACCAGTTGTTCTCTTTCAACAAGAGTAGTTCTTTCAGGTCCACTGGAATTGGCATTATCTATTAGTATGCACACATTCCATGTCCTTATGGTGAGTGGAATCATCTTTGCAGATGTTTTCTTACATTTTGTACATTTTTTGTGTGTTTTGACCATGCTGATCAGGCCAGGGTTGGGTAAGCAGACAATGTTTAGGACTCATTTTCTAGCCCCCTTCCTCACACCAGGAGGTGAGCAGTGTGATCCTTAAATGGCTGCTCAGACACCCAGGAGGCTGCCAAGTCCCACTGCTGCTTCCAGTGAGAAAGGACCCTATAGTCTGGGTTTTCTGTGCGTAGGGCTATGAGTACAGTTCCTAGTGTATCGGCACTTGCTGCTTCATCACTTGTCTGTCACCACAGGGCTTTGAATCATAATCGTGAAGTGGCATGGGTGATATCTTTTGATTCGTGTGTAATTTGGATTTAAGTGAGGCAGAAGCAAAAAGTCATCAGTCTCACTCTCTCCTCCAGAGTCATCATAGTCCAGTGGCAGGACAGAGTCAAGATGACTGGCAATGGCTCAGGATGCAGTGGATGATTGGGGCTAACGAAACTCTAAGTGCTCCACATAGCCTGCTTCATCTGCCTTCATGGCCATTGGAATAAATTGTTCTCATCTGCCCATTCCACCAGACAGCCTTCACATGCTGGGATAGACACCCCCTAACTCATCAATGGGTTTGACAACCTTTGGTTACCCGCAACCTGGTTTGGCCCATCTGCTAAAACAATTTACCATATTGTGACCTCTGTGCATTCTGCAGCTTCTTGGAGCCACAGGTGAGAGTTAGGTTGAATAAGTGGACACCAAAATGGAACAAACCCCAAAAAGGTTTCAGCAGGCATCACATCAAAGGTAGTGGTCCTCCCTGAACACATCCCTACATCCCAAACATATACACACACACACACACATATGTATACACACACATATATAGTTTAGCAATGAATCTGGTGAGTATGAAAATGTAGGAGAACTTGTCATCTATTCTGCCCTATCCCTCCTTATCTGGAATGGTTTTTGCTTCTCTGTGTTTGGTAAGAAGAGAAGGTTGGATAGTGGAAGGTTGTAGGAGAAGGAGATGTGAAGAAGGACTGAAGCTTCTGCTGAAAGTTAAAGGGTATTTGCAATGCTAGGGCATGGGAGGAGAGCATCACATGCTTGGGATAGACACATGAATGGTAAAGGCAGCTCCCTGAATTGAGTCTATGGTCTCTGTCTATGGTCAGGGAACCCTTTCTAGATGGGGAAGGTGGAAGATATAGGAACAAACTTACTGGGGACATTCCTTCTAGGGGCTTTGTGCTTCACATTCTGCCACAATCATTAATGTTTCTATGCGTATTCAACTAGAGATGGATCTTAACGATACGTGCTCAAAATGACAGATGTTAATAATGACACATAGAAGCAATAAGAGTGGGAAAATAATGTCATATCTTGCCAAACTTTAGATTCTGGATCAATGTTGATCAGCACTGCCTGTGAGTTGTAAGACCTATATATCCACTTATGTACCCAAAAGTGGATGGAAGATTTAAATTCCTATGATTCCTTTCAGTTGGAATTGATTTTGATGTGTGCATATATATGTATCTTTGTATATTGCATACATATATGTGTGCATATGTGAGTGTGTGCACACATGTATATACGTATGCGGATATATGTATTCCTGTTCTGCTTCAGATAGAAAGTGAAATACCCAAGTGGTTCAATAATATTTAAGACAATGTACTTCCTAAAATCTCTCAGATAAAAGGCATTTCAATGTACACCCAGTCGAAGCCTACACCACTCTATGCCATCCCCAACCCAACCAATAGTTATCCAGATTTTGTTTGAATTCTTCCAATGCGGGGGTGTGGGTGTGAGGTGTGTGGGTGAGTATGTCTTTGAGGCATCTGTTTTAACTTTAGGACACTAGGGTGTTTTCCAGATATCAAGCCTAAACTAGTCTCTTTACATCTTTCCCTCATTCTTCTTAATTTATTCTTCTAGGCCAAGTGGAATAATGTAATCCCTCTTTCACACAAAAGTCCCCTTAGACACTTGAAAACGACAGCCACCATGACTCTTTTGAGACTTTTTTGTACCATATATTCCCAATTCCTTCAGGAGATTTTGGATGCTGGCCATGCTTGTTTTCATCCTCTACTCTCTAGCTATTCAAAATCCTTGCTATTATATGATGCTCAAAAGTGACCACTCTGTTGCAGGTGAAGTGTACTCTGGAACATGACTAAATGGATGCTCATTTCCTTATTCCTGGAAGCCATTCGTAACTTAAGCTCCTACAACTCTCCTAGCATGCTCTTGATTCATATTGAGCTCTGATAAAGCTCTCAGATATTTTTCACATAAACTGTCTAACTCTCATTGCTTAATTCATTCCCATGAAGATGCTTTTTTGACCCCAAGAACAAGTTGCATCCGGAATCTATTTCATAGTGTCTGATTCAGCATAATATTCTATCCTAACAAGGGCTTTGTGTATTCTATGTTGGTCATCAAGTATATTAATCAACATGATCACTATCTAGATAAAACATATTTGTAGTTACTGAAAGTAGAAAATATCTGGTGCATCTTTTCTGATGAACATTATTAATAGTGATATTTAATAATGAATGGAAAGTATTTCAGCACAAAGTCGGGAGATTTTCGTTGTAGCCTTGATTTTCCCTCTTCCCGCCCCATCTTAATATCCTAGGCAATCTGAGAAAGCCTCTTATTTTTCCTTAGGACTCTGTCTTCTCACGTTTAAAATGAGAATTATCTCTGCCCTGTGCACTTCAAGGTAGAATTTAGTGCATTGAGAGAAAAATGAGATCATGAGCGCGGAAGTATTTTGTGAAGAGGTGGGACATAGAAATGCAAAAGATCCTTGTTTATAACTCAGAAGCATTATAACAATTGTGAGAAAGGAAATATATGTATATATACATAGATATACAATATATCATGTACATACGTACATATGCATACACACATATATGCATATGTATATGCATAGAAAGCTCATTCCTAATGTTTCTTCTACCAAAGTCCACTTCCAATCCTCTTTATGACTCAGAGGCCATGCTTGGTGTAACAAGTAGTGAATCAATCACCCTTTTGGACTATCTTGTCCTCTGCCCTGTAGCTGGTCTACTTTTCCCCCATATTATCCAGAATCTGTACACTAGTTCCTACAGATGCTACTCCCACTCAACTTTGGATTTCCTGTCTTTTAGTTGAGATGCTTTGACTGAGAATTAACGAATACAAGTTTTATTAGCTCTCTTTCTAACTCTAGACAGCCCCTAGCTAGTGCTTCACATCCTATTCAGTCATTCATCAAGGCCATGTTGCAATTTCATGTATTGTCCTAATGCACTACCTCTTCTGCCCTGCTACCCCGCCACCCCCACACTCACCCTCTATCTCTTTCTCTGGACTCAGTGATCAAATAAAAATGCCATTTCTTCTGAAAAAAGACAGATCTATTGCTTGTCCTCTGGCTTTCTAGCAATCTATTTGACTCTCTAGGCCAAAATAACCTATAGCCATCACTCCTCTTTATGTATTTGGTCCCTATATTCAAAGAGAATTCAAGTTCTATAAACACAGAAGAAACGTATCTCCTCTTTCTCTTCATATCTTAGCACAGAACTTGACACATAGGAGCAAATTAATTCTATTTTCATTCTATGTCTTTATTACTTTTTCCCCTGGGAGTCCCAGGGCTAGCAGTTGTTTGCAAGTTGGAAAGAATTACAGTCAGAGTCTGAGGCCCGAGGATGCCTGGAGCCCAAGGACAAACTGCAACATGGACAAAGAGCATCAGTAGCATAAGTCTGGTCACAAGGGGATCAATTATTTTTATCATCTAAGTCTGAACTTCTAAGGCAAGTAGAATTTAAAATCTTTGTTGTCAGATAGTGGAATTCTGTACATGATCAAAAACAGGGACCACTGGATGTGTTTTACTTGTTAAAAATCATACCTTGTCTACTATGAGTTTTGTATTCATCCCAAGGGATAAAAAGACTAATGCTTTCCTAAGAGAAAACATGAACTTAGATTTGTTCATAGTTTCAAATGTCTAATATGTACTAGTTGTATATTTCTTACAGAAATAATAGCTTTTATGTGAAATAAAATCATGTTTATACCTCTTTTGCCTCATCTCTTGACAATCCTTTCAAGTGATTACTATACGTAATGTTATGATACCCATTTTATATATGATGAAACTGAGTTTCAAGAAATTGGCTGATCTAACAACGGGAATATAACACTTAATATGTAAAAAGGATGATGTGAGAATTCAAATTTTCTTGACTCTACATCTCATACTGTCAAATACCAGAGGATACCTCTATATAAATCCTCAACCATTCAGCAAAATATGGTTACCCTGAAAGAAGCATTTGTTATTGTCCCTGAGTAATTTCAGTTGTATCTGACTTTCTAATATGCTATTTAGGTTTTCTTAGAAAAGATACTGGAGTGGTTTGTAATTTTCTTGTAAAGCTCATTTTAGAAAGTAGGAACTTAAATGAACAGAGTTAAGTGACCTGCTAGTAAGTGACATTACTAGTAAGGGTCTGAGGCTAGATTTGGATTCAGGAAGATTAATCTTCATGATTTCAGGCCCGACATGATTTCCACTGCAATGCTGAATTCCTAAAACAAAGTGACTAAACATCCTTTTAAATTTTAATAAAAATTTATAGGAAATCAATTGGTCAATAACTATACATTAAGCATGTGTTTTTATGCCAGGGGCAGCATAAGACACCAGTGATAACATGATAAATGGAAATAATCCAAACCCAGAAAGAATTGATACTCTATCAGAGGAAACTATATGTAGATACAATACATGCAGTGAAAATTCAATTTGTTTTGCTTATTTGTTTCATTCATGTCTGACTCTCCATCACCCCATTTGTGTTTGTTTGTTTTTTGGCAAAGATACTGGAATGTTTTGCTTTCCTTCTCCAGCTCACTTTACAGATGAGGAACAGAGGCAAACACGGTTAAGTGATTTGCTTAGTGCCACATAACTAGTAAAATTTTCAGATGATGGATTTGAACTCAGGTCCTCTTGACTCTAGGATTAGCATTCTATTCCCTGGGCCAACTAGCTGCCCCATTAATACAATACAAATTCCTTTTTATGTAGAAGGGAAAAACAGAGACTCATTGCATAGCTAAAATAAATGGGCAATATGAGCCTACTGGATTGCATTTACCATCACTCTTTAGAAAAGACAAAGCAAATGAGGTTTCCCAGAAAGATGGTGGAGTAGGTCAGACAATTCCAAGCTCTCAAGATTTTCCTCCACAAAAGAGATAAAATGGTGCCTCAGGGAAAACAAAGAATAGTGAAAATAAATAAAATAGATAATGTAAGTAACATAAAAACGATGAAAATTTAACAAATAAAATAGATAATATAAAATAAAATAATAAATAAAATAAGACTAGGGGCAGAATAGTGTCCCCTCCTGGGATAATCAGAGAACATCTGAAGAAAAATTCCAAGGACTAGATTTATTTTCTGCAAAGAATAAAAGCCTCCAAGCTAGGAACTGCTTTTTGTTTAAGTGGCAAGCACTGGGATTAGGTGGTTTGAGAGGTTGCCTCAACCCCAGCTATAGGAGTCCCTTCTCCCTACCCCCTCAGTTAGTGAAGGGACTTGAATGTGTGAGCAAGAGAGAATCAAGGTAACCTCTGCTCACAAGGAACACAGGACCAAGCTGTGTGGCCAAGACACTGTGGGTGCAAGAAGGAACCAACACATGTCTGGTGAGTGCAGGAGCAGTGGGGCAGGGATGTCACTATCTGTGGGCATTTACAGGAGACTGGATGTTTGACTTTGATTCCAGGCTAGAAGTGAGTATTGAAGATCTGAAGCAAGATGCACCATCCCCCATACTCCAGAACCAGAGAAGATTACCAAAAATAAGCTACAACAACAAAAACAACCACAAAGGAGAAAGAATCCAACCATAGAGAGCTGATAGGGGAATAGAAAAGATAGGTTCATCTTCAGAGACTGATACTGAAGCAAACTCTTTTCTACCCCAAAGACTAATGTAGGATGGTCACATGCCCAAAAAGAATTCACAGAAGAACTTTAAAAAGACCTTAAAAATCAAATGAGAAAGATTAAAGAAATACTTTAAAAAAGAAAGATAAAAGTACTTATCTAAGAAAAGCAAGATGATTATGAAAACAAAGTCATGCAATTGAAATAGGGGATCCTAAATCTTAAAGAAGGAAATGACTTCTCGAAAATCAGGATCAAGCAGGGGAAGCCAGTGAAGTCATAAGACATCAAGGAATAATAAAACAAAATATAAAGAATTAAAAATAGTAGAAAATGTTAAACATCTCATAAAGAAAACAAAACAGATCTAGAAAACAGATCAAGAAAAGAAAACATAAGAATAATCAGACTACCTGGAAGCTGAGACTAAAAGAAAAAGATCTTGATAGAATAATAAAATAAATAATTAAATAAAATTGTCCTGAAGCATAAGGACAAGAGAGGAAAATAGAAATAGAAAAAAATCCACCTGTCATCCCTTAAAATAAATCATTTGAGGAAAATCCACAGGAATATTATAGCCAAATTTCAAAACCCCAAGCTCAAGGATAAAATATTTTAAGTGACAAGAGAAAGAAAGACAATTTACATATTCTAGTGTCACAAAGTCACAAAAGATGTGTTAGTGGTGACACTGAAAGATCTCAGACCTTGAAACACTATATATTGAAGAGCAAAAGAACTGAAGAACATTTAAAATATTGTACCCAGCACAGTCAAGTGTAATTTTGCTTTTTGTTATAAAAAGACAATTAATGAATTGTCACATTTTCAATATTATGTTTTTAAATGAATTTAAGAAAATATTTGACATACAAGAGCCAAGAGAAATATTAGGTACATGGCAAAGACCAAATACAAGGGATTCAATAAGGACAAGCTGTTTATTTTACATATGTAAAATATATGTCTAAGATGATTGTTAATAATGATGTAGTTCACAAGAAAGAATCAAGTACACTTGAGAATTATATGACTTCAAAACATAAGAACATCCATGGACAGCTAAAAGGAATAATTATTTTATTGAAATGAGGTGTGAGAGGAAGACTGATACAGAAGATGGGGTAGAAGGGCTATTAGTTCTACAAACCTACACTTGTCAGGAATGGGTTGAAGAGAGGAAAATACATATGGATCAAGAAGAGTATAAAAGATTCCTAAACTTAGAAAGAAATAAAAGTCTAAGGGTATAGGGACAGGGAAGAGGATAAAGGAGGGATTTTTAAAGGGAAGTGTGAGAGAATAGGTTAAAGGGAGATATAGGAAGGTGTTTAGTTTTATGGGAATGGAAAGAGAAGGGAGGAGACACTAGTGGTAAGTTAAGTAACAGGAGGGCAATTTAGAGGGTAGAAGGAAAGTAGAGAGGTCGGGGGGATAGGAAATAAGAGATACACATAGACAGAAATAAAGATTAGTAGTAAAATCTATTAGGGAAATACATGCTTATGTATTATGTAGATATGTATGTAGGTGTATATGGAATATCTTGTCACTGGATTCAGATGACTCTGGAGGAGAAGTGAGACTGGTGACCTTGCACAGTCCTCCCTCACTCAAAACTACATCAAGTGCAAGTTATGTCATCATTTCCCTGATGGCAGGGTCTTCTTAGGTAACGAAGGATGAACACAACACTTTGTGAGTAGACCCAGCTGCCTGAATGGTGACCCAGCTAGCTAGGTAATTCAGATCCTCCTCTACTGTCTGTCTCCACCTCTCCTTCCTTCTCCTAGCCAAAGGAAGGTAAATTCGAACGGCCAAAGGATGCCCAGTTAACGTGGAGTTTACTCGCTAGATCCTTCCCTTCCCTTCCCTTTCCTTTCCCAAAATGTTAAATCTACTGTAATCAGAAGCTGATAGATTGAACCACATTAGACCCCTACCCAATCTCCACTTAAGGGCTGTTTTACAGATCCTAGTAGCTTAAGAGCGATTATCAATAGCAACTGGTGCTGTTTCCTTCCCAGTCTGATTTAGTTATTTTTCTTGCCTCATTAAAGGAGTCATCCCCTGACTAATTCTTAAACATTCACTGAATGGGCATTACCTCCCCCTAAGTGAGTACCTGAATAGACTTTGACCTAAAAGCACGAAGGTCTCCAACTGCATCCTGGTCCATCTCCAGTCATCCTGATGAATATCTGGTCACTGGATAGAGATGGCTCAGGAGGAGAAAGTGAGGCTGGTGACCTTGTACAGCCCTCCTTCACTTTAAACAATGTCAAGTGCAAATCATGTCATCATTTCTCTGATGGCACAGTCTTCTTCGCCAACAAAGGATGAACACAACAATATCTATGTATAAATATATCATGTTTAATTGAAGCCTGGAAGAGAGAGAAGGGGAAAAAAGAACAAAGTAAAACGTGTACGGTAGAGAACAAGAGAAAAACCTACAAAGAAGAAAAGATGGAGAGCTCTTAATAAAATGTACAGTATTTCCTATAAAGCCTTTCTTGAAATGGAAGTTTATTACTATATATTTTGAATCCTTCCATGAATTCTGTTGTGGACATGACTTTTTTTCTTTTCTGATTTTACATTTGTTTTAATATTTACATTTATAATATGTTTCTTTTTCCATTATTTATTTAAGTTTAATATGTAAAACTAAAATTAAAAAAGAGACAAACCAATATTCTACCCATTGTCAGACCACCAATAACAACAACAAAAGCCCGGTGAAGCTCTGGATAATACATTAGAAAAAAATCCCCAATGAAATAGCAAATCAGAAAATCAAAAGAGATGAATAAAGTTGAAAGCAAGACAACAACAACATCATCGCAAAGTAAATAAAATTAGGAGGTAGTTTTATTTTCAAAATAGTGAAGCCATGGATTAATTTGATTTAAAAAAAAGAAAACAATTACCACCATCAAAAACAAAAAGGAGAAGACACTGGAAATCTAGATGAAATTAAACTAACAAGTGGAAGCTATTTATCGAACTCTTTGTTGATACATCTGACAACTTAAGTTAAATGGATAAATATTTACAAAATTTTCCTCCATAAAACAGAATAAATAGAACACTTGGACAGTTCTGTCTTAGAAAAAATATATTGAGCAAGCCATCAATAATGAACTTAAGGGAAAAAAATTCTCCAAAACAAAGTGGATTCACAGGGGAATTCTCCCAAACATTTAAGGAGCAGTGAATCCCAATACTATATAAATTATTTGAAAAAAATAGCTAAAGGAGTTCTATCAAATTTCTAAGACACAAATGTAATATTAATATCTAATCCAGGAAGAACAAAAAAAGAAAGGAATCTATAGACCAATTTATTTTACGTATATTGATAGGAAAATTTTGAGTAAAACTGTAGCAAAGCGATTACAGAAATATGTCACAAAGATTGCATAATGAGACTAGGTGGAGTTTATTACAGGAAAGGAGCTGGTTCAATATTAGAAAAAATTATTGGCATTATTGACCATATCAATAAAATTTTTTAAAAATTATATGATTCTTTCAATAGATACAGAACAAAGCAACAAAGAACAAAACAAAATGCATGTTTATTCTCATTAAAAATGGCAGAAAACATAAGAAGAAATGAAACTTTCCTCAAAATGATAAGTAGCATCTGTTTCAAAGTATTAGCAAGCATTATCTGTAATGGGTATAAGCTGGAAGCATTCCTAATATGTTCAGGGCTAAAGCAAGTATATCCATCAACAACATTATTATTCAGTATTCTTCTAGAGGTGCTAATTATAGCAATAAGAAAAGAAAAAAAGAATTTAAGGATTAAAAATAGAAAATAAGGAAATAAAGCTATCACTGTTTAGAGATGATATGTTTGTGTAATTTGAGTCTTAAAGAATAAATTCAAAAAGTAATTGAAAGCATACACAACTTTAGAACTGTTGCAAAATATAAAATAAACCCACATAAGTCATCACCATTTTTTTATTACCAACAAATCCAGCAGTAAGAGAGAGAAAAAGAAATACCAATTACAATAACTGCAGACAACACAAAATACTCGGGGCTCTTCCTGTCAAGAAAAACTGTAGAATTATATGAAAATAATTATAAAACACTTCACACAACTAAAGTCAGATCTAAACAACTAGAGAAATGTTAATTCCTTATGCAAAGGCTGAGACAATATAATAAAAGTGACAATTCAAGTAAGTTATTTCAGTTATCCAGTGCCATATTTTATAGAGCTAGAAAAAAAAACAGCAAAGTTCATCTGGAGCACAAAAGATGAAGAATATCAAAGCAATAAAAATTTGAAGCAAGGCAGCTAGTGGTACCAGATTTCTGTTACATTAACAAAGCAGAAATCTAACTTACTAAGAAAAGAAGGGGTGCATCAGTGAATTAGATTGGGTACACAATACACAGCAGTAAATGATCAAAGTAATTGATAAATCCAAAGATTCAAAATTTCTGTACAAGAAATTAAAACTTAAGATAATTTTTATTACTTATTTTTATTTTCAGTGTTCTACAATCACTACCATATAACTTAGATTTTGCCCCCTCCTTCCCCTCTCCCTTCTCCCTACCTCCCTGAGATGGCATGCAATTTTATATAGGTTCTACACATACATTCCTATTAAATACATTTTTACTATAGTCATGCTGTGTAGAAAAATTAAAATGAATGGGAGAAATCATGTAACAAACCAAAATGTAATACACACACACACACATAGAGACACACAAAATGATCTGTTACATTTTGTGATTGAATTCCGTAATTCTTTCTCTGAATATCTAAGATATTTTGCCTTAAAAGACCACTGGGAAATTTTTTTTAAGTCCTTGCATTGCAAGGAAGTTCCAAGTCTACCAGAAGAAACTCTTGCACACTGTGGTTGTTGCTGTGCACAAAGTTCTCCTGGTTCTGCTCCTTTCACTCAGCATCAGATCATATAAGTCTTTCCAGGCCACTCTGAAATCTTCCTATGCATCATTTCTTATAGCACAATAGCATCCCATTACATTTATATACTATACTATAAATATTTTTGTACATGTGGGACCCTTCCCCATTTTTTTAAGATCTCTTGTGGATACAGTCCTAGAAACACTATTGCTGGGTCAAAGGGTATGCATGATTTTATAGCCCTTTGGGCAGAGTTCCAAATTGCTCTCCAGGATAGTTGGATCAGCTCATGGCTGCACCAACAATGAATTAGTGTCTCAATTCTTCCATATTCTCTCCAACATTTATCATTTTGCTATTCTGTCATGTTTGCCAATCTTACAGGTGTGATGTGGTACCTCTCTAATGAATAGTGATTTAGAATATTTTTTCATATGACTATAGATAGTTTTGATCTCTTCCTCTGAAAACTGCCTGTTCATATCCTTTGACCATTAATAAATTGGTGAATGACTTATATTTTTGTACATTTGTCTCAGTTCTCTATATATTCTAGAGATGAGGTCTTTATCACAGACACTAGCTGAGAAAATTCTTTCCCAGTTTTCTGTATCCCTATGAATCTTGGTTGCATTGGGTTTGGTTGTGCAAAAACTTTTCAGCTTAATGTAATCACAAATCTGCATCTTGCTCTTCATAATGCTCTCTCTCTTCTTTACTCAAAAATTCTTCTTTTCTACATAATTTTGACAAATACACTATTTGTTCCTCCATCAATTTGTCCCTAGTATAGAGCTTTATACGGATCTATAATCTTATGGAAAAAGGTGCTCTCACTCACTACTGAGTGGAGAATTGCAAATTAAAATAGTTGTGATTAATTTGTGCCATACTGCACAGTCAAATCTAAAGTTCTTGAGAAATACCTTGAGAGTGTCCTTGTATCACTTCTTCTGACCACCATGTGATCGCCATGTGAGTTCTCCACAAAGTAGTATTTTTTGGCAAGCATACATTTTGCATTTGAACACCATGGAACTTGCATGAACTCCATTGGAGTTGTGCTCTCTGAAGTATCATTTGAATACTTCCCAATTCAGCTCGTGTAATGACTTCTGGTACCTTATCCTGCCAAGAGATCCTCAGAATCTTCCTAGGATGGTTCAAATGGAAGTGATTCAGTTTCCTGGCATGGTGCTGGTAGACAATCCATGTTTCACAAGCATAAAATAATGAGCTAAGCACAACGACTCTGTAGACCTATAGTTTGATAGTCAGTCTAATACATCTTCTCTCTCAAACTTTTCTTCAGAGCCTCCCTAACACTGAGCTCTCTCTGACAACGTGTGCATCAACTTCATTGTTAATGTGTATATCCCTGGAAAGTATTCTATCAAGGTAAGTGAATTTATCCACAGCATTCAAAACTCCTCCACTTGTAACCAATGGTTCCAAGTATGGATGGTGTGATGATGGCTGGTGAAGCACCTGTGTTTTCTTAGTTATTTGGACAAAATTAGCACAGGCAGCAGAGAAATGATCCACACTTCGTTGCATCTCAGCTTTAGATGTGGCATTGAGTACACAATCATCTGCAAACAAAAAATTATGCACCAACATTCCATGCACTTTGGTCTTGGCTTGTCATCTTTTCAAGTTGAAGAACTTACCATCAGTATGGTAGTTGACCTTAAAATCATTTTCATCCATATAGAAAGTATTTGACAACATACCTGAAAACATCATGCTAAAAAGCATTGCTGACTGGGAAGGCACAAGAGCATCATCCATTACCCAGAACCCAGGCAGACATGCCATCATGAAATTGATGTACAACATTGATGAACTTTTCTGGGCAACCAAATTTTGACATAATTTTCCATAAGCCCTTATGAATAGCAATGTCAAAGGCCTTGTTCAAATTTCAATTCATATATAATGGCTATATGGGGATCCACACGGACTTAAGGATTTTGTGTGTATTTTTAATATCCATAACAACTAATAAATGAAAACATTTTAAGTTCACTTTCAATGTTATAGTTTTTGAACCCATTGTTTTCAAACTGCTAGTTAAATCTTATTCCAAATATAAAGACTACAGTGACTAAATATACACTTACATACTCACTTCTTCCAGGTTTTCACCTGTGTCTAGATATTAAGTATGCAATCAATTCTCCACCCTGTGGTTAATTGATGTCTGTTTTCTCTGGTTTTGCTCAGAGCATGGTATTTACATACACACACACACACACAATATTTTTTAGCCTCCAAAGAAACACTTCATCAAATTAAGAACTAGAATAATTTTTTAAAGTGCATGCTAAGGCAAAAAAATTTCTAATACTGCCCCATAAACACAAAAAGGGGGAAGGGACTCATCGTTAAACTCTAGGGCTCAGTTAAGTCTGATATAGTCCTCATAACTTTTATACACATACAAAAGGGGAAAAAATTAGGATTGGGGTTAGGCAAGTGTTCTTTAGATTAATCCCTGGCATCTTTCAACGTGTCCAGACTGGCTTTGCTCTTCTTCAGTAGGGTTTGGAAAGGTAGAGCTTACAATGATTTCCAGTCAAACTACCATGGAAGAACAGAAATCTTTCTCCCTCTTTCCTTTATTTCCATTCTGAGAGCTCACTGAAGAAATGGAATGGAGAAGCATTGGGTATATGGGAAGAGAGCATAATTTACTGGGACAAAAGGCTAATTCCCAAGGGCTGACACATATGAATGGGCTTAGATATTATATGTGGCAAAGTAACAAGATATATATATATATATATATATATATATATATATATATATATGTGTGTGTGTGTGTGTGTGTGTGTGTGTGTGTGTGTGTGTGTGTGTCTGTGTGTGTGTGTGTACACAATATACATATATACATATATAAACATAAACACAAATATGTGTGTATGTGTGTAAGTAACACAAAGGCATGATGAAGACACAGAAGGCCAAACACAAAGAGATTTAGAGAGAGACAGAGAAACACAGACAGAGAGAGAGTCTGATACATACCTATTTTCAAAATTACTTGCATCATATTTTAGAGACAATTATGTGCCAGAAGTAGAATTTATAACTATATCTTCTTTTCTTTCAAATAAATTTATTTACTTTTAGTTTTCAACATTCACTTTCACCCTTATTGAGAAGGCAGGCAATTTGATCTAGGTTACACATGAGTGGTCATGCAGAACACCACCATAACAGTCATTTTGTGAAAGACTAAATATATATCCCTCTGCCCTATCCTACCCTCCATTTATTCTATTCTCTTCTTACCTGTCCCTCTACAATATTGTTTGCTTGCAATTATATGTACACAAACATGCGTATATATGTATATATGCATGTCTATATATGTATGTGTGTGTGTATATATATACATACATATTTGTATATATATATACACACACATATATATATATGTTTTCCCTTTAACTATCCTCATGAGTTACAAATATTATCTTTCCATGTAGGAATGTAGAGTTCAACTTTAATAAATCTCTTAGGATCTCTCTTTTCTGTTTATCTTTTCATGTTTTTCTTAATTATTGTATTTGAAAGTCAAATTTTCTATTCAGCTCTGGTCTTGCAATAAGAATGCTTAGAAGTATTCTATTTCATTGAAGTTCCATTGTTTGCCCTGAAGTATTATACTCAGTTTTTCTGGGTAGGTGATTCCTGGTTGTAATCCTATCTCCTTTAACCTCTGGAATATCATATTCCAAACCTTTTGATCCCTTAATGTAGAAGCTGCTAGGTCTTGTGTTATCCTGATTTAATTCCCATAATACTTGAATTGTTTCTTTTTGACTGCTTATGATACTTTCTGCTTGGCCTGGGAACTTTGGAATTTAGCTACATTATTCCTAGAAGTTTTCCTTTTGGGATCTCTTTGATGAGGAAAATGGTGGATTTTTTTCATTTTTATTTTGCCCTATGCTTGTAAAATATCAGGGAGGTTTTCCTTGGTAACTTCTGGAAAGATGACATCTACACTTTTATTTTTTGATCATGGCTTTCAGGAAGACCAATCATTTTAAAATTCTGTCTCCTGAATCCATTTTCCAGGTCAGTTGTTTTTTCAATGAAATACTTCACATGTATTCTATTTTTCATTCTTTTAGTTTCATTTTAAATTTTATTGATTTTTCGTAAGGTCACTAGTTTCCTTCACTCCATCCTAATTTTGAAGAGATTATTTTCTTCACTCAGCCTTAGGGCATCTTTTTCCATTTGGTCCATTCTGCTTTTCTGACTGCTTTTGTCATTTTGGTTAGCCTCATTTTAATGGTGCTATTCTCTTCAGCATTTTGGGGATTTCCTTTAGCAAGCTGTTGACTCGATTTTCATGATTTTCTTGCATCAATCTTGTTTCTCTTCCCAATTTTTCATCTACTTCTTTCATTTGATTTTCCAAATGCTTTTTGAGCTCTTCCATGGCCTGAGATCAATTCATATTTTTCCTGGAGATTTTGGCTTTGTTGTCTTCTTCTGGCTATATGTTTTGATCTTCCTCATCAATGACATAAGGAAATACCTTTTCACAGAGAAAGTAAGAATTTATAGTCTTTTTCTCCCACTCCCACCCCCATTTCCTCATTTCCCCAGCCAATTATTAGACTTTTGAGTTTTGTTAAGTGGAGACATCCAGAAACAATCTCCACTTCAACAGTGGCCAGAGTTGCCCTGTGGTTGGGGCTGGGGCTGGCCCATGCTCTTCCCTCAGTCAGGTCAGAGATCCTCCCCGTTGACCCTTACATGGTTTTTTCTTACTTTGTATTTAAGTTCCAATATTTAAGTTTGTCATATGTCTTTGTTTCTTTTCTCTATTCTGTATTTTTGTTTTGGCATTTGAATCGAAAATAAAATTAAAAATTGAAATGTGGTAATGGGAAGATAAAATGTAAACAGCTGTCTCAGGAAGTGGTAGATCTTACCTCTCTGTAGTTCTTCAAGTAGCAGCTAGATGACCACATTTCAAGTGTTTAATAGAATAGATTCTGGATCTTTATCTTACTAACTATATAGCCACTAGCTGCCAACAATTTCCTCACTAATAAAATGAATATGTGTATGCTTATAGCACCTCCCAACCGGCAAGGTTGTTGAAAGAATCAAATGCAGTAATAAAGTTATCCCATATCATACCACCAATCAATCTAACATGTCTGTGTAAGTGCAAGATATGTCATAAAACCTGTGTAAATATAATGTATTCATATGATTAGCATGGCTATTCTACCAATACTTTTCCCTTTCTGTACTTCATCATGATGCACGACTAACTTTGCATTATCAAAGGCATTGCCAGTAAAACAAAATATTTCCCATGTTCACTAATCTGAGCTGGAACATCCAAATATCCAAAACTAATTTGTGAATGAACTATGAGTCACTTGAGAATTAGCCCAAGTGAGGCTTTTATCTTTGGGATTTTTCTTAGATGTAATCCTGCATCTGATATATACTTTGAATATGACCCAGATAATTTAACTTAACCTGTTCTACGACATATGGACAATGATATCTAAAGGACCTACTCACAGTGTTGTGGTAATGACATAATGGTATCAATTATCCAGTCAGTCAGCATTTACACAATACTCTTTTCTTAACTCTGTGCCAAGAACAACTATATAAAACACTTGCTGCATGTTAAAATCTAACATCCTTACCAGTTATTAATATCATGATTACTTTACACTTAATTGCTAAGTTCTGGATATCTTCTCTTGGAAAAATCATCCATGTTCATTCCCTCCTCTCTCTTTCTATAGATACTGTATTACTGTAGAGCCTTATTATCACTATTTGCACTAATCAAATAACTTTCTAATAGATCATACTATTTTGACTGATCCTGCCCCCCTTTCTGTACTGTCCTTCATCTTCTGGCAGACAAATAGTCTTTTAGTATGAATCTTTCCCTATCCATCACCTGCTCCAAACCCTTCAATAACTTCCTATTGTACAAAAATATAATCCAAACCACTTACCCTAGCAGTTAATGTTCTCCAGAACCTTAGATTCAATCTGCTCTCCTATCATTTCACACTATTCCCCACCTGCATGTGATCTATCCTCCAGCTAAACTGCATTACCCATATATTTCATTTCTCTGTGCATTTGTTCATAGTTTGTCAAATATCTTTCTCACCTTCCATGAACCACTCTCAATAACCATTTTATCTCTCAATGTATATATCAGTAGATGCCTCTTTCACAAAGCTTCCCTTAATGACGACTGGGAAATTGATCTTTTCCGCCTGAATCACATGTGAATAGATTGAGAATTAGAAGAGAAGGCAAAGGATATCTAACTTGGCCCTTCAATTTAAAGATAAGCAAGTCATGGACCTGGGTAGCTAAGTCATTTGCCCATGGCCACAAAGGGATTATTAGAGGTTTGTCTTGACCTTCTGACACTAGAAACAATATCATTTTTATGCTGCTTCCTCAAAAAACATTTTGAGTGAGTTTAAACATGCCTATTACCTACAATTTTGTATCAGACATATTTTTGTAACTCTGTCACTGTCTTAGACTACAATCTCCAATTAAAGTAATAATCATGTCTGACCCTGCTTACCTTCCCTGATCAGTTTCAAGGAAATTCAGAGTGTGTGGGGAGGTTTATACACAGCATGATGTGCATTAGAACAAAGAAAACCATAGCATTGGAAAGATAGCCTTACATTTTTATGCCTGTTTTCTGGCTCTCATTACATGCCATAATGGTAGAGGGATGAGGCCAAGATGGTGGAGTAGAAGCAGGGACTTCCCTGAGTTCTCCCCAAAAGCCCTCCAAATACCTTTAAAAATTGCTCTAAACAAGTTCTAGAGCTACAGAACCCGCAAAATGGCAGTGAGACAAATCCCTAGGCTAAGAAAACCTCAAAAGTCATCAGGAAGGGTCTATCACACCAGAAAGGGAGCATACAATCAGAAGAAGAAAACAAAGTCACATCTCCCACACAAAAAGCTTCCAAGAAAAATATGAATTGGTCTCAGGTCATAGAAGAGCTCAAAAAGGATTTTGAAAATCAAGTAAGAGAAGTAGGAGAAAAATTGGGAAGAGAAACAAGAGTGATGCAAAAAATATCATGAAAATCGAGCCAAGAGCTTGCTAAAGGAGATGCCAAAAAAATACTGAAAAAAATAACACCTTAAAAAATGAACTAACACAAATGGCAAAAGAAGTTGAAAAATTCAGTGAGGAGAAGAATGCCTTAAAAAGCAAAATTGCTAAATTAAAAAGGAGGGCCAAAAGCTCACTTAAGAAAATAATTCCTTAAAAATTAGAATGGAGCAAATAAAAGTGAATGATTCTGAAGTGGACATTATTCCTCCCTGGGCCCCTAGGTTGAGAGATATCTGTTAGGTTACTGGGCAGGGTTGGATAACCTGCCTAGCAACAGGCTTTTGTTGGGCCCCTGTCAAAACGTTATTTCCCCCGGGTTGTGAAATATCTGTTGAGTTGTTAACAACCATTTTCTGTTGAGTGCCTTGCATGGCAACAGCCTGTGCTCCCCTAATGTTAGACCCCTTTGCAAGGTAACTACCTTGTGCTGGGCATCCCTCCCTTCCTGACAACCACTTTTTGTTGGGTGACAACCAGTCTCTGATTGGGTCCACTTTTGGGCACCTCTTTTCTGTTGGGGTCCTTTGCCTAGCAACACCCTGATGACCACCTTCTTTTTGGGACCTCTTGCCTAGCAGTAAGCCCCTCTGCTCTGTCAGAACTATGTTTGTTGTGGAAACCGTAAGGCTGTATCGAGTAGCACCGAAATGCTTAAATTGCACACAACCACCTTAGTTCGGGGCTGTCTCCTCTGGGTTTTTTTCCATGAGGCAGCTGCCAGCCTTGCTAATAAAGAATACTGTAGTGAAATTCCAGAGTTCCCAGGTCAAGTAGAAAATATTGCAAACAGCAAGAAAGAAATAATTTGAGTATTGTGGAAATACAGTCAGGATAATAGGAGATCTAGCAACTTCTATATTGAAGATCAAAGGGCTTGAAATATGTTATCCTCTAGGTCAGAGGAGTTAGGATTAAAACCAAGAATCACCTACCTAGCATATAATCCTTCAGGGAAAAAAATAGTTATTCAATAAAATAAAGGACTTTCAAGCAATCTTGATGAAAAGACCAGAGCTGAATAGAAAATGTGACTTTCAAACACAAGAATCAAATGAAGCATGAAAAAGTAAACTGGAAAGGTAGATCATAAGACACTTATTAAAGTTGAATTATTTACATTCCTATATGGAAAGATGATATTTGTAACTCATGAGACCTTTCTCAGCATTAAGGTAGTTAGGCTAGTTAGAGGAAATAGATAGATAGATAGATAGATAGATAGATGGATGGATGAATGGATAGATATAAGGGAAAGGATGAGGTGAATATGAAGGAATGATAGCTAAAAATAAAACTAAAAGGTGAGAAAGTAATATATTGGGTGAAGGAGGAAAGGAGAGATGGAATACGATAAATTATCTCTCATAAAAGGGTCAAGAGAAAAGGTTTCATAATGAAGGGGAAAAGGGGGAGGTGAGAAGGAATGACTGAATCTTATTTTCATCAGATTTGGCTCAAGGAAGGAATAACATACACATTTAATTGGTAATTTATCCTACTGGAAAGTAGAAGGGAAGGAGATAAGAGGGAGGATAGAAGTGAGAGCAGATTGAGTGGTCAGAAGCAAACACGTTTGAAAAGGGATAGAGTCAAAGGAGAACATAGAATTATAGGAGGGGGGGATAGGATGGAGGGAAATATAGTTAGTCTTTCACAACATGACTATGAAGGAAAATTTTTGCATAACTATACATGTATAACCTATATTGAATTCTTTTCCTTCTAAATGAGGGTGAGGAGAAAAGAAGGAAGAGAATTTGGAACTGAAAGTTCCAAACAGTTTAACAAACCTTAAAAAAAAAACATTGTTGCAACTGTGAAATAAGATACACAGGTAATGCGGGTATAGAAATCTATCTTGCCCTTCAAGAATGTAAAGGGACAGGGTATATGAGGGAGGATGGTAAAAGGGAGGGCAAACTAGGGGAAAGGGTAATTAAAAAGATCAGTGGGGGAGGGGAGAGATGGAGAGAAAATTTGGAACTCAAAATCTCGTGAAAATGAATATTTAAAACTAAAAATAAATAAATTAATTTAAATAAACTAATTTTTATTTGAAAAAACCAACATTCTATAGTGTCACTGGAAAACTGCATGAACCTTTGCATCCTCCTTTGCCTGACAAAATTTGGTGAGAGAAATGGAAGTTCCGTTGGGGAGACTGGAAACTGCTAACTTAGTGTTTCAGAGTTCATTTCAGTCTAAGTGGAAATTTGAGTTCCTACCATGGGTCCAACTCTGGGCTAAGAACTAGGGTATGGAGACACAAAGACAATAGCAACACATACCTTGCATTCATGAAACTCCCATTGTTCTAGCAGGATGCAACACACACACGACAGGTAAACACAAAGTGCATGCAAAAGAACTACAACAGAAGGTTAGGGATGGTATGAGGGCAGGAAGAAGACTGAAAGCATCAGAAATAGTACATTTCTTATGAGAGTAGGCGATAAACAAGTAGGATAAGGTTGCTGATTCTAAAAGTGTGGGTATGCATGGATGAGTTTATGGGTATATGCTAGAGAGGGTAAAGTAGGTGTATGTGTGTGTGTGTGTGTGTGTGTGTGTGTGTGTGTGTGTGTGTGTGTGTTTGTGGGTTACCATATCAAAGGATCTCAGAATTGAAAGAGGTATCAAAGACTTTTCAGTTTAGCCCCCTTGTTTTATAGGTGAGGAAACTGAGACTCCAGGAGATAAGTGACTTATCCCTTTTAATGTGTGAGTAGTAAGAGCTAGAGGCAGATTCTCATTCCAGTGCTTCATTGATAGTGACATGGGAATGATCTATGAAGCCAATGATGGTAGATTGTAAATTCTAGCAGAATCTTCCAAGTTAGAAAAACTTTGACCAAGGCCGAGTAATATACTCTGTATCTGTGTGTCTGTGGGTGTGTGGGTGTGTGTAAGAGTGTGTGCATGTTCCATTCAAGCCCTGACTGTTGCTAGAATGAAGCAAAGAAAGATTTTTGGCTTTTAGCATGTACAGGTAAAAACAAAACAAAAAACAAAGATTGTGACCCACATTGGTAGAGAAAGTAGCAACACATGGAATTTTGAATCCTTGGAAGTTTATAGTGGGAAAGGGGAGGTGGATTCAAAGTTTGTCATTCCATACATTTTAGAGAAATATTTTTACAGACAGAGATATGAGGTTGGAATCTCAACTCATCTACTTTCTAGCTTTTGGATGTTTTGCTATTCAGATAACCTGTATGGAATTCAGTTTTCTCATCTAAAATGAAGGGAGTAGGCAAAGAATCTAGGGACCTCTCTCAGATGTAAATGCCATAATTCAAGGATTATAAGAACTCTCCCTTTACAGCAGCGGACTGGAAATGAGAAGAGCTCTTTCTGTTCTTGGCTCCTCACTATTTTGTGACGTAGTTCTCATCATCCTCCAGGCTGCCTGGGCTTAAGCATTGCCCACATAGTAAGAAATAAGAGGGACTGGCGAATATAATATCAAAGGACCCCATCAGGTGTCCTGTAGGATTTGGATTCCAACCTCAGGGAAAGTCATAAAGTCCTTCCCTCAAGCGGCCAAAATGATTTTTTAATGTGTAACATGAGTGGGTTGGGGAGAGGGATCTACAATAAATAATACGGTAAAGAGACAGTCAAGAGAGGAGAGGATTGTGGGGGGTGTTTTTAAAGGCAATTGACAGCCTCCTACCATTATTCTTTCTGCCACGCATCTGTGTGAGGTGTAGGAGGGACTGTGACTGTCTCCAACTGCTGATGAACAGAGAAAGTACTCAGAATTTTGCTTGGAGCTTAAAGCTAATGAACAAACTCATGAAAGTGATAGCCAAACAGTGGTTAATGTGTCGTTTTCCCCAAAATTATCTCAGCACTTGATCAATGCATATCCACAGAGAGGGCAAGACCTTTCCACTAGTCCAGGACAGTACCAAATGAAAAATACAGGTAGGTTATGGATTGTACAGGAAGAGGCAAAAAAGGAGTTCCATAGAAGGAAAATTTCTTTCCTTTTTTCTTTTGATTTCTTTTTGATTTTTAATTAAGAACTTTTAAACTTGACAGTCATCAACATGAACATTTCCAAATACAATAAAGGCCAAGAAGATTGCCTATGAAATCATGAGTCCAACATATACAGCTTGATTTTTCTTTCAACATCAGTGATTTTGAAGTGAGATATAGGTGACCCTAAGGTTATCTAAGACCCTTTCAAGGGGTCAACGACAGCATAACTCTTTTCATAATAATATTACAATATTTTAATTTCTAGTGAATATTAGTACATATCTAGTACATATCAATAGATATAACCCACATAAAAAATTATTTAGGGCCTCAACAATTTTGTGAGCATAAAGGGGTCCTGAGACCAAAAAGTTTGAGAACTACTCTTTTAAAGTATATCTATCGGTCTGTTTTCATCATTCCTTTGTTAATTTTTTAAATTTTTTATTCATTTATTTTTAGATTTTGTCATTCACTGTCACAATATCTTGAGTTTCAGCTTTCTCCCCAACTCTCCTCTCCTCCCACAGCATAATACCCTGCATTTCAATTACCCCTACCTTCAATGGACCCTCCCTTCTATCACACCCCACCCTTCCCTTATCCCTATCCTCTCTTTTCTTGTAGGGCAAGATAAATTTCTATACCTCATTATCTGTATTTCTTATTTCCCAGTTATATGAAATAATAATTCTCAACATTCAGTTCTAATTCTTTGAATTCCAACTTCTCTCCCTCCCTCCCTACCCATCCCCACCGAGAGGGCAAGCAATTCAATACAGGCTATGTATGTGTCTTTTGCAAAAGACTTCCATAATAGTCATTTTGTGTAAGACTAACTATATTGCCCTCCATCCTACCCTGTTCTATTCTTTCATTTGTCCTTGTCCCTTCCCAAAAATGTTTCCTTTTATTTACTCCCTTCTCTCATTTACCCTTCCTTCTATTATCCCCCTCACCCTACTTGTTCCCTTCTCCCCTACTTTCCTGTAGTGTAAGATAGATTTTTAAGTCAGATTTAGTGAGCATGTTATTCCCTCCTTAAGCCATATGTGAAGACAGTAGCCTTCACTTTTTTCCCTCTCACCTCCTCCCTTTTCTCTTCCATTGAACAAGACTTTTCTTATCTCTTTTATGAGTTATAGTCTGCACCATCCCATTTTTCCCTTTCTCCTCCCAGTATTTTCCTCTCTTACCCCATAATTTAATTTAATTTTCTATGGATATCATCTCTTCTAATTCAACTCAATCTGTATTCTCTGTGTGTATGTGAGTGTGTGTGTGTGTGTGTATAATCCCTCCACCTACCCAAACACTGAGAAAAGTCTCAAGAGTTACAAATATTATCTTTCCATGTATGAATGTAGAAAAGTTCAGCTTTAGAAAGTCCTTTATGGTTTCTCTTTCCTGTTTACTTTTTCATACTTCCCTTGATTCTTGTGTTTGAAAGTCAGATTTTCTATTCAGCTCTGGTTTTTTCATCATGAGTGCTTGAAAGTCCTCTATAGCATTGAGTGACCATTTAATCCCTTGAAGTATTATATTCAGTATTGCTGGGTAGGTGATTCTTGGTTTTCATCTCAGTTCTTCTTACTTCCAGAACATCCTATTCCAAGCCCTTCAATCCCTTAATGTACAAGCTGCCAGATCTTGTGTTATCCTGATTGCATTTCCACAATACTCCATTTTTTTCTTTTTAGCTGCTTGAAATAATTTTCCCTTGAACTGGGAACTCTGAAATATTCGTAGGACTTTCTGGTTTTGGATGTCTTTCAGGAGGGTATCAGTGGATTCTTTCAGTATTTACTGTGCCCTCCGATTCTAGAATATCAGGGTAGTTTTCCCTGACAATTTCATGAAAGATAATATCTAAGCTCTTTTTTGATCATGGCTTTCAGGTAGCCCCATAATTTTTAAATTTTCTCTCCTGGAGCTATTTTCCAGGTCAGTTGCTTTTCCAATGAGGTGTTTCACATTATCTTCTATTTTTTCAATCTTTTGATTTTGTTTTCTAACTTCTTGGTTTATCTCATGGTCATTAGCTTCTCAGAACCCCACTCTCTCTTTTAAAGAAATATTTTGTTCAGTGAGCTTTTGAACCTTCCTTTCTATTTGGCTAATTCTGCTTTTTAAAGTTTCCTTCTCCTCATTGCCTTTTTGCACCTCTTTATTTTTCCAGTTGAGTTAGCCTATTTTTAAAGGTGTTATTTTCCTCAATATTTTTTTGGTTTTCCTTTAACAAGCTACTGACTCTCTTTTCAAGCTCTTGCATAGCCTGGGCTCATTTCATATTCATTTTGGAGGTATTGGAGGCAGGAACTTTGACTTACTTTGACCGTATTCCTTGTTCTTCCTCATCTGAAAGGATGGAAGGAGACACTTGTTCACCAAGAAAGTAACCTTCTATGGTCTTACTTTTTTCCCTTTTTGGGGGCATTTTCCCAGCCAGTTACTTGACTTCTGAGGCCTTTGTCAAGAATAGGGTCCTAGTGTTCTTCCTCCCCCTAGTACTTTGCTCAAGGATGAGATTCAGATCAATTGCTCAATTCCCCCAGGGGCTTTGGGTGTGGGCAGGGCCACCACTGAAGGTTGAAGTTCAAATCCGCTGCTCAATTCCCTTAGAGGCTTTAAGCTGAGAGGCCTAGACAATGGGCCCAAGCTGCTTCTTGAGCCACTGTAGCCACTGGCTGCCCATTGCTCCTGCTGTTGTTGCCTTTGCCACCACTTGGGGCCATGGATGGGGGGACCCAGTTCCCTTCTTGCCCAGCTGGGAAAGCCCTCCCACACTGACCTTTGGAGCTTTCTTTGTTGCTTATGGGTTGAGGGATCTGTGACCCTCCTTGCTGGGAATTCTACCCCGGCAGTGAGTTCACGTCCTATTCCTCACAGTACCACGTAGCTAGGGCTGGGCTTCACTCCACTCAGCATCCCGCGAGATAGACCTTTCCTGTCAGCCTTCCAGGATTCCTTTGGCTGGAAAACTCTTTCACTCTGTTCTGTGACTTCTGCTGCTCTAGAATTTGTTGAGAGTCATTTTTTACAGGTATTTTGTTGGCTGTGTAGGAAGCGCTAGAGTATATGTATCTTTCTACTCTGCCATCTGGCTCTGCCACTGTCCGTTTTTGAAGAACAGAAGAAAATTTTCTATGCATGAGGAGAAATCTCATTTTATCATTTTCCCTCCATCCAGTGCTTTTATTTACTCTTCTTTTGATGTTTCATGATTGTGCAGAGGGTACCTTGAAGTCTTCAGGATATACCAGTGGAGAATAATATCTGGTAGATTTTGACAATTTGTGCCAGTGTCAACCAAAATGTCTCAACTAAGCAAAATGAGGGAAAGTTTATATAAAAGGTTTGGTTAGAAGGGGATGGTTTAACTTAAATTTTTGGTAACAAATATATATACCAATTTTCTAACAAGTTGAGCTGTTGTAAAGAGGAGAAGACTACTTCAGAAGACAGTAGCATCTTCCTATCTGGAGATCTTCAAGAAGACACTACATAACTACTTGTCAGGGATGTCATAGAGAGGATTCTTCCTCCACTGTAGGTCAGACTGGATGGTCTCTGAGGACTCTTCCAACAAGGAGATTCTGGAATATCATAATTGTCTTGCTCCATTCTGCCACAGTTAGAATGTCTTTCAGTATTGTTTTCAAATTTGAGTCAGGATATTCATTACTGTAGTTTACTGGTTTTTTAAAGCACTGCAC
Organism: Potorous gilbertii; assembly: GCA_028658325.1. NCBI lineage: Eukaryota > Metazoa > Chordata > Mammalia > Diprotodontia > Potoroidae > Potorous > Potorous gilbertii. The sequence goes on along the minus strand of CM053769.1, from coordinate 96,686,604 downwards.
AAATATGCACTTCCATATGTGTTTTTGTGTGCTTATGTGTATGTACTTGTGATAAATTCCTTTGTTAATCTGGGAAGTGTATAGAGACCACTTTCTCAGAATAATGTGCTTTTTACATGCAATTAATAAAATAAATCCATAGTAATACAAAAAACCTCCAAATGATTTGGATAAATTATCTACCTCTATCTGTATATCAATACAGATATATAAATATTGAAATATATATATAGATAACAATATTTAATAACTCTGTGTTCTCACATACCTCTTTTTTCCCCTCTCCCTAATGCTAATTATATACAAGAAAACTATTTTATTTTATTCTTATTCTTGTTTTCACAGTTCTAAAAGTAACAGCAATTTCTAGAAAGCTACAGCAAATACAAGTCACCATTGATGACCCGCCATACCTTCAACTTTCTTGAACAAATCCACTTCTCTTACCACAAAGGATGGGAAGGATCCCAAAAGCAACATTTTAAGCTTAACTTCTGGTAGTTTGCCTCCTCTGGTTAGACCATATATTTAAGAGTTGGATGGCACCTAAGAAATCATTTGAGTTCAATCTCTTAATTTTACAGATGAGGAAACTGAGAATGTACTAGAAATAATTTTCCCACAGTCCCACTGAGTTGAATTATTGAAGCCATGCCCACAACAAGCAACCTTCTCTTTTCTGGCCTACAAAATGTTATCTGGACCTTAGTGTTTAAAAAAGAGGGCAGGAAACAGTGGTGGGTGGAGCCAAGATGGTGAAGTAGAAAGACACACATATTCTAACTCTTCCCCTACAATCCATAAAATATTTATAAAAGATTACTCTTCACAAATTCAAGGGCAGCAGAAGCCAGAGGACGACAGAATGAAAGAGATTTCCAGCCCAAGGTAACCTGGAAGGCTGACAGGAAAGGTCTGTCACACCAGATGCAGAGTAGAGTGCAGCCCAGCCTTGGCCATATGGCACAAGGAGGAATAGGACCAGAGTTGACCTTGGGGACAGAATCCCCAGTAGCAGCGGTGCTACTCATATTCCTCAACCCACAAATACCAAAGACAACTTCAAAGGTCAGTGAGAGGAGAGCAGGGTCCTCCCCTAGCCCCGGCCCCAGGCACTAGCTGCTGCAGTGACCATGGCAGGCTGCCTGCCAGAGTCCATTCTTGGAGCCCTCAACTTAAATCACCTGGGGGAATTGAGTGACTGATGAGAATCTCAGCACTCTGCAGGGTCCTGGTGCATGGCAGAACAGGAGGCAGTTGTGAAGAAGGAATTCTACTACACTCAGATTCTGGGCAGAAAAGTTTTTGGTTGCTTCCAGATCATTGAACAGGAGAAGAGAGGAGTATAGTCTTCTCGCTTGATTGTGCCACCTTGGAGGTACTGAGAACTTACAGGTCCCCAGAGTATACTCTCCTCTTGATAAAGGACTCAAATGTCAAATAATTGGCTGCAGAAAAGCCAAAAAAAAGGGAAAAAATAAGATTATAGAAGGTTACTTTCTTGGTGAACAGGTATATTTTCCATCTTGTTCAATGATGAAGAACAATGCTTACCATCAGAGGTCTCCAAAATAAATGTGCAATGATCTCAAGTCATCAGAGAGCTCAAAAGGGATTTTGAACATCAAGTAAGAGAGATGGAGGAAAAATGGAGAAGAGAAATGAGGGTGATACAGGAAAATCATGAAAAGCGAGGCAATATGTTGCTAAAGGAGACTCAAAAAAGCTGCAGAAAGTAACACCTTCAAAAATAGATTAACTCAATTGGCCAAAAAGTCCAAAAATCCAATGAGGAAAAGAAGGCTTTGGAATGCATAGTTAGCCAAATGGAAAAGGAGTTTCAAAAGCTCCCTAAAAAAAAATAGTTCTTTAAAAATGAGAATAGAGCAGATGGAAGCTAATGACTTTATGAGAAACAAAGAAATTGCAAAACAAAACCAAAAGGATGAAAAAATAGAAGATAATATGAAATATCTCAATGGCCAAACAACTGACCTGGAAAATAGATCCAGGAGAGACAATTTAAAAATTTTGGGACAACCTGAAAGTCATGATCAAAAAAAGAACCTAGATATCATCTTTCATGAAATTATCAAGTAAAACTTCCCTGATATTCTAGAACCAGAGGGCAAAATATTATTGAAAAAATCCACTGATCACCTCCAAAGAGACTCCAAAAAAGAAACTCTTAGGAATATTTTAGCCAAATTTCAGAGTTCCCAGGTCAAGGAGAAAGCAAGCAGCTAGAAAGAAACAATTTGAGTATTGTGGAAATGCAATCAGGATAACACAGGATCTGGCAGCTTAAACATTAAGGGATCTATGAGCGTGGAATATGACATTCCAGAATTAAAAAGAACTAGAATTAAAACCAAGAATCACCTACCCAGCAAAACTGAGTATAACACTTCAGGGGAAAAATGGTCATTCAATGATACAGGGGACTTTCAAGTATTCTTGATTAAAAGACAAGAACTGAATAGAAAATTTGACTTTTAAACACAAGCATCAAAAGAAGCGTGAAAAAGTAAAGAGGAAACAGATATCATAAAAACTCTCTAAAGTTGAACTGTTTACATTCCTCCATGGAAAGATAATATTTGTAACTCTTGAGACTTTGCTCAGTATTACACACACACACACACACACACACACTCACACACACACACACACACACACACACATATATACACACAGAGAGAGAGAGAGATAGCACAGGATGAGTAGAATGAGACGGGATGATATCTAAAAAATAAAATTAAGTGGTGAGAGAGAAATATTTTGGGGGGTGAGAGGGAGAAAGGAATGGGGCAAATTATCTGTCATAAAAGAAGCAAGAAAAAGTTTTCCAATGAATCAGAAAAGGGAAAAGGTGAGAGGGAAAAAGTGAAGCTTACTCTCATCACATTTGACTTAAGGAGGGAATAACACGCTCACTCAATTTGGTGTGGAAATCTATCTTACATTGCAGAAAATGAGGGGAGAAGGGGACAAGTGGAATGAGGGGGATGATAGAAGGGAAGGCAGATGTGAGAAGGGAGTAATTAGAAATAAATATTTTTGGGGAGGGACAAGTGTAAAAGAAAGAATAGAATAAATGAGGGGCAGGGAAGGATGGAGGGAAATATAGTTAGTCTTACACAACATGACTATTGTGGAAGTCTTTTGCAAAATGACACATATATAGCCTTTTCTGAGTTGCTTGCCTTCTCAGTGGGGATAGGTGGGGAGGGAGGAAGGGAGATAAGTTGGAACTCAAAGTTTTAGAAACCAATGTTGAGAATTGTTTTTGCATACAACTGGGAAATAAGAAATACAGGTAATGAGGTATAGATATCTATCTTGCCCTACAAGAAAAGAAAAAAATATGAGGATAAGGGAAGAGTGGGGTGTGATAGAAGGGAGGTCATACTGTGGGTAGCGATAATCAGAATGCAAGATATTATGGGGTGGGCCAGGAGAGAGATGGGGAGAAAATTTGGAACTCAAAATTTTATGGAAATGAATATTGAAAACTAAAAATAAATAAACATTAAAAAGAGAAAAAGTAGCACAGTATTCAGTCATTTCAGTGTAGGTGTTACACATCATCATAGTTTTAAAAAAATTTAAACTACATTTACATGGCTTTTCCAGGTCAGATATTAAATCCTACTATGAAAAAATAAACATTAATGTTGCTCAAGTGTTTCTTATGCTCAAAAGGGTCAATAACTCCCTTTTAACCCAAGGGATATTTGACTTTTGGTAGAATAACATACTGATTTTATTCCTGCAGACTGTATTTTAGAGCTTAGACCTATATTTGTCAGTCTCATCTGGGCTAGAACAAAGCAAATGGGAGCTGTAAACTTAGACAAACCTCTTCTTCTATAGTCATGTAAGAGTATTTTGAGACAGGAAAACGATACTAAGATGGGTTCACAGAGGGGAACAGGAAGCTAAAGTATTTTCTGAAAATATTGCTGAGTTATTTTATAGTTCAACAGGTAACCAAACTAAAACTCTTGAATCTGTAGTCACAAGAACGATTGCAAATTTCCTTCTCAAGTATTATTTCTCAGTCAGCTCCAGCTCCATCTAAGCACCAGCGACTCTTGCTAATGTCAGTGGAAATGCTGAATGACTTTAACTCCCACTTCTGCCTCATTACCTTTCCCAGAATTAGACACCTTTGGTGGGTATTCCATGGCCTTAAAAGGACAAGATCTGACCTGTGATCATCTGTGTATTACTAATACTATTCCCAACAATATTATTGGAAATGAAAGATAAAGTAGAAATTCACTGGCCTAGAGTGGCAAGAGTTGAAGGAAGCTTTAGAGGACAGGAACAAAAGAGCAAAAAGTGGGATGAATTCTCACCAAAACAAATAAATGGCTATTTGATCAGTTTCATAAACGTCCATTAATCAAAAAGAATTTTATCTTATGGCAACGTTCAAACTGAAAAGAAAATTCATTCTTTCTTCCTCAGAAGTAACATAAAACCACAGACAACTTAGTGTTTAGAAATTCCAAACATTTCTAGAGCATATCTAAGTTATACTTTTAGTAGTTAGAATTGTTTAACCTTGACTGAACACTGTCTAATTGTGAAAGCTTCCATGAGGTCTTAATTGGCAAGAATCACCATCCCTTCTGGGGAGTGAGTGCTCAGGTATATCTGACTTACTAGGGGGCCTCTTTTTTCAGGCCTTAGCCTCATCCATTTACATAAGCAATAGTCAATGGCAGGGTCACATCACAAAAAGCCACACGCATGTGACTTTTCTTGGTCTCTTTGAAAAAGGAGCTCAGCAGTATTCCATGAGACTTGTAGCTTCATTCTGATTGTTGGGAGCATCAACCAGTTTAGGATTGTGTAGGCACTACAGTTCATAGTGTCCATTCACAGAAGTCTCATTTAGATTAATTTCATTTGTTTCTTTTTTACTTCTCTTGCATTCAGTGATCTGCTGGAACTAATGTACAGTATAGTCTGGCTTGATGGTCAGAGGGCCAGCTGGTACCATCATGCCGAGGACATCTTATAGCATGTATGGGTACAATCAGACAACTAATGGAGTATTTACAGGGTTATAGTGTGTTTGCATATGAGAGAAAAGAAGCTCATAAAACTCATAAGGTAGGTCAGTGGATAAGACCTTGCATAGTCTCTCAGGTGTGCATGGGAGATTCTTTATACCCTGAATTTTAAATGGATGAAGCCTGGTTTTCTCTCCAAGTGTCTGCTCTTTGGGTAAGTTTGGATGCATTCAATAGATTCTAAAATCTTCCTGGCAAGTCATAGAAAGAGTATCCCCCACCACATCACTTCTAGAAAATAGTAGGTTTGGTTAATTTTAGTATAGATGCAATCCAGTGCTGTGTATTCTTTCCTATGGTTGAGTTGCACTCACTACCTCTAGGAGGAAGGAAAGGAATCCTGTTGACACAGTACTCATTCTTGATCTATACTGTTGTGAAATCCTTTGAGTCCATGACCAAGTGCTGTGTTCCCCATGGAATCATAATCCTACTCCAACTTCAGATCTGAAGATATATGAATCAGCCACTCAGAAAGGATGATCTGGTTGGCATATTTCATTGACAAGTTCTTTGCAGCATCAAAGTCTATCTCTTCCTCTTCCTCCTCTTCATCATCCATCCCCAGCTGTCCTCAGCCAATCTGCTCTCATGATTCTTATGACCTCCAAGCTTGGACTTCTGAAACTCCAGAAGTTTACATCTTTTATCTTATTCCAAGAAACTGTACTTGGACTTGTACTGTAACAGGTAAGGATAAGGTGTCAGAGGACATTCAGGTTTTGGAAGACTGAAAAAAATAATACCTAGGATTTGACTAATTGCTTCCTTTCCCTTCATATGCCCCAGTTGACAGGCTTGGCTTACTGAACATCTTCTGGCAGCACCAAAAGTGGGGTTCACTCAGAGTTTCCTACCTAGACCTTAATCCCTGGGCCCTGAGCTGAAGGCCAAAAGTGTGTTTGTAGGTGAACTAGAGAAGGCCAATTTAACAATAAGAGGCCAGAACTTTATACCTGGCACTGGACTCTGTGCTGGCCTGGCATTGGTCCCTATAGACTGTGCTGTCAGACACTTTTATCAGAAAGAATCAATTTTGTTCACTTGTTTCATCAGTGTCTGAATCTTTGTGACCACATTTTTGGTTATCTTGGCAGAGATACTAGATTATTTTGACATTTCCTTCACCACATCATTTTATAGATGAGGAACCTAAGGCAAAAAGGATTAAATGGCTTCCCCAGGGTCCTACGTTTGGAAAGTGTCTGAGGTCCGATTTGAGCTCAACTTCTAGATTCTAGGCTTTGCAAGCTATCCACTGTGCCACCTAGCTGCCCTAGAAGGAAACAAAGAGGTTGATCAAAGACTACAAGGGAATGTGATAGAAGTTCTAGATAAAAGAATTTATACAGAGTTTAGATAAAGGGATTTTGGGTGTTTAGTCTGAGAATGATACAGCAGGTCATGGGCAGTTCCAGGAGATAACTTAGAAGCTTTATGTGGCTCTGCAATTTACACCATATACCACAATGTGTAAGGAAAGCAACCTGTTTGGACCTCTCCTTCCTGATCTCTAAAGTAAAGCAAAGCTCCTTGAATATAGATCTAAGTTCCTCTCCATACTTAAATCGATAATTGTTAAGTATTTAAAGTCCTGTCAGGCAGGAAGACAGATAAATTTTGTTTAGTTGTTGAATATTTTTACACTTTATTAACTTTATTCTGGACTTAAGAAATAAACTAACAATTACATAACCTAGCAGAAGAGCAAAAGTAAAGAGGATTGTACATGAAACTGAAAATCTATTATGTAAAATTTGTTATTCCTTTTACATTCAATATATATATATATATATATATATATATATATATATATATGTATATATATTTCTGTTTACCAGTTCTTTCTCTGGATACAGATAGTGTCTTCCTTCATTTGTTCTTTGTGGTTAATTTGGGAATTTTTAATAGTAAAAATGACTTAGTCATTCAAAGTTGTGCTGTTCTTTATTTATTGTGTTATAATATTGCTATTCCTCTATACACCATTCTCTCCATTTTGCTAATTTCACTCTTCTTTATTTCATGTAAATCTATCTCTGTTTTTCTGAAATCATTGAGGTGACCATTTCTTATAGCACAGTTGTATTCCACCACGATCATACACCATAACTTGTTCAGCTGTTACCCAGTTGGTGAGCACCTCTGCAATTTCCAGTTCTTTGACACCAGAAAGAATTGCTGTAACTATTTTTGAACTTTTTTCTTTTTTTTCCTTAATAAACCTTGGAAACAAACCTAGCGGTGGTATTACTGGATCAAAAGGTATAGGTAGCTTAATAACCCATTGAGCATAGGTCCAGAATGCTCTACATTTCACAGTGCCAAGTGGTGGTTGTTTTGTTGTGGTTATTTTTGTGATTATATTTTCGTTGTTTTTTGCCCTCAGGAAAAGAATTAATAGCAATTTATGAAAATTTTAAAAATATGATTAATTTTGGAGGTAAATAACTTACTAAGAATTAAAGTGATACCAAAGTGGAATGGGATTAGAATGTAGAAAGTTGTCCTTAAGGCAGATTTTAAGCAGAGCTGACTGACCATTTGACGAGTGTTTTCTCGTAGGAACCATTCTTCCTTCTGTTGGCAGTTGGGTTCAGTGTCCTTTGTTGTCCTTTCCAGGATTCTGTGATGATCATGATTTCATGACAACGATGATGATGATGATGATGATGATGATGATGATGATGATGATGGTGATGATGATGATGATGATGGTGATGATAATGATGGTGATGGTGATGATGGTGATGATGATGGTGATGGTGATGATGATGATGGTGATGGTGATGGTGGTGATGGTGATGGTGATGGTGATGATGATGATGGTGATGATGGTGAGGGTGATGATGATGATGGTGATGATGATGATGATGATGATGATGGTGATGATGATGATGATGATGATGATGATGATGGTGATGACAATGATGGTGATGATGATGATGAGGATGATGATGATGATGATGATGATGGTGATGATGAGGATGACGATGATGATGATGGTGATGATGATGATGGTGATGAGGATGGTGATGATGATGATGATGATGATGATGGTGATGATGATGATGATGATGGTGATGATGAGGATGGTGAGGATGATGATGATGATGATGGTGATGATGATGGTGATGATGATGATGATGATGATG
>CM053769.1:96653113-96677862 GCA_028658325.1 Potorous gilbertii | reverse complement strand
GATGATGGTGATGATGATGATGGTGATGATGATGATGGTGATGATGATGATGATGATGAGGATGAGGATGATGATGATGGTGATGATGATGATGGTGATGATGATGATGAGGATGATGATGATGATGATGGTGATGATGAGGATGGTGATGATGATGAGGATGAGGATGATGATGATGGTGATGATGATGATGGTGATGATGATGATGAGGATGATGATGATGATGATGGTGATGATGAGGATGGTGATGATGGTGATGATGATGATGATGACGATGGTGATGATGATGATGATGATGATGATGATGGTGATGATGATGATGATGATGATGATGATGACGATGATGAAGGCCATCAAGTTGTTTATGATGGTGTTGATTATAGTGATCACAGTGATGGTGGTGGTGAAGAAGATGATTGCAACCATAACACAGATAATAATTGTTATAAATATTGCGATGAAAGTAATCATGAAAATCATAACAGTCATTGTCACACAACTTCTCTAAGAGGAGGGGGGTGATTCATTTCCTAAAATAAGTATGATACAAGGTATGATGGGATAGGGACAAAGAAGATTCAAGACAGAAACAAAAGATAAGGAGACAGATTTTGCCTAAACGCATTCATTGTAGTTCTGATGTTTCATACGAATTCCTTTCTCTTAAATTCTCTTTGAGTCACAAATTTAGAATTTAGAATAAGAATGGATGGAACACAACAACTAGTTAACCTTTAATGATTTGACATTTAAGTATTCGTATTTTATTTTCAGATTATCTTTTAATTATCAGATTTGGTCTTCTTTGTTAGCCTCCATCCTTCTTTATCTCTCTTCAGCATTTGGTAACATTAACCATATTAGCCTATTGGATACTCTCTATTCTCTCAGTTTTCATGACAGAATTTTTTCCTTCTTCTCTTTATATCTATTTGACCACCTCCAAGATGACAAAACAAAATCCTTTTCAGTAAGGGCCTTCATATCCAATATTTTCACCTGGTGCCTTTCCAGTATTCTTAAACCTTACTTCCTTACTATCCTCATATTCTTCTTTTTCCAGAAACACCCACCTCCATTCTGTTCTACAAACTTGAATCTCTTGATTCTATCCATCTCTTGAATCCATACATTTTCTCCAGATATCCTCCATGATGATAATTTCCTCTCTTTGTCTCCTGGCTTCTCAGGCTTCCTTCAAATCCCATTGAAAATTCCATTCTTTTTTTTCAACAGAAAGCCATTCCAATCCTTCTGACATGTTTCCTCTATTGATTCCTTTTTATGCTATGCATAGATTGTTTGTACATATTCATTGGCATGTTTTCTCTTCCCTTAGAGTGTGAACTCCTGAAGAGCAGGGATTTTCTTTTGCCTTTCTTTTCCTTCCCAGTAAATAGTACAGTGTCTGGCGAATAGTACTTGTTAATAGGTTTGCACTGCCAGACTGAATACTACTTCATAGATATCCTACTTCTCACAATTAATGTACCCCAAGGCTCTGTCCTAGTCTTGCTTCTTTCCAGTAGCATTTCTTGGTAACTCTTCATTTTTTATGCATTAATTATGTTTTTCCACTGTTGATGACTACCCCTTATTATATACCTACACACATATACATAAATATATACATATATGTGTATGTATATATGTATGTGTATAATATGTAATATATATGTATATATACATGCATAAATGCACATACAAAATGCATATAAATTTTGTAAAGACTATGTACTAACAAATGTATGAGCACATGTGTACAAACTTACTCCTTCAACATGTGGGAGTCATAATCTCCTTCCCTCTGCATTAATTCAGTATCTAGGGAGGAAAATGAGGTGAGCTTCACAGCTTAGCTCAGTTCTCATACAAAACTGTCCCAAATACAAATCCTAAACCCCTCTTTGGCTCAAGTCTCAGGTAGCGTGACTTTTCAGGATTTACACTTCAGCTAGGCCCACTGAACCATCCTATCTGAAATTTTGACTCCAAGATCAATCTTGTGGCTCCAGTGAGAATTACTCCTAACACCTAAAACTAAGGACAAACTAAAAAGAACAAATAAACACCTTCAGGATCATTCCTCAGAGACAATGTAAAAGAGAGGTAAGCAGTAAAGGAAAGACCTTCTCTCATTGGATCATAACTAATACAAATACAAGGATTAAAGACCAGGGATGAAGCAGGTTCCATGTTAGGTGGAGTGAGCATACTCAAGTCTCAGACTAACACACACACACACACTCACACAGACACACACACTCACATGCAACCCTAATTTCTCTCTTAAGTTCTCGTCTTGTATCCCCAACTACCTGCTGACCTACTAATTGGATGATCACTCAATATATCCCAAAATGAAAACATATTCCTTGTCCCAAAACCTGCTTCTCTACTAAAATTCTGAATATTTCTCTGAAGCACCATTTGCTTTCCATTCCCTGAAGCTGAAGATATTATCATTAAAATCTCTCCTTCCCTCACTATATTAATGAAATAGTTACCAAATATTGCTTTTTCCCCTTTGTATCTCTCAAATATGTCTCCTTTCTACTCACACAACAACCACACAAACAAATGGCCTTCACTTTGCCTACATGACTCAAATAACTTGACTACTTCAATCTATGCTTCACAGGGATGTCAAAGGCATCATTATACAGTGAAAACATGGTTATTATAAAAACATGATCAGAAGCAAAGCCATTTCACTAAATAAACTCCAGTGTTGTTATATTGCCACTAGGAGAAAATATACCCTCCTTGTGGTTTGCAAACATCTGCACAATCTGGACCCAACTTATCTTTTCAGCTTCATCTTATGTTTTTTCCCTTCTCACATGATAAAGTTAAGAATCACTAATCTCTCCATCCCTCCCACATGTTAATCCATCTTCTGACTCTGCGTCATCGTCCTGACTACCCTTCATCCCATAACTGGAATGCACTTCCTCCTTCTCTCTACCTCATAAAATAGTCTACTCTCTATATGATTCAACTTAAGTATCATATGCTGCATGATTTTTTATGACCCCCAGAAGTCCTAAATAAAGAGGGGAAAATAGTCATCTAAAGAATTTACCAATCACCTCCTGAAAGAGATACAAAACTGAAAACATCAAGGAATATCATTGCCAAATTCCAGAAACATCAAGTGAAGGAGAAAATATTGCAGGCAACCAGAAAGAAACAATTAAAATTTCGAGGAGCTACAGTCAGGATCACACAGGAATTTGCAGCTTCTACATATAAAGGTCAGAGAGATTAGAATATAATATTCCATAAGGCAAAGGAGCTGGGAGTACATCCAAGAATAAATTACCCAGAAATATTGAGCATAATATTACAGTCAAGGATATGAACATTCAATGAAATAAGGGATTCCCAGACTTTTCTGAAGAAAAGGCGAGAGCTCAATAGAAAATTAAGCCTTCAAACACAAGTCTCAACAGAGGCATATAAAGGTAAACAGAGAGGGAAAAAAGCTTGTTATTCAATATGGGCAAACTGTTTATATCCCTTTAAGAGAAGATCATACTTCTTAATCATGAAAAATATGTATTTTCTACGATATTTAAAAGGGATATACATAGAAGGAGTGGTTGTAATGCAAATGATGTGAAGATATATAAACAAGTGATTTCAGGGTGTGAAGGGATTGTAATAGGAGATGTGAGGAGACAAAAAAAATTAAATCACAGGAAGAGGCACAACCACATATTACAGTAGAGGGAAAGAGGGGAGGCGGATAAGAATTGTTTGAGATTTACTCTCCTTCTGGTCCAAGGAGGGAACAACAAACTCAGTTAAGTATAGAAATCTAAGAAGCCCAATAGGCAGTAGGAGAAGAAAGGGAAAAGAAAAGGAAAGGGATGCTAAAAGGGAGGGAAGAAGTAGTAATGGAAAAGGGAAGTATAAGGGAGGGAGTCTGAAAAAGGGAGGGAAAACTAAAGGAGGCTATGGTCAAAAGTTAAAACTCTATTGTGGAGGAAAAGAGAGAAGGGAGAACTTAAAGCATCAGTGGAGGGAAAGAGGAGGGAGGGAAAGACATAGATAGTATTCATAACCATGAATACGAATGTGATGAACTCTCCCATAAAACAGAGGTAGAGAGCAGAACGGATTAAAAACCAAAATCCAACAAGATGTTATTTAGAAGAAACACATTCGAAACGGGAGATACACACAAGGTCAATGGAAGAAGTTGGAACAGAATATACTGTGCTTCAACTGTTGTAAAATAAAAGGCACTGATAACAATCCTAATCTCAGACAAGCAAAAGTAGAAATAGATCTAATCACAAGAGATAGGGAAGAAAATCTGCATCCTGCTAAAAGGCACCTTAGAAAAAGAAGCGACGTGATTATTCAACACATATGCTCCAAGTGATAATTCATGCAAATTCATAGAGGAGAAGTTAAGGGCATTACAGGAAGAAATAGACAGCAAACTATCCTAGTGGGGGACCTCAATTTCCTCCTCTCTGAACTTGATAAAGCTAACCTCAAAATAAATAAAAAAGAAGCTAAGGAGGTGAATAAAACTCTGGATAAGACAGATAGGATAGCTCTCTGGAGAAAATTGAATGTGGATAGAAAGGAATACATATTTTCCCAGTGGTACATGGCAAATATACAAAAATTGACCATGTACTAGGGCATAAAAAACTCAGAATTCAGTGCAGAAAGGGAGAGATAGTCAATACACCCGTCTTAGATCATAATGCAATAAAAATTATATGTAATGAAAGACCATGGAAGGATAAACCAAAAATATATTGGAAAATAACCTAATCCTAATGAATAAGTAGGTTAAACATCAAATCACAGAAATAATCAGCTTCACTCAGGAGAATAACAATAATGAGACAACCTACTAAAACTTATGAGAAATTGGAAAAGCTGTTCTTACAGGAAGTTTTATAACATGACATGCCTACATGAATGAAATAGAGAAAGAGGAACAAATGAATAGGGCATGCCCCTAAACAAACAAGAAAAATAGCAAATTGAAAATCTCCAACTAAATACCAAATGAAAAATGCTGAAAAAAAGAGAGAGATTAATAAAATTGAAAATAAGAAAACTATTGAATTAATAAATGAAACTTAGACTTTGGTTTATGAAAAAAACAATATAATTGATAAACCTTTGGTCAATTTCCTTAAAAAAGAAGAAAGAAGAAAACCAAATTACTAATATCAAAATGAAAATGGTGAACTCACCTCTGTCCAGGTAAAAGTTAAAACAATAATTAGAAATTGTTTTGCCTAAATTTATGCCCACAAATTTCACAATGTAGATGATATGGATGAATATCTATATCTATAGATACTATTATAACTATCTATATATACCTATATCTGTATCTATATATTATTTAAGTATTCAGCTTCATCTTCTAAACACAAGATGAAGCTGAATACTTAAATAATTCCATCTCAGAAAAAGAATTTGATTAGGCCATAAATGAACTCCCTAAGAAAAATTCTCCAGGGCTAGATGAATTTACAAATGAATTTTATCAAACAATTAAAGTGAATTAATTCCAATACTATATAACCTGTTTGGGAAAATTGGGGAAGAAAGAGTCCTAATAAATTTGTTTTATGATACAAATATGGTTTAGATACCTAAACCTGGAAGAGTCAAAGCAGAGAAAGAAAATGATAGACCAATTGCTCTAATTAATATAGATGCAAAAATTTTAAATAAGATGTTAGTGAAAACAAAATAACAAATTATCATCAGAATATTACATTACGATCGGGTAGGATTTATAAAAGGAATTCGGGGTTGATTCAATATTAAAAAAAACTATCATCATTATTGATCATATCAACAACACCACTAACAGTAACCATGTGATTATCTCAATGGAGGCAGGAAAAGCTTTTGACAAAATACGGCACCGATTCCCATTGAAAACACTGGAGAGCATAGAAATAAATTGAGTGTTCCTTAAAGTAATAAGCAATACCTACCTAAAGTCATCAGCAACCATTATGTGTAATGATGATAAGCTACATGTTTTAGCAATAAGATCAGAGGCAAAATAGCGATCGCATTATCCCCACTGTTATTCAATATGGTACTAGAAATGTTAGCTTTATTAATACGAGAAGAAAAAGAAGTTGAAGTAATTAGAATAGGCAAAGAAGAAACTAAGTTATCCTTCTTTGTGGCTGATAAGATGATATACTTAGAGAATCTCAGACAACCAAGTGAAAATATCTACTTTAAATAATAAAGAACCTTTGGCAAAGATGCAGGCTACAAAACAAACAAACATGTGCCATCTGCATTTGTATGTATTGCCAAGAAAACCAAACAGCAGGAAATGGAAAGAGAAATCCCATCTAAAGCTAAGATAGACACTATAAAATATCTGGAAGTCTACCTCCCAAAACAAACCCAGGCACTATACAAACACTATTACAAAATATTTTTCACACAAACAAAGTCAGATCTAAGTAAGTGGAAAAATATCAATTGCTCATAGGTAGGCCAAGCTAATATATGTTAAAAATGGCAATCTTACCTAAATTAATTTAAGTATTTAGTGCCAAAGCAATCAAACTACCAGATAATTATTTCCTAGACCTAGAAAAAATAATATCAAAATTAATCTGGAGGAACAGAAGATCCAGAATATAAAGGGAACCAATGCAAACTGATGCTAGGGAATTGGCCTAACTCTTCCAGATCTCAAATAGAGGGGTAAAACAGTGGAACAGCTTAGCTACTCAAGACATAGTAGTCAATGAATATAGCAGTCTATATTCTTTGAAAAACCCAAATACTCCAGCTTCTGGGATAAGAACTCACTGTCTGACAAAAATTGCTGGGAAAATTGGATAACAATGTGGCAGAAACTGGGCATGCACCAATGGCTGACACCACCCACAAGAATAAAGTCCAAATGGAAACATTATTTAGGTATAAAGGTATAAACAAATACTATAAACAAATTAGAGGAGCAAAAAATAGTGTACTTGTCATATTTGTGGGGAATGGAGAAATTTTTGACCAAATAAGAGATAGAGAACATTACGAAGCACAAAATAGCTAAATTTGATTACAGTAAATCCCTGATTTCCTGATACTTGGTAGAAAGAGATTCATCACAAGAATTAATATTTGCAAGTACATATTTGTCCCAAAAGAACAGCACAAACAAGAAGAGAAAATATTTTACAATAAATCATATTGTAGTATGAGAAAAATTTAGGAATCAAAGAAAGTAAGCATGAACTTTTTGGTAAAAATCACTGGAGTAAATAGAACCCGGCATGATACTCTTAGCAGAGTAAAATGTTGAAAGAAAAGGGAAAAAATAAGAAGGGGCAAAGGAATAGAAGGAAAGAGGAGCAGGAAGGTGAAGAAGGATAACAGGAGGAGGAGGAGGATGTTGTGGAAGAGGATAAAGCAGAAAAGAAGAAAGGGGAGGAGAAGGAAGAGGAGGGAGTAATAGCAGGAGGATGAGGACTACAAAAACAAGAGGAAGGAAGAAAGAAGACTGAGGTGGTCTACAAATATATATATATAAATGTGTGTGTGTGTTTATGTATACATATATACACATACATCATATTAGAGTGAAAATGGGCAGCAAGATGGTACAGCGGATAAAACAGTGGACTTGAAATCAGGAAGACTCCTCTTCATGTGTTCATATCTGGTCTGAGATATTTATTAGCTGTGTGAACCTTGGTAATTCACTTTCACCTGTTTGACTCAGTTCCTCATCTGTAAAATGAGCTGGAGAAGAAAATGATAAATGATTTCAATGTTCTTGCAAAAAGAAAGAAAGAAAAAAAGAAGGAAGAAAGAAAGGAAGGAAGAAAGGAAGGAAGGAAAGAAAGAAAGGATGAAAAAATTAAAAATTAAAAAAATTCCAAATGGGGTCACAAAGTGTCAGAAATGACTGAGATATGACTGAAAATCATGAGTAGTGGAAAAAGACTTTGAATTCCCAGACATGCTCTATTTCTTACTGCCAAAGGCATAGCAACTAGTTATTTCTTATATTGACATAATTATGATTACATCTTTCAAAAGGTAAAGGAACCAAGAGGGATAATTGTCCTCTGAATCTTATTCTGTGAAATAGAAAAAGGCAGGATTGAAATGATGTAAGCATAGGGATGGGAGTGGTCACTCCCTACTAGAGCTTAGTATACAGAGACAAAAGCCATAGACTAACATAAACCCTCATTTTTTTCTGAAAAAATGATTTTAAACTGTTAGAGAAATATAGGCAGAAAAACTCTGCCCAGGAGGTAACAAAAATTGACAAGAATGAAATTCTGAAGACAGAAAGATTTTCTTTTTCATAAGAAAGAGGCAAAAGGAGTTTTTTTTTTTTTTTCAACTGAGCTAGGTGCTGAGAGAATTCACAAAACAACTTAGATTAAGCACACAACAAAAGACTGCACAGAGATGGTGAAGCAGAGGAAGGTAATAAGATTGGATGATAAGGCCTGTCCTGGACCTGTAAAAATAGTTTTAGGAACATTAAATCTCATAAAGGGCTGAAACTGGAGGCAAGATAAGGGCATCCAAAAGGTGTGTGTGTGTGTGTGTGTGTGTGTGTGTGTGTGTATGTGTGAGCACCAATGCATTCATGTGTGTGTGTGTGTATCCATACTTGTCCATTGGGTGTGCATGTTTGGGTGCATATGTGTGTGATTGTGCATGAGTGTGTATTCTCTATATTAGGAAATAGAGGAAGGCTAAAACTGGAATATTTCAGTTTGACTTAAACAGGAAAATGACTGATAAAAGATGTCAGAAAGAACAGCTTAGTTGTTTATTGTCTTGTTTGCTTTGCTTATCAGAATGACAATTATACTGAAAAAAGTTAGGAGAAAAATAATTAATGGAAAGTTCATGTCTCACAGAAATAAAGATGTTAATTCAGTTCTTCAAATTCTGATGAATTCCTTTCTATGGTACAAAAGTACTCGTCAATGTGATTGCTGGCCATTATTGGAAAAAAAAATAGTGAAAAGACAGGTGAGGTGCTACAAGTTTGAAGAAGGCCAAATACAACAGATTTTTCAAAAGGGAAGAGAACAGCAATCCACAAACTACAAGTCAGTTATTTAAGTGTCAAACTTAAATTTCTGAAAATATGCTAGATCAGAGTATCAAAGAGATGATTAATGAATGCAAAAGGAGATATTTATCACAAAAACATAATTCCATCAAAAATAAGTCTTCAGATTAATTTCATTGATGGTAAATGCCAGACTTGAAGTCATCAGTCAATGTAGTATTTTACTCAAATTTTAAGAACATACGTTGAAGTGAATGACAACAGGTCACTTTGAACTCAAAGATATTTTGATTCTAAAACCACGCTACTAAATATCCATGTAGATTTTGCTCTAGATTCTGATCTGTCCCCTCCAATAGATTCAAATGAATATAAAATTCAGAGTTTCAGTGAATTTTAGAAATGATATTGTCTATAGACGTCATATTATAGAGTCAGTAAGTGACACTCAAACAAAAGAACTTGCTCAGAAAATGGAATATGATGCCACATCTAATGCATCAAGTTTGAAACTTTCCATTATTCTGACAAAACAATATGGCAATTTGCAAATGAAATTTGATTATAGCTAATACCTATTTTTCTTTTGAACATTACTATGCTATATTTTCATAATGGAATTAAGTTGTTACCCCTTAAGGATCAGAGGAATTTGTCCCTTAAATGTCAGGGAAAGCTGCCAGCCTTTCCATAACTGGTACTTGTAAACTGCATTATGACTATCTCTGAATAATGTTTAATCTTATCTAGTTTCGCCTTCTACCTCCAGCCCTAGAAACTATTTTGAAAAGTTGACTACCTTTGATGAAATTTTCCCCCTAGATTTTTCAAGTGTTTCCTCTGGAAATAACAATCCTGAGAGACCTATGAAGTTATCCCATCTTATATCCACAGATTATTTACCTACAATCATTTCATTTATGCATTAAATTTTCATCTACGCTCATAAAGTTTATCTATGTAATTCGTGGAATGCAAATGAGATAAAAATATCCCTTCTTGATCTTTAAGTATAGGTTCAGATAATGCAAACAATTTCTAATAATTTTAAGTAAATACTAATTAGCAAGCAGACTTTATTGTTAGAGAGTGCGCAATAAAGAATCAAATCAAAATAGTACATTTTTAAAAGTTTCCTCTGTGTTAGATTATTTTTCAGATATTTTTGGAAATATATGTATATATATTTTATGTTTGGTACTTTTTGATACTATTGTTTATATTGGCTGCTGTTTTTTTATCTAATTGAGCAGTTATTTTTTGCAATTATCTTTTTTTTAGTTTTTTTGGTATTTGGCAGTCACCATTTTAACAAATCATCCATTGTTTCACATGTATATACACACATATGCATATGAATATGTATGTACAAATATGTATAAAATTGGTTGGAATTACCTGTGCTTTTACTCACCTGGAAGTCACTAAGTTGCCAAAACTGAGTTGTAAGGGACCTAAGAGGTCTCCTAAACTGAATAATATATCCCTTGAAGACCCTCCAGATCCTTATCTAATTCTGGATAATCAATTGTTTAGTATTGACATCTTTTTATATTTTCTGATGTTTGAGATTATCTATCGTTTGGGATTAGGGAAGTAAAATGACACAGTGGATAGGGAGTTGGGTCTGGAATTAGAGAGGCCAACCTTCATGAGTTGAAATCTAACTACAGACACTTACTAGATGTGTGACCCTGGACAGGTCATAACCCTGCTGCATCCATTTCCTCATTGATAAAGTGATCTGGAAAAGAAAATAGCACATCACTTCAGTATTGTTTTCCTAAGAAACCCCAAATGGGGTAAAAATTATCAGAACACAGCAAAAAAAATGACTAAATAGCAACATTTGTTTGAGATTATCTCATTCATTTAATTATATCTCATTTTGTATTATCTATGTATTTGAATTATAATATTCATTTTTGATGAAAATTATCTTTGTGTTTTTTGTTATTTTGATTATGCTCTCTGAAACACACGTGGTTGTGAACTATCCATTATTTAATTTCCATTTTGTTTTAGAATGAACTTATTTTGAATTGATGGGACAGCATACAAATGAGTGAAGTCACACACTGACTTCCTTACAAAACCTGAGGTAAGGAGGGTTATCCATTCCTTGTACCTTTCTGCCTTTTTTCCCTCTCTCTCAGGCAAAGGAGCCATAACAACTTGATTCCTTATGCCTTTATAGCTGTGAGGATTGTCAGTGTACAAGAATATAGTGCTACCTCATCATTACATTTCACAAAAGATTAGATCTATCACCTCATTACCCAGGACATCTGCATACACGTGAAATGTTTATCCTCCAAACTTTTCCAGACCCAGCACACTTAAATTATCTTCCTATACTTCTCACTTCTGGCTTCATATGACCTAAATCACTCAACTGTGAAATGTTCTTTCCATAACTCACTTTCTGCCATTTCCAAATATTCCTTGTGAGAGCAATGGAGGAGAAGCCTAGCCTTTTTGTGCAGAATTAATAAGATGGATGATCTTGATTACAGCTTTTTTAAAACTAATTAAGATGCAATTGAGAAGCTTACAGCAGCCATGACACCCTCACAGTGTAATGTAGGGAAAAGTTCCTTGCATTATACATTTTCAGCTTTTAAACTGAAATTGATCTTTTATTTATTCAAATACATACAAATAAACTTGATCCTGTTGCATAGAGGGAAAACTAATTTCACTGTTCATGGCAGTCTGTGGCCCTGTGCCATAATTATTTGAAACTGTGAATCTAAGCTATGAAATTTAGAAAATAAATTGAGAATTTTTACTTAATTTGCCTTCACATTGGCTTCTTTTTCAGAGGAGAAATAAAGTTTAGCTCTCTATGCTAGTAAAAAACTAATGTAAGAAAAATATTGTCAACAGGTGAATGTGTCACCTGTGACTTTATCAATATGCATGCTACCTTCAGTGGTTCATATCCAAGCCTATTTAAGGCTTCTTATATAAGAAATAATCTTCATATTCTGCTGTCATGAAAACTAATATTGATGAGTTAAAAGTATCAAGCCCAAAGTAACTCTATCCCAGAATATTTAATCACTACCATACATGCCTGCTGTCATTCTCAGGGATCTGAGAAAATGTCTGGAATTTATTTGACTGAATTCAGTTCCTACAGTGTTGTTAATTAACCAAGAAATCAACAAAATTTTAGTAACTCCCTGATACATGGTCAGCACTCTCTAAAGTGCTGGAGACAATAAAGATAATACAATCATCTTTTCCCTCAGGAAGCATGTTCTATCATACATAACAATATGTATATATATATATATATATATATATATGTAGATATATATATATATATGTGTGTGTGTGTGTGTGTGTGTGTGTGTGCATACACAATTTATGCGAGGTAAATAGCAGTAATAATAATAAGAGCTAACATTTATATAGACCTTACTATGTGCTAGGCACTGTACTAAATATTGCAATAAGCCATTGAGGGAGCTGCTGTTTTTTACCAATGAGAAAATTGAGGGAAATTGGTTAAATGACTTGCCCAGTGTCACATATTTAATTAAGTACATGAGGCAGAATTTGAATTTCAGGTTTTCCAATTTCAGGCCCAGTACTCTAGCATATCATGTAGTAGTAGTAGTAGTAGTAGTAGCAGTAGTAGTAGTAGTAGTAGTAGTAGTAGTAGTGTTATTAGTAGCAGAAGCAGTAGCAGTAGTAGTAGTGGTAGTAGTAGTAGTAGTAGTAGTAGTGTTATTAGTAGCAGAAGCAGTAGCAGTAGTAGTAGTGGTAGTAGTAGTAGTAGTGTTACTAGTAGCAGAAGCAGTAGTAGTAGTAGTAGTGGTAGTAGTAGTAGTAGTAGTAGTAGTGCTAGTAGTAGTAGCGGTAGTCACCATAAAAATAACAATAATAGTATTTATAAGGTATTCTCAAGGTTTTCACGTTAGCTCATTGGATTCTCACAACAACCTTAAGAGGTAAATGCTATTATTCTATCCATTCACAGATTGGAAAACTGAGGCAGAGGTTAAGTGACTTGTCCAGGGTTGCACAAATCCTGGTCTTCCTGACTCCAGGGAAAGTGCTTCCTTTAGAATCTAGGGCACCAAGAAAGGCCTTACACACGAAGTAACATATTATTCGAGCTTTGAAAGCAACAATGGATTCTACTAAGTAGACTCAAGGAAGAAAACCATTTGAGACATAGAGAACAGTCTATGCAAAGGCCCAGAGTTTGGAGACAGAATACCATGTATGAAAGAAATGATTCAGATTCTTGGCTGAAAGAAGAGGTGAGGGGGCAGCTCAGGTGTCAATTCTAAGATATTATATGGCTCGCTCAGAAACACACTATCTTTTTGAATTTTGCAAGACTAGATCTTATTCATACTTTGTAGGGCAGGCAACTAGTATAGTGAAACTTTTCCCCCTGAGTTTCAAAATACCTTGCACAAACATATTTCACAGTGCATGTTATTCAAGATTATACTGTCAATTCTGTCTATACTTAAGTTTTGCATAAAAGCAAAATTCTTGAGTTCATAAATGTCTTAGTAGTTACTCATCAAGGTTATATACGACTATCTGAATTCATGTACTATTGTAAT
Source organism: Potorous gilbertii (assembly GCA_028658325.1). Lineage (NCBI taxonomy): Eukaryota > Metazoa > Chordata > Mammalia > Diprotodontia > Potoroidae > Potorous > Potorous gilbertii. Next base: position 96,664,206 of record CM053769.1, on the reverse strand, counting down.
AAAATAACAACCAAGAAATATCGGAATGGAAAAGAAAGGAAAATTATTCACATTTGGGCAAGTGGATAGCCCCAGTGCTGTGGAAAGCTTTGGATTTGCATGACAAGAGCATTTATACCGATGTTGTTATAGATCCATTGGAGAAATTGAAATGCTAAGTGAAGAGTAGTTACATTTGGGGCCAAAACAAATATAAAGAACAATAAGTAAAGGTGCTTATCCTCAAACAGTTTGCTGGGCAGCAGGAAGTAATAGTGTACAAATGCAATTGTAAATTGATATTGCCATTTAGGGACAGGACATGACAAATGTCTAAAAAATTTTATAAGAAACAAACGACCTCAGGATACTGGGTTGGTACTTTGTGCTCAGGAATATTACAATTGATAGATGCTTGCTGTTTCTGGTGACTGAGATTTCATGATGCTCCTCCGTAAGAACTGTTCCTCTATTGAAGTACAAAACGTATAATTTTGACTACATTAAGTTGAAAAGTTTTTTGCAAAACAAACCCAATGCAACCAAGATTAGGAGGGAAACAGAAAACTGGGAATTTTTGCAACTTGCGTCTGTGATAAAGGCCTTATTTCTAAAATACATGGAGAACTGAATCAAATGTACAAGAATTGTACAAGACTTGTAAGTCATTCCCCAATTGAAAAATTGTCAAAGGATATGAACAGAGAGTTTTCAGAGGAAGAAGTTAAAGCTATCTACAGTCATACGACAAATGCTCTAAATCCCTATTGATTAGAGAGAGTCAAATCGGAACAACTCTGAGGAACCACACCACACCTATCAGATTGACTAAAATGACAAAACAGGAATATGGCAAATATTGGAGAAGATGTGGGAGAGTTGGAACACTAATTCCTTGTTGGTGGAGCTATGAGCTGTTCCAAAAATTCTGGAGAGCAATTTGGAACTATGCCCAAAGTGCTACAAAAATGAGGATACCCTTTGACACAGCAATATTGCTTCTGGGAATCTATTCCAAAGAGATCACAGAAATGGAAAAGTATCCCATATGCAAACATATTTATAACAGTTGTCTTTGTGGTGGTCAAAAACTGCAAATCAAGGGGATCCCCATCAATCAGGGTATGGCTGAACAAGCTGTGGTATATGAATGTAATGGAATACTATTTTGCTATGAGAAACGATCAACAGGAAGACTTCAGAGAAGCTTGGAAAGACTTATATGAACTGATTCTGAGTGAAAGGAACAGAACGAGGAAAACTCTGTACGCAGCAACAACCACAGTGTCGCAGAATTTTTCCGTTAGACTTAATACTTAATTTAAATGTATGGACATAAATAATTTGCAACGGATTCTTGCGGCAAAACGCCTTCCACATCCAGATAAAAAACTATGGAACTGGATTGCAGATAGAAACAGACCATTTTATTTTGTATTAGGATTCATTTTGTTTTATTTTATGGTTTCTCCCTTTCATTTTAATTCTTCTGTGCAACTTGTATTTAATAGGAAAGTTGTGTGTACATCCTTCATTGCCAAATAAGATCATGACATCAGAGAAATAATGACATGACTTGCACTTGATTTTTTTTTTTGAGTGAGGAAGGGCTTGTAGAGGTCACCAGCTTCACTTCTCCTCCAGAGACATCTGAATTCAGTGACCAGATATTCATCAAGACGACTGGAGATGACCCAGGATGAGGCAACTGGGGTTAAGTGACTTGCCCAAGGTAACACAGCTAGTGAGCGTCAGGTGTCTGAGATGAGATTTGAACTCAGGTCCTCCCGACTCCTGCACTGGTGCTCTATCCACTGCACCACCTAGCTGCCCCTTAATAGGAAAGTACATGTAGAACCTTTATAAGATTCTGAACCATCTCAGAGAGGCTTGGGGGAATAAGAGGGAGGGGGAAAATCTAAGATATATGGAATTGATTGTCTAACACTTAAAACAAATAAAATAATTTAATTCAAATAAAGAACTTTTCCTCTCATCAGTTCATGTGGATCAAAGCTAGAAGCTTATCCAAAGTTCTTTGGAGCATTGCTTTTCCTAAGACTTTTGGGCTCAACATCCTTGAATGTATCCTCTGGGCAAGAGCATAGATGACGATATAGTCATTTGAACTAAATATTTAGCTTAGGATTTCTCCATCAGGGCGATTTCTTGTCTCAGGTAGAGTGACTTAGCTACCTTTTGCAAATTAAATTAGTTCAAAGTTTGCATTGATTTGTTTATTCAATTGTTTCAATAATGTCCAGAACTTTATGACTCCATAGGAATTTTTCTTAGGAAATATACTGGAGTAGTTTTCCATTTTCTTCTCCAGTTCATTTTACAAATGAGGAGCTAAGGCAAACAGGTTAAATAACATGCCTAGGGTCACATAGCTAGTGTTGGAGTCCGAATTTGAACTCACAAAGATATCTTTCTGAAACCAGGTTCAGCACTTGATCCTGCAACTAGTTTCTAGATTAGGAGGCAGAGTATGTCAGTTGGGGTTCTGTCTACCAAGACCTTTAAGTTTGTGTAATTTCTTCTGCCAATTTATCTTGGTAGTCTTAGCAACAATAATATTTTATCCTATGACTCAGGATTTTACATATCTTCTCCCTCAACATGACTAGTTCACATTTTTCTCCTAAAGATAACATTTTCATTTACTTTGTCAACATGGCCAAAATGAAATTATTATGGAGTTAACAACGCTGTGATCGAATCTTAGCTCTGAAACTTATTGCCTCTACAGCTGTGGAACAATCACTTTGTATCCCTCTGGGCCTCAGTCTATTCATCTGAAAGATGAGCTGATTATATTAGATGAATTCTAATTTATCGGTCTTATGATTGATCAACCAAACAAGCAATAGCACAGAAAAAAAATCTATAGGATACCACAAGAAATACCAAACATTTCATTTCTGAGCCCACAGACAATCAAGACAAAGTATCCCTTAGGTGAGCTCTGCTTCTCTCTTCAGGGTTTCTATAGCCAGTCTAGGTTTATAGTATCAACTTGAAGGTGTCCATTCCCTCCAAGAAAGAAGTCCAGATTAGTAGGAAATCCTCCTCTCTGTAGGTTGCACTTTTTAAAAGTAATTATCCAATCTGTATGGTCCACATACCAGTGAAGGAAACACCTGTCCTTGTTTCTCCAAATCACTGCTCTGTGACTCATAGCTCCTCAAAGCAAGGTGGAAATTCTTTCATTATTCTAGTAATCTTTTTCCCATGTGTGTGCTCCTTTTGAGACTTAAAGACTTTAGCACTCTGTAAAATACATTTTGCTCCTGCTTCTGTCACCACTGCCATTTCTTCCAGAAAAGGGATTATTGCATATTGTAGAAAGAGAATATGGTAGCCAATAAGATTCAGAGCAAGTCAACACACTTACACTTTGATACTTCAACTTACATGCTGTTACACAAAAGATCTTTTCAGAGAGCTGTGAACACAACTTTCAGAATAGACATTTTAACTACAATTTTATTTTTTTTATTTCTGGTTGAGTCATGTCAACTGAACTTTCTTCATTTCTTCCATATGTAGGGGTAAATATACCATACTATATTATACTATACTATACTATACTATACTATACTATACTATACTATACTATACTATACTATACTATACTAACTTCCCGTCATGCCTTTCTTAAGACTAAGGGCAATATTTGCTCCTCTCCCACAATTAAGTGTTATCAGATCATGGAAATTGTCTTGAAGTTCAAATAAGTCAGAGGGAGACTCTCCATATTTTAGAAGGGTGAAATCAATATTGAATGTCACTACCAGTATCCCTGTTCCTATGGCAATGATCCATTTAATCTGTTGTTGGAAAGGGAATGACAAGTTGAGCATACTACTTGATAATAAAGAGACTCATATCAAAGTGGAAAGAGCCCTAGATAGTAAACCTAGACAACAGAGGTGGAATTTTGGAATTCTGTATCTCCCTCATCCCCAAGGCTCAGTTTCTTCAACTAAAAGAAACTTCCAAACAAACAGTATTGAACTGATTTGAATGAGGGTAGGGAGCTTGTTTGGTGGTGTTTCCCTCTCATTACACCGTAATAATAATCTACTTATTAGCATGGTCCACTGAAGAAGTACTTAAATGAAGGGGGACATTTAAATATGGAGATTTCACTTTGTAAATCCTCTCTTATTTCTCAATTTCAGTCCTTTGGGGATTAGATAAATTCAAAACAAATGAACATCAATGGGCATCTCAAAGAGCATTTGAAAATATGTCCCCTAGCTCTAAATATTATGCTCTTACTGTATAATCAGTACAAATTAAATTCTGTTGAACTACATCAAGGAAAAATAAGGAAGAAAAAAAATAGAATAACATAGGAGAAAGACTATTTGACCACAAGACTGAATACTTATAGTCACATTGTTCTATCTCTAACCTTTCAATTAACTTCTTCTCTGAGATCTTTGGTTTTGTATTGCATTTAAAACAAGAACTATGAATAAAAACAAAATTTAAAAACAACATGCAAAGCAAATTTTCTTTTGTTTGTCTGTTTGTATATACAAAATGTCACAAGTGTGTGGAGGGAATGAAATAATATGAACAAAGATAATTTTAAAAGTATACTAAAATAAGTGACAAGTCATTACACCAATCAATTTCCCTACCCTATTTCAATGTAGTTACCTTTGTCAAGAAGGAAAACATGCATTGAGAAATTCAATAGTTATAGGTCTGAACCAAGTAGAAAAAAGGGTTAGATACCTCTATTACTAAGCCAAATCAATTGAAGACATTACACTAAATGTGATAAATTCTTGATAAACATAACCTATAATTGACAAATGATGCTTAAAAGAGACCTTCTACAAGCCACAAAGGCCATAATTCCCACTGATAACATTGGTTCCATTTAGAAACTAAGCTTTTGTCTCCATGATTCATAACAGCTTTGGAAATGTTGAGGCATTTGTTCAACATAATTCAGTCTTCTAAAATTTGAGATAGTTTGGGCAGTTGCTCAGCAAAACAAAATGGAAGGAGTTCCCAAGGGCCCATGTTAGAATGGAATAAGGAACAGGATGATATTATGGCTTATCAGCCTTTCTGTTGCATTGAAAAATCACCTTCATAAGAGTTTTCCACAGAGGTATATTTTCTAATCCAATGAGCACTGCAGTTCTGCCCAACTGAGCTCCAAAATTAATGGAATGAAGTAAAACACAGGCCATGCTTGCTGAATAGCACAGGCACTTCCCATTCCTAGTTGTTTTCCTTTTAATGATGTGTTTCAGAGTCTTCTGATATTTGGCTTAAAATTAGCTGCAAAAAATGAGGTCAATCTTTTTCATTAAAAGCTAAGCATGTGAAGTATAAATTTGTCTTAAATTTTGAGTAAGAGCCATCCTGCTTCGCATCATTTCAATTCAATTCAACAAGCACCTACTATGTGCAATACACTCTTTGAGGTAGTAATGACACAAAGACAAAAACCAACCAATCCCTACCTTTGAGAAGTATAATAATAATGCAATTAGGTTATACCCACATAACACTTGCAGTTTAAAAAATACTCAAATTTTGTAGTAGCAGAGACAGTGGAATATGGTATTATCTCTTTCTCAAAACTAATAGTACCATTGTAGTGTTAATTAGCTTTCAAAATAGGCAGTCACAAACAACCACTATGTATTTCCTTCCTTTAACTCAGAGTTCAAAAAACGTGTTGAGTTACCCAGAACTGGTCACAATGGTTCACATGCGTGAGTTCTAATGATGGAACAGAACAAAAGACAAAGAGATGAATTTTTCCTTATTCCTGTATACTTGAGTTACCACTATTACAAGATAGTATCATCTTTCTTCGCTCTTGTGTCCCAATGGTGATTTGTATTGCCCAAGTAGTCCACAAATATATCTATATTATTTGTAGGCAAACTATAATAACTAAATTATTGTTCTCTTGTAAAGAAAACAAAGAAAATAATGCAACCAACATTTTTTCATTACATAGTTTTTTTAAGGTGTCTAGAGCATTGTGTTATCAGCTACCCTTTGAAACAGGGTTTCATCATTACTCCCCTTAAATATGCCGTGGCAATAATGACAATATACAAAATTCTATAGCAATTTTTGGAGAATGATGTGGAAATGTAAGTATTATGATAAAAAGGTAGGTGAACTTTTATATAGAATAATACATATTGCATAATGTGAATGGTTTTTCTTGTTCATCTACCAACATTACTGGGAGGAAGGCAATACATATAAAACAATCATTTTACACATGAAAATCAGGATGACAGTCAATAAGCTCTGTGGTCCAGTGGATAAAGTAATGGAACCACAAAGATTTGATCACAAATCATGCCTCAGTGGAGCCAAAATGGCTGAGAGAATCCAGGAAGTTGCCTGAGTTCTCAGTTTCCCTCAGAAATAATGTTGAATTAAGATTCTAAAAGAATTCTAGAGTGACAGAATCCACAAAAATCACAGAGTGAAACAATTTTCCAGTTCAAGATGACTTAGAGGGACTTCAGGAAAGCTTTTATCACAGGGATAACGAGGAAGTGGAGCTCAATATAGGGAATGTCTGTGTAAGTCAGTGGTAGTCTCTTTAGTCTCTTAGTCATAGCACAGATTAGAACTGCTCTTAAAACAGCAGGTAAGTGGTACAGCAGGCCAGCTGTGAGACCTCCAAACCCAGTGCATCAGGAAAACTACCAGCCCCAAAACCCAGGGCAAAAAGTTGCAACTCATCTAGGCCAACCTAACACAGTGGGTAAGCTTCAAGTGACAGAACCTCTGACACAGAAAGTCATTGACTGGATGCCTGGTTCTCCTACAAGAAATTTGGGATAGTGCCCATAGTGCCCTAGGAGCAGAGCTCAACTTTTAAAAAAATAAGCAAAAAACAAAAACAAATAGCCATAACTGTAGAAAGATACTATGTTGATAGGGAAGATCCAAACTCTTTTGAACTTGTCTCTCCCTAAAACTGTTTGCACCTAATTACCCCCTCTTCCCATTTGTCCTCCCTTCTATCATTCTCCTCACATTCCACCTTTCCCCTTCTCCCTTAGTTTCCTATAACGTAAGATAGGTTTTCATACCAAATTAAAAGTGCATGTTATTCCCTCCTTAAGGCAAATGTGATGACAATCAATAGTCTTCATTTTTTCTCTCTCACCTCCCTCCTTTTCCCCTCCATTGAAAAAGCTTTTTCTTGTCTATTTTATGAGAGATAATTTGCTCCATTCCATTTCTCCCTTTCTCCTCCCATTATACTCCTCTTTCACACTTTAAATTTATTTTTTTGATATGATCCTTTCTTACTCAAGTCACCCTGCCCTCTCCATATATATATATATAAATTCCTCCAACTAATCAAATACTGGGAAAAGTCTCTAGAGTTACAAATGTTATCTTTCCCTGTGGGAATATAAACAGTTCAACTTTAGTAAGTCCCTTATGATTTCTCTTTCCTGTTTACCTTTTCATGCTTCTCTTGATTCTTGTATTTGAGAGTCAAATTTTCTATTCAGCTATGATCTTTTCATCAAGAATATTTGAAAGACCTATATTTAATTGAATGATCACTTTTCCTCTAACATATTCTGCTCACATTTTCTGGATAGGTGATTCTTGGTTTTAATTCTAGTTCCTTTGTCTGGAATGTCATATTCCAAACCCTTTGATTCTTTTATGTAGAAGATGCTAGATCTTGTGTTATCCTGATTGAATTTCCACAATACTCAAATTGCTTCTTTCTGGTGGCTTGCAATATTTTCTTTTGACTTGAGAACTCTGGAATTCGGCTACAACATTCCTTGGAGGTTTTTCTTTTGTGATCTCTTTCAGGAGGTGGACAATGAATTCTTTCAAAATTTATTTTGCTCTCTGGTTCCAGAATATCAGGGCCTTTTTCCTTGACAATTTCATGAAATAAGACGTCTAGGCTTTTTTTTTGATCATGACTTTCAGGTAATCCCATAATTTTTAAATTCTCTCTCCTTCATCTATTTTTCATGTCAGTGGTTTTTCCAAAGCAATCTTTCACATTGTCTGCTATTTTTTCATTCCTTTGCTTTTGTTTTGTAATTTCTTGATTTTTCTTAGAGTCATTAGCTTCCATTTGCTCCATTCTAATCTTTAAGGAATTATTTTCTTCAGTAAGCATTTGGATCTCCTTTTACATCTGACTAATTCTGCTTTTAAGGGCATTCTTTTTCCCATTGGTTAGTCAATTTTTTAAAGTGTTATGTTCTTCAGCATTTTTTGAGGTCTCCTTTAGCAAGCAGTTGACTAACTTATCATTATTATCTTGCATCACTCTCATTTCCTCTTCCCAATTTTTGGTCTATTTCTCTTACTTGATTTTCCAAATTCTTTTTCAGCTCCTCCATGGCCTGAGACCAATTCATGTTTTTTCTAGGAGGCCTTTGATGGAGTTGCTTTAACTTTGTTTTCTTCTGTTTGCATGCTTTGTTCCTCGTCAGCAAAGTAAGATTCTACAGTCTGATTCCTTTTCTGATTTTTGCTCATTTCCCCAGCCATTTCCTTGACTTTAGATGTCTTTGTCAAGGTAGTTCTCTGTTTCCAGTGGGGGTGGGGGTGTACTGTCAGTTGCTCCATCCCCCCACAATCTGTGGGCCTACATCTCCAGAAACAGCAGCTGTCTCTGCCCCTGCTGCTGCTGTAGCTCTCCCTGGTTCCTTCTTCCCCTCCACCCTCAGCCTCCCTGGGACTGAGGACAGACCATTCCATTCTCCTGCACTGGTACAACAGGATTTTTCCGCTGACCTTCCAATTTGTCCTCTGCTTGCTGGGGTCCTGAACTCTGCAAATTGCCACAGGTACAGGAGTTTCAGTCTCCCTAAGTCCTGCTCAGATTCTGTCTGTGCTGGCGTGAGAAACACCGAACTGCACCCTGCCCCCAATGTGGAGCTATAGACACTTTCCCAGTGATTTGCAGGCTGTCTTAGGCTGGAGATTTGCTTCACTCTGTCATTCTGAGGGTTCTCTAGCTCCAGAATTTGTTTAGAACCATTTTTATAGGTATTTGGCTGGACTTGGTGGCAGCCTGGGCAGCATCTTTTAAGAAATTATCAGGAAGGGGAGGGCAACAGAACCAAGATGGCAGAGTAAAATCAGGGACTTCATTTAGCTCTCCCCAATTGCCCTCCAAATATCTGTAAAAACTGACTCTAAAAAATTCTATAGCTATAGAACCCACAAAATAACAGAGCGAATGAAATCCCCAGTCCAGGAGAACCTGAAAAGTCAATGGGAAGGATCTTTCTCATTGGACTGGGAGCAGGGTATATTCCACCATGGGCTGCACCATGGCAGCTGTGGTAGTTTCTAGATTTCTCAACTTGCCAAAGAGGTCAGTGGAATCTGGGTGAAAATAGAACATATGTTCTGGCTGGATCCATCCCCAGTTCCAGGGTAGAGGGGGGTGGTAGCAGTGGTGGTGGCAACAGCAGTAGCAGAGGCTCCTTCCAGAGCCCTGGGGTAACAGATGATGGGGAATCAAGCAGCTGTCAGCATACTCTCCCTCACCCTCACCTCAGCTGGAAGCAGAGTTCTACATTGAGAAATGATAGAAAGACAATCGTTTGCCAAGGAAGATGAATAAACAGTATAAAAGGACTCAGACTACAGAATCTTACTTTCATGCAAAGGAAGATCAAGTCATACACTCAGAGGAAGACCACAGAGTAAAAACTCCTACATAAAATGTATGTAAGAGGAATATGAATTGGCTGCAGGTCATGGAGGGGCTCAAAAGGATTTTGAAAATCAGGTAAGAGAAAAAGAAGAAAAATTGGGAAGAGAAATGAGACTGATGCAAGAAAATCTTGAAAATCAAGTCAACAACTCACTAAGGGAGACATTAAAATTACAGAAGAAAATAACACCTTAAAAATGGACTAACCCACAAATGGCAAAAGAGAGCAAAAAAGCCAATGAGGAGAAGAAAAATTTACAAAACAGAATTAGGTAAATGAAAAAGGAGGACCTAAAGCTCATTGAAGAAAATAATTCCTTGGGGCAGAGCCAAGATGGCAGAGTAGAAAGACTCACCTATGCTAGCTCTGAACACACAGCTCATGGATTTCCTCTAAAAAGAACTCCCAACAAATTCTGGAATAGTGGAAGCTACACAGCAACACACTGAAGGAGATATCCGTTCCAGAGAGCCCTGAAAAACTGATCACAAAGGTCCATCGCACACTGGACAGGAGCGGGAGTCCTCCCCTGCCCTGGCCAGCTGCACTGAGAGGAGCAAGCAGATGCGAGTAGGCTTCAGGGACAGAATCTCCAGCAGCCACAAAGTTCCCTCTACCAACAGACTCACAGGTCAGTGAGAGAGACAGGCTGAGAGGGGATCAGGGAGTCTCCCGGACTCAGGCCCCCTTGGGAGGCAGTGGCAGAGGCAGCAACAGAGGCAGCAGGGGGCCAGAGACTCCCAGAACAGGCAGGACCTTGGAAGGAGCTCCATTACAAAAGGTCTCTGCATAAACCCCCTGAGGGAACTGAGCCTGGGAGGAGGCCCTGCTCCCACCTGAGCACCAAAATTAAGCTCCCACTGAATAGCAGCCAAGCATGACATCAAAAGCCCTGAGGCTGGGGAGCAGCATTTGAATCTCAGACTACAAGCACTAGCTGGGCGGATCTAGGTGGGAGCTGGAGAGGACTCTCAGAAGTCAAGTAACTGGATGGGAAAATGCCCAGAAAAGGGAAAAAATTAAAGCCATCGAAGGTTATTTTTTGGGGAACAGATGATTGTGCCATTCCGCTCTGACAAAGAAGACCAATGCTTAGCATCAGGTAAAGACATAGGAGTCAAGGTCTCTATATCCCAAACATCTGAAATAGAAATCCAATGGGCTCACCCCTTGGAAGAGCTCAAAAAGGATTTTGAAAATCAAGTTAGACAGCTGGAGGAAAATCTGGGAAAAGAAATGAGAGAGATGCAAGAAAAGCATGAAAAACGAGTCAATACCTTAATAAAGGAGACCCAAAAAAATGCTGAAGAAAATAACACCTTGAAAAATAGGCTAACTCAATTGGCAAAAGAGGTTCAAAAAGCCAATGAGGAGAAGAATGCTTTCAAAAGC
>CM053769.1:96628075-96644279 GCA_028658325.1 Potorous gilbertii | reverse complement strand
CTATATTGAATTGCCTGCCTTCCCAAAGGGAATGGGTGGGGAGGGAGGGATGGGGAGAAGCTGGAACTTAAAGTTTTAGGACCAACTGTTGAGTATTGTTCTTGCTACTAGGAAACAAGGAATACAGGTAATGGGAAATAGAAAGTTATCTGGCCCTACAGGACAAAAGAGAAGATGGGGTAAGGGAAGGGAGGGATGAAAGAAGAGAGGGCAGATTGGTGATATAGGTAATTAAAATGTCCAGTGTATTGGGGAGGGAGGAGGGGACAAATGGGGAGAAAATTTTGGAACCCAAAATCTTGTGAAAATGAATGTAAAAAGTTAAATAAAATTATTAAAATAAAAAAATAAAAAATAAAAAAAGAACGACATTCATTGAAATAGGGGCTCCAACTCTTCTTGATAAAAAGAACAGAGCTGAACAGAAAAAAAAATGGTCATAAAACACAAAATTTAAGAGAAAAATAAAAATGCAAACAAGGAACAAAGAAACATGACATTAATAAGGTTAAACTGTTTATTTCTGGGCATGACCAGATGACACATGTAACTTTTAAGAACTGAATCTCTATTAGGGCAGTTTGAAGGAATATACATAGAGTGTGAATATAAGTTTACTTGGATATGATGATCAAAAAGGGGTGAAAGAAGGACTATATTGGGAGAAGAGGAAAGAGGGAGGCATAGTAAGATAAATGAAATCCCATGAAGAAGCACGAAAGACCTACTACTGTAAAGGGAAAGAAGGGAAGGTTAAACACTATTTGAATCATATTCTCATTGAATGTGGTTTCCACACTAAGTGGGTAAAGAAATCTGTCTTATAAGGAAGTAGGAGGAGAAGGGTGAATGAAAAGGTGTGTGTGTGTGTGTGTGTGTGTGTGTGTGTGTGTGTGTGTTGGTGGAGGTGATAGAAGATAAGGCAGATTGAGGGATGAGATAATAAAAATCAAAACACTGTTGAGGAGACAAAGGGTGAAAGGAGAGAGAGAGAGAAAAAAAAGTATAAACCAGAAAAATAAATAGAATGCAGGGACATACACAGTAATCATAACTGAATGTGAATCAGAATCCTACCATATTTAGTTTACAAGAAATTTGCAGACGATATATAGAGTACAGGTAAAAGGCTGGAGCAGAAAGTATTATGCTTCACCTGAAGTGAGAGAGAGAGAGAGAGAGAGAGGGAGGGAGGGAGGGAGGGAGGGAGAGAGAGAGAGAGAGAGAGAGAGAGAGAGAGAGAGAGAGAGAGAGAGAGAGCATGCATAGCAATCCTGATTTCAAAGAAAAAGCAAAAGAAAATACATATAATTAAAATAGACATGTAAGGAAACTACATATTCCAAAAGATACCATAGATAATGAAATAAAGTCAATACTAAACATACATAAACCAAGTGGTACAGCTTCTGAAATCTTAGCGTTCAAGTTAAGTGAGGTACAGGAAGAAATAAAAAGCAAAACTATACTAGAGAGGGACCTCAAGCTCCCCCTCTCAGAGTTACATAAATCTAACCACCAAATAAACCAGAAAAGTTAAGAAGGCAGAGAGAATTAGAAAAGTTAGATATGATAGACCTCTGGAGAAAACTGAATGGGAAAAGAAAAACCTTCCAAATCCCATCTGTCTTACTTCTGGTTTCCCCCTAGTTACTGGACTCACATAACTAGAGAATTAGCAAGTCCCTTTAAGTAGTGAATTGGAATCTTCTGTGCCACCACACCTTTCTGCTTTCTCTAGTGCTGCCAAGTCCTATGCCTCATCCAGTGTTCACAGGTACCATTGTCTCCCAACTAAATTTATGATACAATAGCAATGACACCCAATTAAGGTGCCAGGTTACAAAGTGAAGAAAAGTGTCACTTGATTAATTTGATTAATTAAGCCTTTCCCAGACTTGATCTGCCTACCTCAAAGACTCTTACGATGTAGAAGTCAGGTTGATTCATAACTGACCTGTGAAGTAATTATTAAACAAAATAATTTATTCTTCCTACAGGTTTCCTAATATCAGAAACATGCTCACTAACAGAACACATAAGCTGTCCTGATTTTCTATTTCACTTGTTTGAATAATCTTGTAAAATATTTCAAGACAATGTTAATTAATTAACTCAGCTTGCATGGTCTGAGGGAGAACCCAGCTATTAAATCTGTAGAAATGAGAGTTTAATTGTAATGTGCATAGAGTCCCTGATCTGCCACTCAGAAGATTGTAACCTTGGCATATTACCTGCTTTTTCTGAAAGTCAAGGAAGAACATTTTTAGACACAGAAAACCTGGATTGTATGATTGCTGACCTCAGATTCTTATAATCTTGGTGATCACAAGGAAATTATGACAGGTGTCAGAACTTCAGTTTCTTTATTTCCAAAAGGAGGGTGATGTATTTCACAATATCATTACCTATTTCAGCAGCTCTCATGAGGAGAATGACTTATGAATACCATGGTACCAAAGCAAGGATTTGTCCTATTATGTGTATGAAAATATTCTCTATTTTAGAAGCAGGAGTAATAAATGATTAAACAAATTCTGGACTTGGATTAAACTTTCGTGGTTGTTCATTTGTTCAGTTATGTCCATCTCTCCGTTACTCCATAAACCATAACACTCCGGTCGTTTTTATCCCCTACTGTCTCCCAAAAACTGTCAAAGCTCATAGTTGTTGCTTACATTACACATTATATTCACCTGATCTTCTGATGTCCCTTTTCCTTCTGTCTTGGATCTTTCCAACATCAGAATCTTTTCCAAAGAGTCTAATAATTTCACTTTGTGGTCAAAATTATTTTAAATTCTCGTCCACTATTTGCCCTTCCACAATGTCGGCCATGAATTAATTGAATCTCTCTTTCTATCTCTTCCTGTTGTGTTTTGCAGGTAGCATATAAAAATGCTGATGTTTTATGTGGGTTTTATCCTACAGCTTTCCTGAAATTAGTAATTATTTTAACTTTTGAATATTGATTCTCTTGGATTCTCTAAGTAATCCATCACTTCATTTTCGAGTTATGTTGCTGCCTCATTGGTTATGCTTTTCTTTATTCCTCCAATCTCTTTTTTTTATCTTATTACTATAATAATATTTCTAGTACAATATTGAATAATACTGGTGATAATGAAGCTCTTTGCTTTACTTCACATGGCAGAAAAGACTGAAAAAGGAAAAATTTCCTATTCTATTAATTTGTGAATTTTTTTTTTCATAAATACTTCTCCAGCTTACTTAGATTTTAAGTTTTACTGGCAAATGGATGTGCAAAATAAATCCAAATATTCATTTTAAATTCATATTAATATGTTATGCATTAATCCCTTCACTTTTGGATATAAGAAATTAGTTTTTTTTCTTTAAAAAATAAATTAACCAATCATTCATTTGTTTTATTTTTCTATAAAATCAGCTTATAGTTTCATTTATTAGTTCATTTTTTTAAAATTCTTTCACTTTCATCAATTTTCCTTTGATTTTTAGGATTTTTGTTTAGTGTTTAATTAGAAATATTTGACTTGTTCTTTTTTCTACTTCATCTTTTTAGTTGTTCTCCCAATTTGTTCATCTGCGTGGTTCTATCTTTTTAAGAAATAAATATTCCCTTAAGTAATTCTTTTGCTGAATTCCACAAGTTTAGACATTTTGTGTCATTGTGGTCATTCTCTTCAATGAAATTATACATTGTTTCCATGATTTGCCCTTTAATTCTTCATTCTTTAATATGAAATTATTTAGTTTTCTATCAACTTCTAATTTATGCTTCAATTGCACTTTATTAAATTAATTTTTATTGTATTATGATCTGAACAGGTTGCATTTACTATTTTTGCTTTCCTGCATTTGTTTATGAGTTTTATATGCCTTAATGCAGTATACATTTTGTAGAGGTGGCTTTCATATTATATTGTGTTCATCCTTCATTGCTGAAGAAAACCATGCTATCAGAGGAAGGATGACATGACTTACACTTGACTTTGTTTTGAGTGAGGGAGGGCTGTGCAGGTCATCAGCCTCACTTCTTCTCCAGAGCCATCTAAATCCAGTTACCTGATATTCATCAGGATGACTGGAGGTGACCCTGGATGCAATGGGAGACTTTGACCCCTTTAGGCCAAGGTCTATTTAGGAACTCACTTAGGGTGAGTTAATGCCCATTCAGCGAATAGGTCTGTTTAAGAAGTAGCCAGGACATGGCCCCTTTAATGAGACTAAGAAAAAGGAAAAAGAAACACATCAGGCTGGGTGGGAAATAGCAACAGTTACTATTGATAATCACTCTAAAGCTAGGAGGGTCTAGAGGAGCCCTTAGGCAGGGGCCTATTGGCCTCCCAGTTTCAGAGTGTAGTAGGTTTAAGGTTTTAGGAGAAGATAGGACAGGAGAATGGAGAGTAGAGGAGAGTAGAGAAGAGCAAAGGGGAGGGGAGGGGAAAGGAGTCAGTAAAACCCAAGTCAATTGGGAATCTTTTGGCAATCCAAATTTACCTTCCTTTGGAGAGGAGGAAAGGGGAAGAAGGGGTCAGACAACAGAGGAAGAGTTGAGTTACTCAGCTGACTGGGTCCATTCAGCCAACTGCATCTACTCATTGCCTCATTATAGGGGCCATTCCCTGGCGACTTCATAAACAGGCCTATTCAATGAATGGGCGTTGCTTGACCCTAAGTTGGCAGCTGCAAAGACCTTGGCCTTAAGGGCCCAAGGTCTCCCAGTGCACCCTACCTCGTGTCCAGTTATCCTGATGAATATCTTGTCACTGGGTTCAGATGGCTCTGGAGAAGTGAGGCTGGTGACCTGCACAGCCCTCCCTCACTCAAAACAAAGTCAAGTGTAAGTCATGTCATCATTCCTCTGATGTCATGGCCTTCTTCGGCAACAAAAGAGGAACATAATTCATATTATATACACAAAGAAAGATAGGCAGAGAGATATATACACACATATATGTGTACATTTACATACATATATTCATACATACACATATATGCATAGATACATACATGTATATTTGCACACAAATACACACATACATACGTATGTGTGTATACAAATACACATGCACGTGCATGCACATCTATATACACATACATATATATTATGTGTATGTGTGTACATGTGTATGTATATATGTGTAAGTGTATATGTGTGTATATTTATATCTACCTGTATCTATGTATCTATCTATAGAGATATAGATATATTCTCTTTCACTGCCCTAATACTAAGAAAGGTCCCATGAGTTACAAATATCATCTTTTCATGTAGGAATATAAACACTTTAACTTTAATGAATCCCTTATTGCTTCTCTTTCCTGTTTACCTTGCATTTTTCTCTTGAGTTTTGTATTTAAAAGTCAAAATTTTTATTCAGCTCTGATATTTTCAGTAGGAATGCTTGGAAGTACTCTATTTTCTTGAAATTGCATTTTCCTCCTTAAGTATTGTACTCAGTATTGTTGGGTAGAAGATTCTTGTTTTTAGTCGTAGTTCCTCTGATTTCTGGAACATTACATTCCAAGCCATCCAATCTTATTGCAGAAGCTACTAAATTCTGTGTTATCCTGATTGTGTTTATACAATATTTGAATTGTTTCTCCCTGGTTGCTTGTGACATTTTATTTTTGTCCTGGGACTTCTGGAAATAGGCTACCATATTTCTAGGAATTTTTCTTTGGGGATCCCTTTCAGGAGGTTATCTCTCAGTAGATTCTTTCAATTTCTATTTTACCTTCCAGTTCTAAAATATCAGGGCAGTTTTCCTTGATAATTTCTTGAAAGATGGTGTCTAGGTTCTTTTTTATCATGATTTTCAGGTAGATGCATACACTTTAAATTAAATCTCTCCTGGATCTGTTTTATTGTTCAGTTGTTTAGGTAATGGGACATTTGACATAGTTTTCTACTTCTTCAAATTTTATCAGAGACTTTGGATGTAGGAGCCTTTATCTTCCTGTCTTTCTCTGTTAGTATGCTTTGATCTTCATCATGAGAAAATAGCTTTTCACCAAGAAAGTAACATTCAATGCAGCCTCTAAAGCTGAGATGCAGCAAAGAATGGATTAATCCTCTGCTGTCTGTGATAACTTTTGCCTAATAATTAACACCAAGAAAACACAGGTGCTCCATCAACCACCACCATACCATCCATACATGGAACCATTGGTTGCAACAAATGGAGAAGTTTTGAATGCTGTGGATAAGTTCACTTATCTTGGTAGTGTCTTTCCAGGGATGTATACGTAGACAATGAGATTGATGCACTTGTTGCCAGAGCTAGTTCAGTGTTTGGGGGCCTCTGGAGAAAAGTCTGGGAAATAAAAGGTATTAGACTGACTACCAACTGAAGATCTACAGAACCATTGTACTGAGCTCATTGTTATATGCTTATGAAACATGGATAGTTTACCAGTATCATGCCAGGAAATTGAATCGCTTCCGTTTTAATTGTATTAGGAAGATTCTGAGGATCATCTGGGACGATAAGGTACCAGACACTGACGTCCTTGCTCCAGCTGAACTGCCAAGTATTCAAAATATGCTTCAGAGAGCTCAACTCTGATGTGCTGGCTACCTTGTTAGAATATAAAATGTATACTGACCAAAAAGACTATTTTATGGAGAACTCGCATGGGGCAGGCAGTCATGTGGTGATCAGAAGAAGCGATACAAGGACACTCTCAAGGTCTCTCTCAAGAACTTTGGATTTGACTGTGCAACATGGGAGACACTGGAGCAGGATTGCTAAGCATGGCATGCCCACATCAACAAAGGTACTGTGGTCTTTGAACAAAGCAGAATTGAGACAGCAAAAAGTAAACCTCGGATGCGCAAATTTGGAATATCCTCCCCAAATATTCACACAGACTGTGCTCAACCAGTGGCAGAGCTTTCTGAGCTCATATTGGTCTGATCAGCCACAGTTGGGCACACTGAAATTTAACTTTATCATACTGATGTCATTTTGGTCCTCTCCTCTTTGAAGAAAAAGGACAACAACCAACCAACCTTCTACAGTTTTATTTCCCCTCCTTTTTGTCATTTTCCAGTCAATTTCTTCCCCTCTGAGTTCCTTATCAAGTGGGGGGGGGGCGTGCATTGCTCCAAGTTTCAGGGGTTTTGTCGAGCTGCTTTCAGAGATATAGCTTAGGACCTGTAAATTCTCAGTTCCTTCAAAGTACTATGATCAAAGAGTAGTTGCTCACTCTTTTCCTGGACTGAACTCTGGTGTGTGAGAAAGCACAGGTACTCTTCTCTGCCCTGAATCTGTGAGTAGGATTCCCTCTACATAGTCCAGGTTCTTAGCTCTGCCAAGTCAGGGCTGTTCTTGAACCAGGGCCACAACGAGGACTGAAACCAAGAACAGGAGCTCCATTTCCCAAACATCTTCAGGCTGAGAGTTCAAGAAGTAGCTATCTCTGCTGCAGCAGGGGGTCCCACTGCTCTTGGACTGAGGCTGTGGCACAATCATGTTCCTGTATTATCCAGGTAAGAGAGCTTTCCCATAGACCTTTGAAGACATGACAGCTTGGCCCAGCCTGGGCTGCACTTCACTCTGAACCTTTCTGTCAGCCTTATAGCTTATCTTGGGCTGGAAATCTGTTTCACTCTGTGATTTTGTGTCTTCTGTTTCTTTAGAATTTGCTCATAGTAATTTTTAAAATTTAAGTAATTTAATAAAATTTAAAATTTTATTCATTAATTTTATTTATTAATTTTTAGTTTTCAACGTTCACTTCCACAAGATTCTAAAAAATTTCTCCCTCTCTTCCCTTCCCCCACTCCGACAGCACTCATTCTGATTACTCTTTCCCCCAATCTGCCCTCTCTTCTATCAGATCCTTCTCCTCTTATCCCCATCATCTCCATTCTCTTGTAAGTCAAGAGAGATTTCCACATTCCATTGCCTATATATATATTATTTCCCAATTGCATGCAGAAACAATTTTTCACATTCGTTTTTAAAATTTTGAGTTCCAACTTCTCTCCCTTCCTCCCTACCCAACCATTCCCACTGAGAAAGCAAGTAATTCGACACAGGTTATATATGTGTAGTTATGCAGGACACTTCCTTAGCAGTCATGTTTTGAATCACTAACTATATTTTCCTCCATCCTATCCTGTTCCCCATTTATTATATTCCTTCTTTTTGACCTTGTCCCTCCTCAAGTGTTTCCTAATTACCCCATCCTCCCGTTTATCCTCCCTTCTATCATCACCCACCCCCTGCTTATCCCCTTCCCAGCTACTTTTCTGTAATGTAAGACATATTTCCATACAAAATTGAGTGTGCATATTATTCCCTTCTTAAGTCAAATGCTATAAGAGTAAGGTTCCCTTTTCCCCTATCACCTCCTCCTTCTTTCCCTCCATCGAAAAAGCTTTCTGTTACCTCTTTTATGAGAGAGATAATTGGCCCCATTCTAGTTTTCCTTTTTCCACCCAATATATTCCTCTCTCCCCCTGATTTTATTATATTTAGATATCATCTCTTCCTAGTCAACTCACCCTGTGCCCTCTGTGTATATGTACAGAATCCTTCGAACTACCTAAGAGTGAGAAAAATCTCAGGAGTTAAAAATATTATCTTATCATGTAGGAATAAAAACCGTTCAACTTTAGTGAGTCCCTTATTATTTCTCTTTCCCGTGTACCATTTCATGCTTCTCTTGATTTTTGTTGGTTAAAGTCAAATTTTCTATTCAGCACTGGTGTTTTCATCAGGAATGCTGGAAAGTCCTCTACTTCATTGAATGACAATTTTCCCCAGTTTTTTACTTAGTTTTGCTGGATATGTGATTCTTGGATTTAATCTTAGCTTCTTAGACCTCTGGAACAGCATATTCCAAGTCCTCTGATCCCTTAATGCAGAAACTGCTAGATCTTGTGTTACTCTGATTGTGTTTTCAGAATACACAGATTATTTCTTTCTCTCTGCTTGCAATATTTTCTCCTTGACCTGGGAGCTCTGAAATTTGGCTACAACATACCTTGGAGTTTTCCTTTTGTGACCTCAGGAGGTGATCGGTAGATTCTTTCAATATCTATTTTACCCTTTGGTGCTAGAATATCAGGGAAGTTTTCCTTGATAAATTTTTAAAGTTATTTTATTTGTTTTCAGTTTTCTAGAATCACTTCCATAGATCTTAGAATTATTGCTCTTCTTACTCCTCCCTCTCCCCATCCTTCCCACTCCCTCTGTGAGATGGCATGCAATCTTATATAGAGTCTACACACATATTCTCATTAAATACAATTTTACCTCAGTCATGTTGCATAGAAGAATTCAAATGAATGGGAGAAACCATAAAACAAAACAAATCATAACAAACATAACACAAGCAAAAACGGTCTGCATCATTCTGTGATCTAACTCTGTAGTTCTTTCTCTGGATGGGGAAGGCATTTTGTGTCAAAGGTCCATTGGGAATTTTTTAGGTCCTTGCATTACTATGATGGGCTAAGTGTATCAGAAAAATTCGTCACACACTGTTGTAGTTGCTGTGTACAAAGTTCTTCTGCTTCTGCTCCTTTCACTCAACATCAGTTCATATAAGCCGTCCAGGCCTCTAAAATCTTCCTGTTCGTCATTTCTTATAGCACAGTAATTTTGCCATTATATTCATATACCACAACTTATTTAGCCATTCCGCAATTGATGGGCATCCTCTTAATTGCCAGTTTTGTGCCATCACAAAGAGAGCTACTATAAATATTTTTGAACATGTGGGACCCTTTCCCATTATTGTGATATCTTGGGGATACAGTCCTAGAAGCAATATTGCTGGGTCAAAGGGTACGCATATTTTTGTAGCCCTTTAGGCATAGTTCCAAATTGCTTTCCAGAATGGCTAGATCAGCTCACAGCTCCATCAACAATGAATTAGTGTTCCAACTCTCCTACATATTCTCTAACATTAACATCTTCCTCTTCTGTCATATTAGCCAATCTGATAGGTATGATGTGGTATCTCAGAGTTGTTTTGATTGGCATCTCTCTACTCAATAGTGATTTAGAGCATTTTTTTCATATGACTATAGATAGCTTTAATTTCTTCCTCTGAAAATTGCCTGTTCATGTGCTCTCACCATTTTTCACCTGGGAATTATTTGTAATCTTGTAAATTTGACTCAGATATCTACATATTTTGGAAATGAGGTCTTTATCACAGACACTAATTGCAAAAACTTTTCAATTTAATATAATCAAAATTATCCATTTTGAAATTCATAATGTACTCTATATCTTTGGTCAAAAATTTCTTCATTTTCCATAAATTGGACAAATACAATATTCACTGCTCCCCTAACTTGTTTATAGTATCAGACTTTATACCTTTACCATGTATCCATTTGGACATTATTCTTATGTATGCTGTCAGGCATTGGTCCGTGCCTAGGTTCTGCCACATTATTATCCATTTTTTCCAGCAATTTTTGTTGAAAGTGAGCTCTGGTCCCAGAACCTAGGATTCTTGGGTTTATCAAGCAGTAGATTGCTATATTCATTGCCTACCATGTCTATAGTTCTTAACACATTCCACTGGCCTACCCCTCTATTTCTTAGCCAGTAAGAACTGCTTTTGATGATTGCTGCTTTATAATACTATTTGAGATCTGCTAACGCTAGATCACCTTTCCTAGCATTTCTTTTCATTAATTCCCTTGATATTCTGGACTTTTAGTTTCTCCAGATAAATTTTGATATTATTTTTTGTAGCTGTAGAAAATAATTATCTGGTAGTCTGATTGGTGTGGCATAGAATTAGTAAATTAATTTAGATAGAATTGTTATTTTTCATTATGTTAGCTTGGCCTAACCATAAGCAACTCTTTTTTCCCTCTTATATCTGACTTTATTTGTGTGAAAAGTGTGTTATAATTATGTTCATACAGTCATGGGTTTGTTTAGGCAGGTAGACCCCCAGATATTTTATAACGTCTCCTGTAGCTTTAAATGGGATTTTTCTTTCTATTTCTTGCTTTTGGACTTTGCTAGTAATATATAGAAATGCAGATGATTTATCTGGGTTTATTTTGTAACTGCAACCTTGCCAAAGTAGTTTATTGTTACAAGTAGTGTTTTACTAGATTCACTGTGATTCTCTATGTATACCATCATATCATTTGCAAAGAGTGATAACTTATTTTCTTCTTTGCCTATTCTAATTCCTTCAGTTTCTTTATCTTCTGTAATTGCTACAATTAACATTTCTAGTACTATATTGAGTAACACTAGTGATAATGGACATCCTTGTTTCCCACCTGATCTTGTTGGAAATGCATGTAGCTCATCCTCGTTGCATATAATGGCAGCTGATTGTTTTAGTTAGGTACTGCTTATTAGTTCATGGAAAGTTTCATTTATTCATATGCTCTCCAGTGTTTTTAATAGGAATGGGGGTTATATTATATCAAAAGCTTTTTCTGTATCTATTGAGATGATCCTGTGGTTTCTGTTAGTTTCGTTGTTGATATGGTCAATAATGTTGATAGTTTTCCTCTTATTGTACCAGCCCTGCATTCCTGGAATGCATCTTACCTGATCATATTATTCCCATGATAAGTTGCTGTCTTCTTTTTGCTAAAATCTTATTTAAAATTATAGCATATATATTCATTCGACAAATTGGTCTATAATTTTCTTTCTCTGTTTTGTCTCTCCCTAGTTAGGTATCAAAACCAAATTTGTATCATAAAAAGAATTTGGGAGGACTCTTTCTTCCCCCGTTTTTCCCAATAGTATATGTACCACTGGAATTAACTGTTCTTTAAATGTTTTATAGAATTCACTTGTAAATTCATCCATTTTGGAAAATTGTTCCTAGCGAGTTCATTAATGGCTTGTTCAATTTCTTTTTCTAAGATGGGGTTGTTCAAGTATTCAACTTCCTCTTCTGTTAATCTGGGCAATTTATATTTCTTTAAAATATTCATCCATCTGATTTAGATTGTAGGATTTTTTAATGCCCTAGTACATGCACAATTTTTATATATGTTCCATATACCCCTGGGGAAAAGCTATATTCCTTTTTATCACTTTTCAGTTTTCTCCAGAGATTTATCATATCTAACTTATCCAGAGTTTTAGTCACCTCCTTCAGTTCTTTCTTGTTTATTTTGAAGTTAGATTTATAAAGTTCAGAGAGGGGTGTTGAGGTACCACACTAGTATAGGTTTGTTCTGTATTTCATCCTGTAACTCTCTTCACTTCTCAAAGAACTTGGATGTGATACCACTTGGAACATATACGTTAAGTAATGACATTGGTTGGTCATCTCTGATGCCTTTCAGGAGGATATACTTTCCTTCCTTCTTTCTTTTGATTAGCTCTATTTCTGCTTTTGCTTTGTTTGAGACTAGAATTGCTATCCCTGTTGTTTTTACATCATCTGAATTACAGTATTTTTTGTTCCTACCTTTTTACCTTGTGTGTTTCTTGTAAACAACATATTGTTGGGTTATGGTTATTAATCTATTCTTCTATCTGTCTCCATTTTATGGGCAAGTTCATCCCATTCACTTTCACGGTTATGATCACTATCCTCCATCCTCTTTCCCCCAGTTTATGCTTTCATTTCTCCCATATCCCTTCCCCTCCATAATAAAGTTTAAATTTTTGACCATAATTTCCCTCAATATCTCTCCCTTCTTTCAGTCCCCCTCCCTTTCAGTCCTCTTCTCCATTACTACATTCTCCCTCCCTTTTAGCCTCCTCTCCCTTTTCTTTCTCCTTTCCCCTCTTACTGCCTATTGAGCTAGTTGGATTCCTATCCTTAAATGAACTTTTGTTCCCTCCCTAAACCAAATTAGATGAAAGTAAATCTCAAGCAATGGTAGTCTCCCCACCCTCTTTCCCTCTACTATAATATGTTCTTGTGTCTCTTACTGTGATGTAATTTAACTTTTTCTGCCTCCTCCTTTTCACATCTCCAATTACAATTCATTCACACCCTAAAATCACATTTTTATTAACACATCATTTACTTGATATCCACTCCCTCTATGAATATTCTTTTTATCTAATAAATGTAAAATTCTCAAGATTAAGAAGTATCATCTTCCTTATTACGGATGGAAACAGTTTGCTCATATTGAATAATAAGTTGTTTTACTTTTGCCTGTTTACCTTTTAATGCCCCTTGAGACTTTTGTTTGAAGATTGAATTTTCTATTGAGCTCTGGACTTTTCATCAGAAAGGTCTGAAAATCCCTCATTTTGTCTCCATGTCTAAAATATTGTGCTCAAGTTTACCAGGTAATTTATTCTTGCTGTAATTCCAGCTCCTTTGCCTTACAGAATATCATATTCAAACCACTCCAATCTATTAATATAGAAGCTGCAAGGGCATGGGTCATCCTGACTGTAGCTCCTCAATATTTGAATAATTTCTTTCTGGTTGCCTGTGGTATTTTCTCCTTCATTTTCTAGTTCTAAAGTTTTGCAATGGTATTCTTTGGTGTTTTCAGTTTGTGATCCCTTTCAGGATGTGAATAGCAGATACTTTCAATGACTGTTTTGCCCTCTGCATCCAGGACTTCGTGGTAGTTTCCCTTGATGATGTCTTGGAAGATAATTTCTGAGATAATTATTTTTTATCTTGGTTTTCTGATAGAACAATAATTCTTATGGTTTGTTTTGTTTTTTCTCTCCTGGATTTCTTTTCCAGGTCAGTTGTTTCTCTTTTTTGATATTTTACAATATTATCTATTTTTTCATTCCTTAGATTCTGTTTGACTTATTATTGATGTATTATAGAGTCATTAGCTTCTACTTGCCCAATTCTAATTTGTATCAAAATGTTTTCTTCAGGTGTCTTTGGCATCTACTTTTCTGTCTGTTCAATTGTTCCTTTCGAGGAGTTATTTTCTCCAGTTAGTTTTTGTGCTTCCTTTTCCCTTTGTCCAGTTTTCCCCATTAGGTTTTGTGCTTCCTTTTCCATTATTTCAGTTTTCCCTTTAAATTCTTCCATGATTTTTTTCATATTTTTAAAATTATCAGCCAGTTTTTCTTATACTTCCCTAATTTGGTTTTTAAAATGCTTCCTGAGTTTTTCCAAAATGCTCTTTGGGCTTGAGATCAGTTTATATTCCTTCTGAAGTTTTAGAAGGGAGTAGAGTCTCAGTGCTGACCTCTTTGGTATTTGTGTTTTGGTCCTTGACCCCTTAGAAAGATTCTATAGTCTTAACTTTTCTGGTTTGCTTCTTGCTCATGATGATCACCCTTTTCCTAGGTTTTAAGGTGGATCACTGCTTCTGGGGCACAAATTGGCTTTGTCTCACATTTTTATTTCTTAGATATTGAGGTTTTGTGTATTGTGGCCTCTAGTTCTTTCAGCTAGAAACTAGAATGTTGTAGTTTACATGGTGTTCAGTTGGCTGATGTGCCAAAGGAGAGGTCAGGTGAAGACTTTTTTTTTTTGAGTTCTTATTAATGAATTTATTATTTAATTTTTTACATTCATTTTCACAAAATTTTGGGTTCCAAATTTTCTCCCCATTGTCCCCTCACCCACCCCAATACACCGAGCATTCTAATTGCCCCATCACCAATCTGCCCTCTCTTCTATCATCCCCCTCTTCCCTTGTCCCCCTCTTCTCTTTTGTCCTGTAGGGCCAGATAACTTTCTATTCCCCATTACGTATATTTCTTATTTCCTAGTAGCAAGAACAATACTCAACAGTTGTTTCTAAAGCTTTGAGTTCTAACTTCTCCTCATCCCTCCCTCCCCACCCATTCCTTTGGGAAGGCTGGCAATTCAATATAGGCCATATCCGTGTAGTTTTGCAAATTACTTTGATAATAGTCGTGTTGTGTAAGAATAACTATATTTCCCTTCATCCTATCCTGCCCCCCATTGCTTCAATTCTCTCTTTTGATCTTGTCCCTCTCCAAGAGTGTTGATATCAAATTGCTCCCTCCTCCCATTTCCCTCCCTTCCATCATGCCCCCTACCATGCTTATCCCCATCTCCCCCACTTTCCTGTATTGTAAGATAGGTTTTCCTATCAAAATGAGTGTGCATTTTATTCCTTCCTTTAGTCAAATGTGAAGAGAATAAACTTCAAGTTTTTGCTCGGCTCTCCTCTTTTTCCTTCCACTAAAAAGGCTCCTGCCTGCCTCTTCTATGAGAGATAATTTGCCCCAATTCATTTCACCCTCTCTCCTCCCAATACATTTCTCTCACAACATTTACCTTCATTTTTTTAAAGATATGATCCCATCCTATTCAGTTCACTCTGTGCTCTCTGTCTCTGTGTGTGCGTGAATGTGTGTATGTGTGTGTGTATGTGTGTGTGTATGTGTGTAATCCCACCAACTACCCCAATACTGAAGAGTTATAAATATTGTCTTTCCATGTAGGAATGTAAACAGTTCAACTTTAGTAAGTCCCTTATGACTTCTCTTTGCTGTTTACCTTTTCATGCTTCTTCTCATTCTTGTGTTTGAAAGGCAAATATTCTTTTCAGCTCTGGTCTTTTCATCAAGAATGCTTGAAAGGCCTCTATTTAATTGAAAGACAGTGTTTCCCCTGAAGTATTATACTCAGTTTTTCTGGGTAGGTGATTCTGGGTTTTAGTTCTAGTTCCTTTGACTTCTGGAATATCATATTCCACACCCTTTGATTCCTTAAGGTAGAAGTTGCTAGATGTTGTGCTATCCTGATTGCATTTCCACAATACTGGAATTGTTTGTTTTTTTTTTAATATAAATTTATTTATTTAATTTTTTACTTTCATTTTCACGAAATTTTGGGTTCCAAAATTTTCTCCCCATTTGTCCCCTACCCTCACTGCAATAAACTGAGCATTCTAATTTCCCCTATCACCAATCTACCCTCTCCTCTATCATCCCTCCCTTCCCTTACCCCATCTTCTCTTTTGTCCTGTAGGGCCAGATAACTTTCTATTCCCCATTACCTGTATTTCTTATTTCCTAGTAGCAAGAACAATACTCAACAGTTGCTCCTAAAACTTTGAGTTCCAACTTCTCCCCATCCCTCCCTCCCCACCCATTCCCTTTGGGAAGGCAGGCAATTCAATATAGGCCATATCTGTGTAGTTTTGCCAATGACTTCCATAATAGTCTTGTTGTGTAAGACTAACTATATTTCAGGTTTTTCAGGGCTCTCTGGAACAGAAATCTCCTTCACTGTGTTGCTGTGCAGCTTCCACTGTTCCAGAATTTTTTGGGAGCTCTTTTTAGAGGAA
>CM053769.1:96589169-96627575 GCA_028658325.1 Potorous gilbertii | reverse complement strand
TTTTGGCAGCAGGCTTATCTGCCGGTTCTCAGGTGGGGGCAGGGCCGCCTCTCAGGCTCAGTTCCCTCAGGGGGTTTATACAGAGATCCTTTGTAATGGAGCTGGGGTGGAGCTCCAGCCCGCTCTGGGAGTCTCTGGCCGAGCTGCCTCAGCCTCCGCCGCAGCGGCCGCTTCCCAGGGGTCCGAGTCCTGGAGATCCCCCGCTCCCCTCTCAGCCCGTCTCTCTCACTGACCTGTGCGTCTGTGGGTGGTGGGACCTTCGCGCCGCCCGGGGATTCAGGTCCCCGACTCCTGCTGGGCTCTGCTTGCCTCTCTCAGTGCCGCGTGGCCGGGGCGGGGGAGGGGAGCGCTCGGCCGGACAGGACTTCGCTCCCGTGTCCGGGTTACCTTTGCGGTCGGTTTTTCAGGGCTCTCTGCCACGCAAATCTCCTTCACTGTGTTGCTGCGTGGCTTCCACTGCTCCAGAATTTGTCAGGAGTTCTTTTTACAGGAAATCTATGGGCTGTGGGTTCGGACCTAGCATAGGTGAGTCTTTCTACTCCGCCATCTTGGCTCCGCCCCTGGAAACACATATTCTTAAGGAAGAAAATGACACTTTGAAAATTAGAATTAGACAAGGTGAAACTGGTGAAATTAGAATATATCAAGAAATAGTTTTAAAACATGAATAGTGAAAAAATAGAAGAGAAGGTAAAATAAATAGGTCAAGATGAGAAAATATGAAAATAATCAAAATAACTAAAACTTATCATCAAAAAAGAATGTTAATACAATAATAAAAGATACAATCAAAGAACATTTTCCTGAAATATTAGAATAAGAGGGAAAAGTAGAAATAGAAAAATAAATCCATTGATCAACACTTTCAAGTGATCCTGTGAGGAAAACTCAGGAATATTATAGTCAAAATTGTAAAACCCCAGCTCAAATATAAACTATTAAAAGCAACAAGAATAAAATAATTTGAATATGATAGTGTTGCAATTTGAATGACACATGACCTAGTAGCAGTGGAGACATTAAAGAATTACAGGCCTTGGGGCAATATATATCAGACAGCAAAAGAATTTGGCCAGAAATATCATACCCAACAAAGTTAAGCATAATCCTGAAGGAAAAAAAAGGTAATTGACAATTGATCAAGTGCCAAACTTTCAAAACTTTGTTTCAAAAACAAAAACAAAGTACCTGAACTTCGCAAAAGATATGACATACAAGAGCCAAGAGGAATACTGGGTCCATGTGAAACACTGTTTACAGGGGATTCAATAAGGATAGACCATTTACATTTTATACATGGAAAATGCAAAATATATGTCTAAGATTTTTATTAATAATTGGGTAGTTCATAAGAATGATTGGAGGCAGAGGTGTATATGATACTAATTTAAAAACTGAAATCATTTAGTAACAGTTAAAAAGAGGAATTATTTTTATAAATGAAAGAGGAAGAACTGATACAGAAAAATTAAATGGAGGAAGAGGATTGGTAAGTTTGATAAACTACTTTCACCAGGAATGGGTTTAAAGGGTAAAATATGTATATATTTAGACGAGTGCAAAAGTTTTCTAAATTCAGAAGAAATAAAATGGCAAGGGGATAGAGAGAGAGGAGGGGACAAGGGATGGATTTTTAAGGGGAAGGGGGAAGTGGTATAGGACAATGTTTAAATTAAGGGAGGATAAGGGAGGCATCCTTGAGGGGAGGGAAGTAATAGAAGGGCAAGGTAGCAGGTAGAAGTAGAGGAGGCAGGAGGAAGAGGGAAAGGGATATGCACAAACTATAAAAATGATCAGCAATAGAATGTGTTGTGGAAATTACGTCTATATATGTATATGTCCATATATATGTCTACAGCTACAGAGAACTATATCCACACGTAATTGTAGCATTGGCGGGGGATGGGGGGGAGAAGAACAAAGAAAAAATGCATAGCAGAGAAGAAAAGAAAACTTTCAAGGAATCAAAGATGGACAGCTCTGAATACAACTTGTAGTATTTATCACACAGGCTTTCTTGAAATGAAAATTGAATTTCATATTCTGAATCCTCTCTTATGTTCTGCTATGCATATGGCATGCTTTTCCTTTTCTTTCTTACTTTGTATTTAAGTTCCAATATTTAAGCTTATAATATACTTTGGTTTCTTATCTCTATTCTATTTGTGGTATATATTAAACACATACACACACACATATATATAGCTATAGCTATACACACATATAGGCACATATAAACAAACATATGTGTGTACATCTACTTATGTGTGCATGTGTATACATACATATATATACAGACACACTGACACATACGCCCACATGTATATACATATATACATATGCATATAGACACACATATAAATATATATATACATATACGCATATATGTGTATCTATATATCTATATACATATACATATACATATGTGTGTATATATATGTATGTCACTCTCCCACTCATTTCTCCCTCTCATATTTCCATCCTAGTAAAAGTGGAAATTCATACTCCCTTATTATGTGCATTCATCTATATGGTGTGATGGCAAAGAGTGTGTCTAGGGTTGGGGCTATACATCCTCATCCTTTTCTTTTGACATGATTAAGGTCATTTTAGATTTCAAATGGAAATGAGCAGTCATATGTAATTCTGATATTTAGGATTCTTTTCAACTATTGTCCAGTTGTATTTCTGTCATATCCAATTTTTCTTGACCCTGTTTCGGGTTTAACTCGCAAAGATACTGGAGTGGTGTGCCATTTCCTTCTCCAATTCATTTTACAGGTGGGGAAACTGAGTCAAACAGCATTAAGTAACTCTGCCAGGTTCACACAGCTAGTAAGTATCTGCAGCCAGATTTAAACTCAGGATGATGAGTCTTCCTGGCTCCACAATCAGCACTGTAGCCAGTTTCTTATCTAGTGACCAGATTTCCTTTATCTGCTGTTATACAAATCTAAATAACTATAGCATCTGCCATGTCTCAGAACCCTAAAACTAGTGATAGAGAAACCAGTTAAGAAGTCTTTATCACCCACCAATATGACATATTTCTCATGGCTAGAGGTTGAAGGTTTATGGACTCAGCATTACTGTGTTCTGTATACTAAAATGTATCTTTGCAAAACAATGTGTATTTAAAAACTCACTTTCCCCTTAGGGAATCACTTTTGCTTCTTCCACCTGATGTTTCTTCCTACATAGGCCCGCTACAAATACATAAAACTAGACCTTTTACTGATTCACATTTTAAATTATAATAAAATGGGTTGTCTTCCACAGAAATAGCATACTAAATTTTAGGGCAAATGTCCATAGGAGCAACATGGACAAAATTGGTTTTGTCATATTAGATTATCAGGGATATTCTAGGCTTTCTCTCCACTGTTAATGAAATTCATTCAGAATGTTGGACAACCAGATAGTGAAAAATCGTTTCTTGGAAAGCAGAAAAAAATGGATGCTTAGGTTATACTCCTTATGGTATCTCAGTATCTCTTTCTGTAACTCCATATATTCTATAGGTACTTTTTTTTTTGCTACAGTCCTGCCTATGATTTTTAACTTTCAAAAGCAGAAGCAATCGTAACACAATTTGATTGTGAAGAACCTTAAGCATGGAAACAACTTTATTTTTGAGAGTGATTTTTCTCAATTTTGTCCAGGTTGAAAGTTCAGCAGCTATTTATGGTATATATCTCAACATTTAACTTGACCATTTTACAACTTTTATGCTCCCTTAATCCAATTTTGCAGCTGAGGAAACTGAGGGAGGCAGATATTAATAACTTGCACATGGTCACAGTGCTAATAAGTATGAAAGGGAAGATTTAAATTCAGATCTCTATAAATATTTTATTCCAGACTCAGACACTGAGCAAAGTTTGGTTATTTGACAAAATGTGTATCCAATTCTTGTGTGCAAATTATACCTCCCAGAGAAATTTGAGAAGCAATAATAAAAGGTCTGCCTTTTTTTGAAAGTTAAAATTAAAAAAAAAAAGCAAAACTCACATAAGTGTAGTTTTCATCACTAATGTTCTTTGAGAGAAATAGATTTTTAGTGGAAAAGGTAATAATGGATAATGGATAGATGATTAAAAAGGATATGACACTGCTATTTGGATTTGTTCCCATATCTTAAAGTATAGAAATAACAGTCTCCTGTTCAGGAATGAAGCATAGCAAAAAAGGAACATTTTAGAATATATACTTAGAGTTCTACAAGCCTACTATGAAGGATTTCAAGATGAAAAGGAGAGGTAAGAGAGAACATTGCTTCTGTGCATGTGCTAAACAAAACATGACAGAAAAAAAGTGTAGCAGAGAAGACATTGAAATTTTATTCAGGAAGACACGACTTTATATTCTACCTCTCTCACTCACTGGATTTATGACCAACATTCATGACTCTTAAAATCTGTGTCTCAATTTCCTCATATACAAAATGAGGGATTTAGAAGACTTCAACACGCATACAACATCTAAATATATGGTTGCTATGAGATACAGTATAGGACGAAACATAGTAATAATGGAGATACAAGTTCAAAGGAGGCAAAGTTTCCCAAATTATCTGGGAATAGTATTATATCCCTCAGATTTTGAAACAGGAAAGCATAAATTAGGAGTAAGGGACACAAAGAACTAGAGGTCCTAATTCAAAGGGATGAATTTAATCTTCTCTCTAAGACCTGATATTCTGAGCCCCATGATGAGAGAATAAAATATCTTTTTTCAAAAGAAAGAGGAGAGGTACAATGAATGATGAGATTGCATACTAAGAAGGTCTTCTCATGTTAGGAGTTCTACTAGCAAGAGTTGGGAGAAAGTATGATGAAAAGCGTTTAAGCAGTGGTTAATGTAAATGAAAACAAAAGCAATGTGATTATTGGTGTATTATGGACAGAAAGAGGGTTATAGATGAGGAGTTTGAAGAAATGAGCATGTTTTGGCTTACAAATATATGATTATGATAGGGGTCTTCAATTATTCAGGACATCTAATGATTATATGCAATTCTTTGTCTCTTTACCTGTGTTGGTGTCTGTCTCTGTCTATCTCTGTCTCTCTTTTCTTTTCTCCCTAAATGATGTAGTCAATTACGTGTTGACTTTACAGTAGTTCATCTTTCCAAAAGTCTGTAATTATATTAGAGAGGATATATCTAAATCTACACACATAAACATACATGTAAATATATGTATGTTTATATGTGTGTATATGAATATGTATATATGCGCATGTATATACATACATACATACACACATACATACGTGCACATACATGTGAGGGACTGTTGGCAATTTTTGTCAAATAATGAGACCTTACCAGAGTAGATGCAGTCTTCAACTTTATTAAAAAAATAGACTACTAAAATCATTTCGATCTATAGAGGTTGTATTTAATCTTTCCCACAGACTGATCTCTTTACTTTCAACTTGTATTCATTTATTTTAATATTACTGCTTGATAATTGCTTCAGCAAGGCTCTCTTTCTTCACATTTTCACTTTATTGCTTCCCATGATCTTTTTAATCCACCAGATGAATTTTGCTATTATTTTTCCAGTTCTATAAAGTAATCAATGCATAATTTGATTACGGTAGCATTCAATAATTAAAACAAATGTAGGTACTTTTATGGTCACTTTTATCATTTTGTATATCGCTGAACATAAGCAAATATTTCTTCAATAACTGAGGCATATCTTTATTTTCATTAACAGCGTTTTATACTTGTATTAATATACTTCAGCATATCTTCGTTGGTAAACTACAAATGTTTTATATACCATATACTTAATTCTAATGGGATTTCTCTTTCTATCTCTTGTGTGTGTGTGTGTGTGTGTGTGTGTGTGTGTGTTGTGTATTCACTCTGAGAATTTATGTATACTTTTATGTTCAGAAACTTTGATGAGAGTATTGTTTCAACCTATTTGGTTCTCTATACTTTGCTGTGTACATTGTCATTTTACTTGCAAAAAAGGCAATATGTTTATTTTCCTTTTTTTGTCCACATCTTTCACCTCAATTTCTTTTTATTGTTATTGTCATGGTTTCTCCATTCCTCTTCTTATACAATATTGGTTCTTAGTATTGCATTTTTTAATTTATTGTTTTAAGGGATTTATTTAGATCACTTTTGTTATTTTTACTATTTGTATACACTTAGAATTATGGGTTTTTTTTAACATTTCCTAGAATTCAGTTTTAAAATGCAATTTGTCATACCTTCCACTGAAATTGGGAGGTTTTATTTATGTTTTTTTTTTCATTTTTTTCCCTGAAATTACATTGCAAATACTCTATTTCCTGTTCTATTTACCAAGTCATTTTCTGTTTGTAATATTCAATTCTTTCAGCTGCTACCAGTTTAACAGGTGTATAGTTGGGTAAAATGGTTTCAGATAATATCCTTTTTAAAAATTTATTTTGAATTATCATTTTAGTTATTTGATATTGATATTTTGGTTTTCTTTTTTAAAAATTAGCTAATAGTTTCTCTATTTTACTGTTTCAAGTCATCCTCTCCACTTAATAATTAACTTATTTTCTCAATATAACAAAAATATCACTTGACTTTTATGATTTGTACTTTGATATTTAATTGTTGTTTTAATGTTGCTTTTCCTTTCATTATTTCAGCGCCAGGATCATACCAGATTCTTTGAGAAATATGCATGTGCATATGCATGCATACATGTACATACACATATATTCAAAGCACATATGTAAACAGTATAATATGCATATCAGATATAGTACATATGTAATAACACATGCATATGTGATGTAAGATATATGCAATGATATTATGTATATGTATACATGTATATGTATATATGCTCTCTGTAGTGTAGTTAAATACATACATACACACAATTCAAATATATCTTGTTATCTGGGTATTCTAATATCACATAAATATAATTTATTTTACATATATCCTTGTGGTTTACATAGAACGTACATATTAATATAAACAGTACTCTGTGTGTATGTGTGTGTGTGTGTGTGTGTGTGTGTGTGTGTGTGAGATCTAGTATTATTTTGGCTGTGTCCCTCAATATTTTGCTTTGTTGTCTTATTTTTCCACTGTACTTAACTGAAATTATATATTCATTTTATCACTTTTTCTTTGATCCAGTAATTCTTTAGGATTATGCTCATTAATCTCTAGGCGATTTTTAAAAATACTTTCTTCAATGATCCTTTATTAATATACTTAATTGTGTCATGACCAGGAAAATATGCTTAATATTTCTGAGAGAATTTAAGAGAGTGTTATGCTTAATTTTGTTGTGATGATTCTAAATTTCTTTTTTATTGTTGTTTGTTTGTTTTGTTTAGCCTTGTCTTCAAGATGGATGTATTAAAGTGTTTTATCTGAAAAGTCAAAGAGAGTTTATCATAGTTCTCATTGTTTCTCATTTTAAATAACAAGTTTTTAAATATGCCCTATTATGCATATTTATCAATATAATCTATTGCTACAGTAACTTCCAACATATTCATTTTTACATTGAACTCTTTAGTCTTTTTTTGCAATATTGTATTTGATTCTCTTTTGTTTTCTGAGTTAGTCTATATGAAATCAATTATATTATCAATTCAAATCAAATCAATATCAATATAAATATCAAAATCAAATAAATATATCACCAGTTGTCATTATCAACTGCATTTTCCTCTAACTTATTCTTTTATAGAAATACTCGACTCTTTTACATGTTACCTATTTATTAAAGATTTTTTTTTTTGTTTTCCCATCTAATCCTTTCTTTATCCTACCACCTCCAGGATCAGGTGGGATTTTGTTTGTTTGTTTTTGCTTATTACTAATCTCCCATAAATATCTCATTCCTATTGCTTCTCTCTTTTCCTTTTACTCGATACCTAAAAATAAACTTAATTTTATGTATCCACAGTTATTCAATTTATCTTCTATATTCATTGCTTGGTTATGATCAATTTTCCTATTGATAAATATGAAAGGCAATTTCTTCATCATTCCTTTATTTTTTAAAATTATGACCATTTATAGCTAAGTCATATACCCATCAAATGTGAATGGTTTAAATTTAGTTCAAGAGTAAGCATTTATTAAGCACCATGCATGTGTTAGGCACCATGCTATGCATAGGGGATACAAAGGACAAAATATTCCTGGAAATTACACCTTATTTCAGTGGCAAAAATAAAATAAACTCTGCAGTCAAGATTTGTTTATGATCAATTAGAGGCAAGTTTTTATCATTAATCTCAGCAGAGATTTTATAGGGCAGTTTGGTGGCACAGTGGAGAGAGTGCCAGCCCTGGAGTCAGGAAGACCTGAGTTCAAATGAGCCTCAGACTTTAGCTCTATGACCCTGACCAAGTCACCTAAACCTGTTCTTCTCATTTTTCCCATCTGTAAAATGAACTGAGGATGAAATGGCAAACCACTTCAGTATCTTTGTCCAAAAAAACCCAAATGAGGTCATAAAATGTCAGATAAAACTGAAATGAGTCAAAAAGAAGAGGTTTCTGTAGATGGTGATGTTTTGGATGACACTGAAGGAATCAAGGGAAAAGAGGTGTGCTAGCCAGGCATTCCAGGTGTGGAAAAGAACCGGTGAAATACATGGAGTTGGGACATATAGTGTCATGCGTTTAGAAAAGCTAGGAAGTAAGCTTTCCTGGATTTTAGGGAAGGGAATAAAGCTTGAGAAGACTGAAAAGGGAGTAAAGGGTTAGGTTATAAAAGGTTAGACTAATTTAAATTTGATCCGGGAGACAAAGAGTGTCTTTGAAGTTTATCAAGTACTAGAGTAGCATAGTCCAACTTGTGGTTTAGGAATATTATTTTGGCAGCTGAGTGGAAGATGATGTGGAGTAGGGTGAGATGAGCCAACCTGGCTGTCTATTGCAATAATTAGGACAAGCACTAGGGTAGTGGAAATGTGTGTATGTGTTTGTCCTTCATTGCTGAAGAAGATCATGCCATCAGAGAAATAATGACACGACTTGCATTTGACTTTGTTTTGAGTGAGGTAGGGCTGTGCAGGTCACTTGCTTCACCTCTCCTCTATAGTCATAAGAATCCAGTGACCAGATATTCAGCAGGATGACTGGAGATGACCCAGGATGAGGCAATTGGGGTTAAATGATTTGCCCAAGGTCACACAGCTAGTGAGTGTCAAGCATCTGAGGTGAGATTTGATCTCAGCTTCTCCTGACTCCTGCATTGGTGCTGTATCCACTGTACCACCACTTAGCTGCCCCGGTGGTGGACGTATCAGTAAAGAGAATAGGATATTCACCAGGAGTTGTTACAAAGATGTCATTGACAGGCCTTGGCAACTGACTGGATATTTGAGATGAGAGAGAATGAGGAATCCCAGAGAAAACAATGAAGAGACTGTTATTAATGAACCAAATTTAGAAAATAGAGTAAGGAATGTTTTTTGAGAAATAGTTAGATATGACTTACCTAAAGATTTTTCATATTTTTGTTAAATTTTGATGACAATAATTGTAGTTTTAGGTCTTTGCTTATTTCCCACGTTTTTCTATTTGATTTTTTTTGGTAGAGTGTTGTCAAGTATCTACTTAAAAAAAGAAGTTTTTTATTTAAATGAGATGTTTTATTTCTCTGTCCTTCTACTTAAACACTGAACGACTGATTTTGCATTCACAACTGATATTCCGAAAGTCACATCTTGATAGTTATGTAACCTGGTGTATGGGAATACTATTTTTCTAAGTACCTTCACAACAAGGTTGTTTTGATGTTAAAAATGAGAAAATAGATGTAAATGGTGTTCAAATTTTAAAGCACTGTAGAAACCAAAGGCCACCATGGGCTAGAATATCAACTCATTTGTAGGCTATCATAGAGAACTATAGTGGAAAATTAAGAGTAGTGTTGTCTTTGATGATGAGAGAGCCAATGAAAATGTTTAAAATCTTTTGGGATTTTAAAGATAAAATTGAATAGAGGAAAAAGACAGGACAAAAGATGGAAATGACCTGAATAGATTTTTTTAACAACAAAGTAATACTTTTTTTTTTACTGCCAAGCACAGTGGAGTCACCACATACATTATGCCAAATATAGTTTTGGATAAAGAAAAAATAGCACACATGAAAACCAGAAAAAAGAAGTGATCTATGACCTCATTGATTTAGCATTTGTCTATAATGCACAAAATATATCATTAATTCCTGTCCATCCTGTATTTCTCTTATCTGTTTTCACAGCATTTGACTTCACGGGGTCCATTCAACATACTTTAGGCCTTGTTTTATTTCCTGACTGACACAGAGACAGTAGAGGAGGCTGATTGTTTAACTGCTATACCTAATTTTTGCTATGTGGTCTGTCTATTCTGCTTATCTCGTGTTTAACTTTGTTGACATATTTTGTTATGTTTTAGTAAAAAACTTCTCACTGGACTTTTGCTCCCACCAAATATAACACCCTTCATTACCTTCTATATGCTACTTGCTTTTATATTTTTTTCTGAAGGCAATGCTGTTACACATCAAAGAGACATATAAGAATACTGAGAAAGCATTTTTATTGAAAATATGGGCCTTCACTTTCTTGGGAAATTTGTCATTCATTATATCATTCCCAGATAGAGTAAAGGGCAAGCATCCTCTTTCTCTCTCCCACATTTGTGTGTGTGTGTGTATGTGTGAGTGTGTGTGTGTATCCCTGTATCATAGCTCTTATGTGAAATACGTGGTTAGGAGTTACGTTTCTATGAGCTTCTTTTCATAATATTTAATTATTTATTTTAGCACTTCAAGGTATCCTCACAAACAGGTAATATTCCTTTATTTGAATGTATTATACTGCTGATTCATTAATGTTGAACTCACAATCAGTAGCATGATAATTCATGCCTGAATTCAAGTTTTCTAGTATATTTATGCTTGGGGAGAATTTTAAACAGCAAAATCACCAATAAAATACCAAAAGATGTAAAACGTAGCACTGAACAGACTACAAATAGTAGAGCTGTTTGCAGTGCCCCCTGGAAATCTGAAATAAGGCAGTAAGGCAGTGTTGAGTTGTTCAGTCCCAACTGATAATGTGTGTCCTGGGCAATTCTAATCTGTCTTTGCCCCCTTTCTGTATGCAATGAACAACTGCAAAAGTGCCATGAGGACTGATGGTGTCATTTAATTGCTAGGCAAATTTGCAAATATATGTGGAATCCATGAATAATGAGGATCTATCTCAAATGTATGTGTGTATGTGTGTGTGCGTGTGTGTGTGTGTGTGTGTGTATATATATATATATATATATATATATATATATATATACATATATAATCATCTGAATGAATATTGCCAACTGAAAAGAAAATTTTTATTAATTAGGTTTTTTTCTGTGTATGTGGAGGCCAAAATCCTTTGATTAATTTTTTATTTTTTAAGGGAGATTTTTCAGTGATCTGGGGCTACCTTTCATTAACATAATGTCATACATAAACAAGACTATTTGGAAGACTTCATCTCTCTAAAGAGAATACTCATGTCTTCATCTCCTTGACTCCAAAACCAGTTATCACAGCAAAGGAAGACCAATTTCTTCATTGGCATATCTATGTCTGTCTATCTGTCTATCTATCTATCTATCTACCTATCTATCCATCTGACTGTCTGTCTTTCCATCCACTTGTCTATCTGTCTGTATGTCCATTGATTTATCATCTATCATCTAATATGCACATATACATATTATATATAGTTTATATGTTTATAAACACATGTAAATATATGCACAATATGTTCATATATACATAACCATATGAATGGTTACATTCATATAACCACACATGTGTGATGCTACATATGAATATACATCTTTGTATATCTATATATACTCATGCATACATAGTACCTAATTATATGCCTGTATGTATACACATGTGTCCCTATTAGGAGGTGACTAGCATGCTTTCTCCATGGCATTATGGAATCATGAATGCTCATTATATTTGCTTTATTGACCCTACAGCTCAGGTTTAAATGAAGAACTTGGTTGGAGGATTTACAGGAAATTGGTACTGAGAAAGCTAGTATAATATAGACAGAGGAAGTTGGTGTAGGAAGAAAAAACACTCAGATTTGGAGATCTGATGGGGAAATGCTATGCTTTACAAAGGGTTTGGTCGAAAACAAGCAATTGGTGCCAGATGTGAGAGAGGACATTCCTACTCAGGCCTCGATGTGATGTAGAAGTTCTGGTGTCTTAGTGACACTAGGCTCAGGCGGGGATAGGGATTTATTGAGACCAGAATTTTGAAGTGGACTTGATTTGCTTTTCTGAGGTAGTAGCAGAGTAGCCTCACAGGTCACTGAAGTGAATCAGGATTCTATCCATTCAGAAGCTGCATGCATTATCTGTCTGACAAGGTTTAACGAGGTTTCTCTCTCTCTTTCTCTCTGAATATATATATATATATATATATATATATATATATATATATATACATTATATATGAATGTATGTATATATGACTGCAATTATAATTGTAACAAAATATAAAATTTCAATTATTACAATATTGTTCACAACTAAAGATTTTTAAATTGGTCTTATATTTTTGACATTATGTAAGTTGTTTTCCTAGTTCTGTTCATTTCATTCCTCATTGATCTATATAAGTCTTCAAAGTTGTTTTTAAAATGTTGATGTCATAAATTATTCTCTTTATTCTATTTAACTATGGTTATTGATAAGCAGGTCATTGGGAAAGTTTTATGAATG
Source organism: Potorous gilbertii (assembly GCA_028658325.1). Classification (NCBI taxonomy): domain Eukaryota; kingdom Metazoa; phylum Chordata; class Mammalia; order Diprotodontia; family Potoroidae; genus Potorous; species Potorous gilbertii. The sequence goes on along the minus strand of CM053769.1, from coordinate 96,614,805 downwards.
GGGACATTTTCATCCCCACTCTAGAATTCATTAGAAAACTCACCGGGAGGGGTACCCTCCAGGCAATGGATTTTGCCACTTGCATAAAGTCTTTGTCCTCTGAACAGGTAGCATGACCTGTGGTGCATACTGGAGACTTTGGCTTTCCCTGTACCTGCTATTGACAGTTACCCTAAGAAATTGCCTAGAATCACAGATGTACATGGAAGATAACATTTGAGGCCCAGTTTCTGACTCCTGGTGACACACTAGGAAGAGTGATATTATTTTGTGATATCTTGCCGGCACTCCAGTATGTTAAGTCATGTAGATATGATGTATCATTTCACATTATAAGTAAATAAGGCCCAGAAAAAGAATGTGATTCACTCAGGGTCAGATGGGTAACAAACAGACAAATGAGTTTCTGAGCCCACATCCTCTAATTCCAAATTCACCAAGCTTAATTTATTTTCATTTTTTTAGATTAATTTTTTTCCTTTTATTCAATTTATTTATTTTTTGTTTTTAACATACACTTCCATAAATTTTAAATTTCTTCCCCCTATCTCCCCAAGACTGCATGCAATCTGATATGTACTCTACACATATATTTCTATTAAACACATTTTTACATTTGTCATGTAGCATAGGTGTATTATAACAAAGGATTCACCACACATTATAATTTAACAGAGTGCCTCAGAGCTCCTGAATCTCTTGGAAACACAGGGAATCCTGTAAAATGATCTCAGGAAGCTAATTTGTCTGGCTGCAGACACTCACACCAAGGGAACCTGGTAATCCCTTGGCACTCAGTCCAAAGCTCTTGGTTATTTCTCCACTTAGCTGACCCCATCAAAGTGAGGGCAACCCACACACAGTGCGTGTATTCACTCATTTCTCTGGCACCATCAGGCATCTCACAGGGGGCTTTCCAACATTATTTATCAGCTTCTTTAACACCTTTCCAGAGAGTGTTCTGACACTGCCAAGCTGACAGCAAAAATACCCAAATACTGCAAACTTCTTTATTTACAATTGTGTCATTTTGTTTCAGAAATTTCATATCCATGTAGCATGCCAGGTGGAAATATATTAATGGGCTTCCAAAAGATGCTGAAATAGAATTTTGAGATTTTTTCATTTTCTAGAACTTTCTCTTTGCTCTTTTCCCTCCATATTATTTAATTATCTTACCTATGCCGGTGTCCAGAGCCTAGGACTTCAAGGGATTGAGACAAAGTTTGCAATCCTTGCTCAGATATCCAAGGTCTGTAGGACTTGGGGAAAGTCATTTAATCAGGCTTAGCCCCAGGTTGCTCAGCTGTAAAATAGGGACTATACTTGATTTTAGCCTCAAAGATGGTCACAAGGAGGATCAAATGAGATAATGTTGAAAGTGCTTTGCAAGACTTAAGGACTACATCAGCAAAGGGCAGTGTAGCCATTATTGTTTTCATCAGCACACAAATTCCAAAAGATACCCCTGCTTCCTCATGGGTTCTTCTTTTTCATAACCATGATGGGGTAAAAAAAAAAATAGGGCAAAAATGAAAGAGGATATTTGGGAGCTAGGTGTGGAATTTTTTAAAAAGTAATAATACTTTATATTTTATATTATTTTCTGATTAAAAACATTTTTTAAAATGACGCAATAAAGTGGATAATTTCACAGATATTATCTCCATTTTACAAGGGGGAAAACTGAGGCTTAACGAGAGAAAGGAACAATACTCATTACATTGTGATCTCTAACCATATTAAGTATCTTATGTTTATACTAAGAGATATGCAAATGTCCATATACATATACATGTGTGTATATGCACATATATATCCCTGTATCATTTATTTATATGACTCTTAGAAGTTGTTGATACAGTCACTAATGTCACCAAAGTTCAGCTTTTCCAGCTTCTGGCCAGACTTCTTTCACCTTTTCCTTCCTGTGGTACCTTAACTCCATCCCTTTTGAGACTGTTCTTTTTTATTCATCTGAATGGGACTTTTCTGCCCTAGCAAAGAAACCTGTTCACCTCAAAAACTCATTCCACTCCTGGAATGTTATTTGCATTGGAATTACCCACAGTCCTCTGTGACTGCTTCTTCCTAGTATCTCCATTTTTAACAGGAAGCCAATGCCAACCATGTCTCCATTCTTCTACAGGGTAGAAGTTATTTCCACAAGATTTTTTCTCCTATGTCACAGAGTGGGGCCACCTTTAACATTCCCCTCCACTGCATCTCTTTTTTAACTCCCTTTTTCTTTGTATCCCCCCATCATCATGCAAAATCCTTGTGGATAAGACTATAGTTGTCTCCCCTGAGCTTAGTACGGTTTCTGTCTACAATAAGTCCTTAATAAATGATTGTTGACTGATTCATTGCATGTAGGCACATCAAAGATTAGTACTATAAACCCTTTGATGAGAAATTCGTTATTTGCTGCTTCTGCTTCTGCTACTACTACTGCTGCTGTTCCTACTACTGCTACTACTACTACTGCTACTACTACTATTACAACTGCCACTACTGTTAGTACACCTCCTCATCCTTCCCTTCCTTCTCCTCCTCTCTTACTACCATTATTATGACATAACAAAAATGATGATGATGATGTTGAACAAAAACTGAGAGTAAAATATTCTTCAAAGAATACACTAAGCTACTCTTCATTACAGAGTAAAAAAAGCTATCTCTGAATAGTGGAAAATATTCTGAACCCTAAGTATCAGGACCTGGCTTCAAATTCTGCCTCTGACATTTATAATCAGCATGACTTTGGGAAAGTCACTCTTTTTCTTCAGTTTTGTTCATTGTGAAGGATGGGACTTGGTCAACCTAGATTATGAGACCCCTTCTAGCTCAAGATCAACCACCCATTTTAATTAACTTTATATTTCATTTTTTTTCTCTAGGGAGAAGAGTTTGTATGAGATCAAGTCTGAAAGAAGCCCTTTGTAACAAAGCTGAAGGGCAAACAAACTTGAGGAAAGGTTCTGGACTGAGATGTGAGGGGGAAAGCAGGAGTTGGGCAAGAGAAATAAAAGATTGTGAACTGGGTAATGATCCTAATGAAGAAAGAATGAGAGTAACCTGGAGGTCAATAGACAGCAGTTGCCAAGATTTTGATTGGGTGGTATATACAGTTTTAATACACCTCAAAGGAGGTGAAGTTACTAAGTGATGGTGGAAGCAGAAGAGTGTTATTGGAAAATGTAGTATATTCTAACTTCTCACTTATGGACCAGTGAATCAGGGGGAGGAATAAAAGTACAGCCAGTGATTTAAAGGTGTCTAGGTGTCCAGTGAGCCATGCCATCTAGGAGGGTGCCAGGCATCAGTGGTTGACAGAAGATGTAAGAAGTGGGAAAGGAAAAGATTTAAGATGAAACACATGTATAACCTATGGAGCAAGCATTCCAGAGAGCAGAGTGGACTGATACCTAAACTGCATTATAAAATATTTTTGACAGATTAACTGAATAAAAATACAAAGGAAAAGTTAGTTATACTTCTAAAATTTAGGCAATCCAAATACACCAGAAAATAACCAAACATACTGCATAAACACTGTTTTTTGTATTTTTTTTTAAATTAAAGAAACAACTGTGCTTTATTTTACACTTTTAAGGTATCAAGCATCTATAATAGAAACAGTTCTAGGCAAGGACTTGACTTTTAATAGAACTTCCAATATTTTTCAGATGTGTGACCTTGTGCTAATCATTTTCCATTCTTTGAGTTTTATTTTCTTCATTTGAACAGGGACAATTATACTACTTATTTGCACTATGTGACACTTTTAGGGTAAATGGCTGAAGTACCATAGGATTCTGGGATAGCATTATTAAAATGAAATGCACTCCCCAAAGGTTGCTGGGGAGACAGTTTTGAGTAAATTGAATCATGTGTCTTAGCTCACTCCTGGGAAAGAGTAATTCACCTGTCTTTGCAAATAAAAAAAGTCATTTGTTCTTATTACAAAGGTGGGTTGTGATAAATATTTATTTTTGGAAGGCACTTCCTTTATAAACTGCTAATTTGAATAGAGCCTCAGAGAAGGAAAGATTACTAGGCTGGCAGTCAGGAGATCTACCTTTTATTTTTGATGCCTCCTCTACTTGGACAAGTGATCAAAACTTTGAATTTTCCTTAGCGCTTAGCATAAGGCTATGATAAGTTATTATTGTGCACAAATATGTCATCATTGCATGACTTTGGTCATTTACTCTCACTGGGTCTCGTTTCCTTTTCTATATAAATGAAATCAAACATCTTTGATTCAATGCCTTCTCTCTAAACATAAAATGAATTAAAACATTTATTTCTAGGTGTCATAGATATAGAAATGTTACAGGTAGAAATAGATATAGATGTTATTGATATAGATGTGGGTAAGTATTAAATATAGATATATGTTTTATATAGATTAATAAATATAAAAATAGATTGAGTACATATTGAGCATGTATACGATATATATGATAAACACAGATATGATGCCTATATACACATATATGTACACAGATATTCATATGTAGATAGATACTTATCAGTTTCAGGTTCTCTGGTAGATTGCTATAAGGCAAGGGCCAACCCTTTGGTATGTCAGGAACTCGGTTTTCACTATGGTGAAGCCTACAGACCTCTTCTAATAGTTATATTATAAAATGCAGAAAATCCAATGATTATAAAGTTATCCAATAGTTGTCTTATGAATCTGTTAGTTAACCCCAAATTATAACGAAATAATAGATGAAAGCTCACATGTCACTCAAAGAGATCTTCTCTTCTCCAAGTTGTATGTGTGTATGTGAATATGCATATATGTATATGTGTATGTGTATATGTATACGCACACATACGTATATACATATACACATACATATGTATATGGGTGTGTATCTTATTTAACTAATAATCTTCAAAACCATAATCATGAAGACTTCCTCATCCTGACCACTTTTGTCCAGAGGATATCTAGTTTATCACTGTCATCCCATTCATTAAGTGCTTAGTGAGTGACAGGCTTTAAGCTAAATCCTGATGATACAAAGAAAAAGAGTAAAAACCCCAGTCCTCAAAGATCTTGGACTATCAGATATGATTCAAACACCTTCCATGTTTATAGAATTGACCTGTTATACCAGTCTAATGATCCTGTCATGAGTGGAAACAAGGTTTTGATGTCATGAACTGTTTTTGCAGAGTCATGTGATGATACACTCCCTTTGCAAATCCTTACACAATATTCTTTTAATATGTGTTCATTCATTGCTAAAAAGTGATATTAAGAGCTGACTGGCCCATGTTGTGAAGGTTGTGCTCTATTCCTCTGACTGCATATTGATACAAACTAGGTTACATAGACCAGACTGAGGGAATTTCCAGGAAACTGTAGGATCCCTCTCTTATATGTGCTAAATGGAAGCTCAAATGTTCAAGCAAATTTTCTAATTGCTACAATGGAGAGTTTTGGATCCTCCATGGGACATTATGTATTGTACTTTCAAACTGAAAGGACTACATTGCAAACTAGTGATGCTATACCACTCAGATGGACCTGTGATTCCAAATAACGTGTTTACTTTTGGCATGCTACCGAAAATGCTTTCAATGATTCCACCAAAGAGGAACTTATATTCTCTCCATTCTTGTTCAGTTTCAAAGAGCAATCACTTAGCCTAATGGTGCAATAATCTACAATCCATTAAACTTAAGAGAATGATATGCTAGTTGCTTGTCTCAGAAACATATTTATCTGAACTCTATCAGGAATGCTAGGTGGTGCAGTGGATGAGGACCTGAATTCAAATCTCACCTCAGATGCTTGACACTTACTAGCTGTGTGACCTTGGGCAAGTCACTTAACCCCAATTGCTTCATCCTGGGTCATCTCCAGTCATCCTGATGAATACCTGGACACTGGATTCAGATGACTCTGGAGGAGAAGTGAGACTAGTGACCTGCACAGCCCTCCAAAACAAAGTCAAATGCAAGTCGTGTCATTATTTCTCTGATGGCATGATGTTCTTCGGCAAGGAAGAACAAACATATCAGGAAGGATATGATGAGAGTGATAGTGGTGATGATAACATTTTGTGAGAAGTTTTAAGATTTGTGAAATCTCTAAATATGACATTTCATTTGATCTCAACAATCACATTAGATGTAGTTGTTCTAGTTGCAGTTGTCTTAGCTATTTTATAGACTAGAAAACTGAGAATGAGATTGAGTAAGTTACTGACAGTCAGAGAAATAGCAACTAACTGAGTTAGAATTTGAACTCTGGACTTTAACTTGTAAAATTTATCCACTAATTAGTCAGTAACATCTTTGACTCTGCCTGTAAGTCTTGATTCACTAGCTCCAGAGTCCTGGGACCTTGGTATGAATTCATTCTCTTACATTTACTGGTTGTGTGTGAGACCTTGGGCAAGTCACTTAACTTCATTCAGCCTCAATCTATACACGTATAAAATTGAAATAGTTGATCTTGACATGAAGTCCTCGGTGGTCTGAAGATTGTCATAGTTGTAGAACTATAAGCTTATGATTCTGGACACTAGGGTAGTCAAAAAAGACTTAATAGACACTTACAATATGGTACCTTCTATGCTAAGTACTGATCATTAAAAACAATCAGGAAGTACCTACCCTCAAGAAGCTCATAGTCAAAGGAGGAAGGAAACATCAGTTTCCTAACATTTTATGACACTTTGTTCAAGATCCAAATTTTAAAGGAGTGATTCTGACACCGTCAGAATCAGTTTGGTCTTCATTTTCTGATTCAGTTAAAACAAGCATGAAACAGAATTCATTATCACTTTTATTTCTCTTCCTCTCTGTTCTTTTCTTTATTTATTTGAAATTTAGGCAACTGATCACTTTCAGCATTTTCAATCTTTTTTGAGTCCTTACTGAATGGAACAGCAATCTCTTATCCCCTCTCACATTTAGTGCACACAATCTACAGATGATCCAATAAAAGCCCTTAACTATCTTTGGCAAACATTCCACATTTTGGAGGTCAGCATACTGATTTGTGCTTACTGCAGTTTGATGGCCACTCCAGTTAAAAGCTTGAATATTCACTACAATAGACAGAGAGATGTCACATGCCCAGAAAAATAAAGGGTTTGTTGGGACAATTGTAATTCCTTGTAGTAACAAAAATTATCTTCAGTTGCTCACAAAGTTGGTCATTGCCATGAAGAATGATGCCGATGGTGGTGATAGAGAATTAGATAATCTCCAGTCCAGTTAGAACTGGATCACTTTACTCTGTTAGCTAACAAATATATATTAAGTCCCTACTATGTACCAGACCCTGTTCTAGGTAATGATGATACAAAGACAAAAAGGACAGTCCTGATACCAAGGGAGCTTCCTTTCTATCGGGGAAGAAAACATGAATATCTTGAAGTACAAAAATATATTTTGAAGTATAAACACAACTATGTGCATGTATATAAATTTATACATCAGTACACTCATGTATAATGACCTATGAAGACATTAATGTATATATATATATATATATATGTGTATGTAGATTGTATACATATTTGTGTGATGCACGCATGTGTGTGTCTCCATCTCCCATATTTTACATCTTAGATCACCTTGATATTTTCCTTTATTGTATCTTCCTTGGAGTCTCTGATAAAAAGATGGATCACCTCTGGGCCCATGTGTCCATTTTTATTATTTTTTTTATTATACCATCTCATCTGGTAACTTTAGATTAGAATAAAGACTATTTTCATCTCTGACACCTTCCTAGCTGCTTAAAAGCCTTCCCATCTTTCTTATCTTTAATATATGCATTTATAGACCCACTCATGTACATGTATACATGCTTATATATGCACATATATGTTTCACATGATCATATCTTAAGTTATGATAACTATCTTGACCACCTTTCTCAAGCAATTCTCAAGAAAAAGTTATGTATACTTGCTTTCATTTTTCTCAATTCTCTACATGAGGATATTAACTCACTTTTCCTTAGTCATCACACACACACACACACACACACACACACACACACACACACTGAGAGAGAGAGAGAGCACTCAGATGAGTCCAAGGCCTCTACCATTGCTCCTATGCTCTGTCTCCATACGTTTTCTGGAAGTGGACCTGATTTTAGATTATTTAGGTTTTCAAACCATCACGTAGTCCAATTATTTTTAAAGGTCCTTGTAAAAACAGACTTTTCCCATTTTCCTGGAGGACATGAATCATCTCTAGAGGACAGGTGTAAATCTAAACATTTTAGTTTCCTAATTTATTCACATAATTTATCTATCGCATTCTAGAATAGTTTAAAGATGAAACAGATTAGTCAATTGGAAGTTCAGAGTTTGGCAATAAGCACACAACTGAGAGAAAGCAGGAAACCTAGTAAATACCTGGTCTGAGGTGCTTTCATGGCACAATTTAATATTTTTAACCCTTATTGCAATGCAATGTGCCTTAAACTTTGAATTTATTGTAAACTCTATTGATCCAATATTGCAATAGCCATATCTATGGTCTTTCAGTTTGTCCTTTAAAAGGCAGCACACAAACTGTGCATTTCATATAACTGCCACATTTCCCTTATGTACTGCCTTAAGCAAGAGAGTGTATGCTAACCCCTTCTACCACTCCACCACCTCATTCAAATCCTGGCATTGTTGATCATATACAGTAAGAGGAAATGAAGAAGGAGAGCCTCTGCCTGTGAGCAGGAACTGGAATGAAAAGCAGCCTTGAGTATTTAAAGAGTGGGTTGAAATGCAAAAAAATTATGGTGTTTTCATAGAAGAATCTGAGTAATGAAGGACATGTTTGAGGACAGCAGGCTATTTTTCATCTTCAATTGCATGGAAAACCACTTGACAGAAAAGGTCCCTCTCATTGTAGCTAATGCTCTAAAATAACCAATAATTGTCCTGAATTATGTCACTCCTATTCAAGTTAATTAAATATCATTGTTGTTTTCACCATGAAGTCTCCTGAAATACTCCTTCCCACAGATTAAGATCATATTTTCAAGCATTGTAACTGTGACTTCTCATGGAATATCACTTCGATGGAGCAGATTTGGTAAGAAATCCATAAAAAGAACAACTATGAAAAGAAATCAACAGCATAGCAATGATTGGAAAATCCCCAGGGCTTTGGTTCACATTTCTAAAATAATGAACATGTCTGAGATACTGATTTTTCAATACATATGTGCCTTTAAGCACTTCAAGGCACAAGGAAAGGATCTGAAGAAGGACTTGGGGAATCTGCCATGGAGATCTGGATTAGAAGAAGGACAGAATAAGGGAAACATTCATGGTGTATTGCAATATCACACTAAAGAGGGTTCAGATGAAGAAATCACTCATTTAACCAAACATACTTTGTCGGATGTAAAGGACAAGGGAGGTGTTGCTTACCAAACCAGAAAGCAAGACTTTCAGGAAAATGAAGACAAAGGCCTAGGGGGGCAAAGACATTGCTTTCTAGGGAAAGTATGACCACAAATTTCTAACGTGTATGACAGGGAAATTATGAGGAGAAGGTTGGTGAAAATAACTGTAATAATCAATAACCGTCATAGAGTGCTTTAAGGTTCGCACCGCATTTTTATGTATATGAGCTCATGTGAAAAATATTGAATTAAAAACTAAAGGAAAAGTTAAGCTGTGGTGAGCTCTGTAACTATCAGTTAAGATGAAGATGATGATGATGATGATGATGATGATGTTGATGATGAACAATAACTAGCATTTATATAGCATTTTTGTGGTTGCTATGTTGAGTTGTATGTGACTCTGTGATGCCCACTTGGGGTTTTCTTGGCAAAGATACAAGAGTGATTTTATAGAATAGGAAACTAAGGTAAATAGGTTTAAGGGACTTATCCAGTGTAAGTATCTGAAGTCGGATTTGTACTCAGGTCCCCTTGATTCCAAGGTTTGAAAAGCATTCCACATATCACCTCATTTCAGCTCAACTAGTCAAAAAACATTTTTAAGTTGCTACCATGTGCTAGAAACTCTGCCAAACACACTAAATTAAAAAAATAGCAAAAACAAAACAGTCTCTATTCTCTACAAGTCTAAATTTCTAATAAAGATGATATCATGAAAGCACCTATGTATTTAAAGGATAAATTAGAGAGCCTCAACAGAGGAGGTGCTGGTATTAAGGGGGATTAGCAACGTTTCAGATAGAAGGGAGAACTTTAGCTAGGAGTGACAGATGCCAGGAGGCAGAGATAAGGAAGGAGAGCATCTCAGAAATAGGAGACAACATTTGATCCTTGCTACAACCTTTATGTTAGATGCAATTATTGTCTTATTTTATACAAAAGATGAAACTGAGTATTATCATGCATCTCTATAACTCTTTGCAATAAAAACAATACACTCAAATTGAGAACAGAGTTGCTGATAGAATCCTTTGAGAGAATAAGGGACACAAGTTTATTAAAGATCTACTATATGTAAGATGATGAAGTCGACGTTGAGAATATAAAGGCAAGAACAGAAAGTACTATGTCTTTATTGCAGGCAATATCGAACATCAGTGCACATCAGTCTCCCATTTACACAGCTGACAGAAAGTGGCAAAGGATAGAAGTTTCCACTGTACTTAATGTTTGTTTATTATGAAAGAAATATTTTATTTCATAGAACAAAACAGCCTTGAAGAATCTCATCTGAAAAGGTATCTCCCATTCATATATCAAAATTATGTAAGATTAAAGATATAAAACCAGAGATAACTATGATCAATGATGCAGCAATCATAAGAATCTGGTGTTGAACTAAGAGATGGATGTATGCCAAAATATTTCTTAACTGCAAAACTGAAATATACCTCTTGTAGAATTGAACTTCTCTAGAGATCTTGAAATCATCAAAGTGTACTTATTTGCAGCTCATTTTGTGCTGTTAGAATCAGTCCTCACAGCATACCAGAATCTTCTTGACAGGATCCCTAAAAATTCAAACTATTTGGTTCTAATCATTCATAAAGAAAAAAAAAGTGGATAAAGAATAAATATTGTCCAGACTACATATACATCTCATATATATATATGTATATATATATATATATATAGATATAGATATAGATATGTATATATGTGAATGTATGTATACATACACATGTGTTTATGTATGTGTGTATAAATGTATGACTATATGGATGTTAATATACAAATACACACACCTATAAACTATAGTCATTACAAATGGAAATCAAGGTATAATATTAAAAAATTCATCATTCTTCAAGATGAAATAAACTTGAATCTCTTAACTCCTTATACACATTCTTACCCTGGTTACATGATTTGATCATATCCTTATGCCAAGTGACCTATCGTCACCTTTTCCCTTATTTTTTTTGTCTCTCATGCTATATTGTGAGTCCCTCTAGTGCAGGGGTTGTCATGTCTTTTTCTTTTGTATCTATAGTACTTAGCACACTCCCTGCCATATAACTGGTGGTAAATAAATGTTTATTTGACTCTGACTTAAGGCAAATCCAGAAGCAATTTTTTGCACTTGAATTTCTTCTTGAAAACTGCACTACTCTTGTAATGACCTCAACCTGTTATTTGTAGAGAAGGCTGAATTTGCTTTCCAAGGACCAGATAGAGATGAAGAAGAAGCTAACCATCAATAGACCTGTTCAATCTTTTTGTCAGCAATAGAGTCATGTCCCATATTGTAGATAACCCTTCTTCTATATCAAATGACTACTTTTCTTGTATGTGTCCTACATTTCACCTTTAGGAAATCATCGGCAACCTGTCTTTGTACTCTAGTCAGCCCACTGCTATACACTCACAGTGTAAATGTTTGTGCCACTGGAAAATCTCTGGCTCTGTAACTTGAATGTCAACCACTGGAAAGACCTCTATGTTAGCACAAAAACCTTTTTGATTTACAGAACCATGGTTGAATTTGTGAATATCATAGACTTTATATTGAAATGTCAGTGTTTAAATAAAGAGTGAAGAATGATCATGTCAGAAAAAGACCAATTCAGAGTCTGACAAAAGATAACCTAATACCATTCATTAATTGTACACACTTAGCACAGTTCTTGAGAATTTCACAACTTTAGTGACAGTCTCAAATTTGTTGAGGGGAGTCAGACTTGCTCAAACAAAATATGTGAAGCTATTGAGAGTCAGAAAGCAGTGTCAACTGGGTATTTCAAACAGAAGAAAAGAGGTTTGGGATGCAAAGAAACAAGACTTGTCTTTTAGAATATAAGCTTCATGAAGATAGAGATGGTCTATTTTTGTCTTTTTATTCCCCAAATCTATTGAATCAATTTACCTAGGCTAGATCTTTCATAAACATTTGTTCAGGTAAGTTGAATGAAACCAAATCATATTATCCTAGATTTGATATTTCTGAACAATCTTAAGGCTTACATAGAAATTTACACAATATTAACCCGTGAGGTAATTATTGAGTTCAACCATTATCATTCCTATGTTATAGAGAAGGACACACAGAATCAACCTATTTCAAGTCACTTGCCACCACCACCAACAACAACTGATACTTATATAGAACTTCCTTTATGCCAGGTACTGTGCTTAGGGCTATTATCCCATACGCACAATGTCACTTATTCCATCAAATTTCTTGTTTCTCTTCATTGATGCCAGTACTGAACACTACATGCTTCTCTAGATTAGGCTGAAGGACCAAAACTGAACAAGGCATTTGACTCTTGGAAGTTCACCCAGTTACAAGCTTCACGGCAGCTTCACTCCCTTTTTTACAAAACATAATTTCTACATAGAGATAGAACAATAATCTTGTTACTAGCATCTCACTATTTCTACCCTAGTATCTGCATCCTCGCCTCTTTCTACTGGTCTCTAGTCCATGCTCAACCCCCTCAAGATATAATGAAATGATATTATGATCTTATGTGAATGGTGATGATAATGATGATGACAGCTATCACTTCCAAAGTTAACTAAGTGAACAGCTAGATGCCATGATGGACAGAACACTGGGTCTGGAGTCAGAAGGGTATGAGTTTAGTCTCAGATATTTACTAGTTGTGTGACCCTGGGTAAGTCACTTTACCCCTGTTTGTCTCAGTTTCCTTATTTTTAAAATGATCTGAATAAGGAAATGACAAACCAATTCAGTAACTTTGACAGGGAAATTTTAAGTGGAATTATGAAAAGACTGCCATAATTGAAAATAACACAACTCTCTCTTTCTCTGTATACACACACTTCTACATACATATATACACATGCACACACATATATACATACATACACATATACATATATATTTATACATATATACACACATAGGTACATATATATGGGCTACAGGGAAGGTAACTTTGGTATAATGGCTGCCAAACCCTTTTCAGGGATGCTTTCTACTTTCAGTGTCCACCTGTTCCACCTAACTCTCACCTGTGGTTCCAAGGAGCTGCAGCATACACAGCAGCCACACCATGGTAAACTGCTTTGGAAGATGGGCCAAACCAGTTTGAGGATAACCAAGGAGTCTCGAACACATTGGTGAGTAAGGGGTGTGTCTACCCCAGCATGTGAAGACTTCCCCTGGTGAAATGTGTAAATGAGAACAATTTGTTCCAAAGGCCACGAAGACATATAAAGCAGGCAATGTGGAGCGGTTAGAGCTTAGACACTGAAGATGCCAAGGTCATCCACTGCATACTGAGCCATTACCAGCTGTCATGACTCTGTCCTACCATTGCCCTATGATGACTCTGGAGGAGAGAGCAAGGCTGAAGATTTCATGCAGCTCTGCCTCATATAAATGTAATTTACTCATGCATCAAAAGACATCACCCATACCATTTTACTATTATACATAAAAAATACCATTTTAATATTATACTTGTGATGACAGGCAAGTGATGAAGCAACTACTGTGGATACCCTGGGAGCTGTAGTCCCAACCCCGCACATAGGCAGCCCAGGCCACCCTTGCAGCAAACATTGGCATCTAATACACTATATGATTGTAAGAAGAAGAGATAGACAAGATATGAGAATGACAAAGGCAATGGGAAGTGCAGAGTTCTGTACTGTTCATAGACGTATCCTTTCCTAGCTAAATATTTGCATTCATCAAAAGTCTTACCCCCACCAAGGCAAAATGACTACCAGAAAAAATGTCAAGAAATTAGAGCTCTTCTCTGGGCACAAAGTTTTCTACTGACTTGGAGGAAAAGTTGAGTCAATATATAGCTGCAAACAGTGGAGAAGAAAAGGAGTGGCAGCTCTCAGAGATTTGGTGTACAGCACTGCATTTGCTCATCTGGGTCAGAACACTTGCAAACACCAAGACTCGTTTGATGAAAATGGTGGGGAAATTCAGAAGCTGTTAAATGAAAAACGAGAACTCCACAAAATATATCAGCAGGATAGTTCATTCATCTCTAAGAAGGCACCATTTAATTTCATCAAAAGCAGAGCACAAGCAAAGCTTAGAGAGATGCAGGATTCCTGGCTCAGTAAGAAGGTAGATAAAATTCAGTTTTATGCTGATAGTAATAATGGAAAGAGCTTTTATGATTTCCTGAGAGCTATTTATGCACCAAAAACCTATGGTGCATCACAACTACTCAGTGCTGATAGAGCCACATTGATTAGTGATAAGGACATAATCCTAAGGAGATGGGCAGAACACTTCCACAGTGTTCTCAACAGACCATCATCAATCAATGCAGAGGCCATTGACCATTTACCTCAGGTTGACGTCAATCCCTCCTTAGCTGAAACTCCAACTGAAGAAGAGGTTTTGAGGGCCATTAGGCTCCTTTCATGTGGCAAAGCTCCTGATGCTGATTCTATTCCAGCTGAGATTTACAAAGTAGGGAGATCATTGCTCATACAAAAGTTGACTGAAATTTTCCAGGTTATATGGCAAGAGGAGGTTATACTCCAGGAGTTCAAAGATGCCTCCATTTTCCATCTCTGTAAGGTAATAGGGAATAGATTGTCCTATGACAATCACAGGGGGATTTCTCTCTTAGTCACTGTTGGCAAAATTCTTGCTCAAATCCTCCTTAATAGGCTGATCCTTCACCTGGAAGATGGTCATATACCTGAAAGCCAGTGTGACTTCAGAAAGGACCAAGGAACAGTTGATATAGTGTTTGCAGCCCAACAACTCCAGGAGAAATGACAGGAGCAGAACAGAGGTCTGTACAAAACATTTTTCGATTTGACCAAGGCCTTCAGCACTGTTAGTCATGAGGACTTATCGAAAATTATGTCAAAATGTGGGTGTCCAGATAAGTTCATCAGTATTGTACGTCAGTTTCAGGATGGCATGTTTGTCTGGGTTCTGGACTGTGCACAATACTCTTGTGCCTTCCGGTCACCAATGGAGTGAAACAGGGCTGGGCCCTTGCTCCCATGTTTTTAGCATGATGTTTTCAGCCATGTTGACAAATACTTTCAATGAGGATGAATATGGCATCAAGGTCAACTTCCATACTGATAGTAAATTCTTCAACTTGCAAAGGTTATCAGCCATGACCAAAGTGGAGGGAGTGTTGGCACATGATTTTCTGTTTGCAGATGATTGTGCACTCAATGCGGGCCTGTGAAGCTGAGATGCAGCAAAGTATGGATTAATCCTTTGCTGCCTGTGCTAATTTTGGCCTAATAATTAACACCAAAAAAACACAGGTGCTCCATCAGCAACCACCACACCATCCATATGTGAAAACATCAGTGACAGCGAATGGAGAAGTTTTGAATGTTGTGGATAAGTTCACTTATCTTGGTAGTGTACTTTCCAGGGATGTACATATTGGAAATGAGGTATTGCCAGAGACGGCTCAATGTTTGGGAGATTCTGAAGAAACTTTTTGGAGAGTAAAGGTATTAGACTGACTACCAAACTAAAGGTCTACAGAGCCATTGTGCTGACCTCCTTGTTGTATGCTTTGAAACAAGGACAGTCTACCAGTGCATGCCAGGAAACTGAATCACCTCCATTTGAACTACCTTAGGAAGATTCTTAGAAGACACTGAAATTCTTTCTTGATCTGCACTTCCAAGCATTGAAACTACACTTTACAAAGTGCAACTCTAATTGGCTGACATCTTTCCATAGATTTGTTTATTGATTACCTCTCCTATTAGATTATGTGCTGCTCAAGGACAGGGATGAATTTTTTTTTGTCTATCTGTCTATTGCCAAGATTTAGCATAATACCTAGCAAATAATAGATATTTAATAAATATTTATTATTATTATAGTATTTATATCTAATATATATATTTATAATATTATTATAATTTTTATTAATAGGGACATTTTCTAGTATTAGATACATTTTGGGCCTTAGGATCATGAGATTGAAATGTGTCCCCCTGGCTCCTTCCTAGGAATCCCTGTTCTCAGATTTCATTCTTGGACACCTTTGTAGAGACCAGTATCAGAGCATCTAGATCTTCAAAGAGTGAGAACGAAAAAAAAAAAAAAACTTTGGGAGAGCATTGAGCTCTGTGTAAATATAGAAGCTCATATTACTATTCCATTTCAAGTCATTTCAAAACAGAATGTTCAAATGCACAACCCTAAGAACACAGTCTATCAGAGCTAGAATCTTAAAATCTTAAGTGGGAAATGAGTTAGGAGATCTCTTAATCCAGCATCCACACCTTTGCCTCCAGCTGGAAGGGAGGGGATGAGCATTTTTGGATTGCCTATTATGTGCCAGGAACTATGCTAAGAATTTTTTTTTTTAAAATAACAAGTGGCATAGTGGATAGAAGAGCCAGCCTAAAGTCTGGAAAAGGCATCTTCCTAAATTCAAACTGGGACTCAGACATTTATTAGTGGTGTGACCCCTGGCAAATCACTTGAACATAATTGTTTCAGTTCCTCATCTGTAAAATGGGCAGGAGAAAGAAATGGCAAACTATTAATGCATACCTGCAAGAAAAATAAAATGAGATCATAAAGACTCAGGCATAACTGAAAAACGACTGAAAATTCACGACAGTCCTGAAAAGTGGTTTTCTGTTGTTTGGTCATTCTTCAGTCATTTTTGGATTTTCTTGACCTCTTTTGAGGTTTTCTTGGGAAGATACTAGAATAGTTTTCTTGTACTTTCTCCAATTCATTCTATAGGTGAGGAAAATGAGTCAAACAAGGTTAAGTAACTTGCCCAGGATCACATAGATAATAAGTGTCTGAAGTCAGATTTGGACTCAGGAAGATGAGTCTTCCTGAATCCAGGCCTGGCACTCTAACCACTGCACCACTTAGTTGCCTGAGGTGGATGCTATTAGCCCAATTTACTGGGCTGCATTAGCTGCCCAGAAGAGACATACCCATTTATAGATAAATGAGCAAAGGGATTATTTACTATAGGTCATTTAGGCAGTAGGAAGGAGAACTAGAATTCAAACCCATATCCTCTGACTCAGTTGATCAATCAACCAGTATATTTTAAGGATCTATTGTGTTCCAGACATTCTGTTCAGTCCTGGGGAATCAAGGATGAAAAGGAAACAGTATCTGTCCTCAATTATGTTTTATGCATGCATGTGCACAAACATACACATGTTTATACATATATACATACATTTATATACACAAATCTCTCAAGGCTAAAAGTCCCTATCCTTATCCCTGAGTAAATTAAAATCTAAGAACTCTCAGATTAAGGATAAATAATATGATAGCAAGATCCTTGACAAAGAAATTTTTTTTTTAGATAAGGTTAGCTAAATGAAAATAATAAGCATTTATGAAACACCTTCATCAAGTCAAGAAATAGACTAATTTCTGGAAGCACCAAGGCAAAAATACCACAGTTCTTTCCCTCTAGTAGCATATGTATGTGTGTGTGTGTGTGTGTGTGTGTGTGTGTGTGTGTGTGTATATATATATATATGTATATATACTACACCAGGTGAATGACACCTTAACTGGTGAGTAAATGCAGGGCAATTGAAAGGGGAAGAAAAGATTCCCTAGTAATCAAGGAGACAAATACAAACTTCTCACAGGGAATCATAAAGTGTAAACTGATGAAAGATGCCAAAATTATGATTAAGTGGTTGGCTTGAACCATCCAGTCTCAACTGCCCCTAATCAATGTCGAAGAGGAATTGAATTTTTGTCAACACTATGAAAAGAGTGCAAGAAAACCTAGATTTGAATTCTGGGGTGAGAGGATGGTTTTGTTTTTCTTCCTGAGATGTGTCTACATCGTTGGCCTCAGATCTTAGAAAGTGAAAGTCTTACTAAGTTAAGAGAGTAGATGAGTTCTAATCCCTGGCAAAATCCTCTCCCACTTTCTATTTTTCTCCAAGTTTTGGAATCAGTCATGAAACAGTCTTTCTCAGCCATGAAAATTCTGAAGTGCTTTGAAAAAAATTTGAAGGCGTATATAAGAATTCATTACTTAAAGCATGGTGATACACTTTATCAAAAATGAATTAAATTTGAAGTGACTCAGAAGGTTCTGCCTAGACCAAAATGTATATCACAGAGGTCTAGTTTTTTTCCCCATTGGGTTTAAATTATAAGATAGCAGATGGGCTTGAAAACTGTGAGAAATCAGGCTGAAAGATCTGAGTACTCTCCTATTAAGGATTCCAGGGTAGACTATTTTCACAATCACACTAGACAAGATTTTCCCATTTGATTCTAAGAGTGATGTCATTTGTAGAATTCAGGAAGCTTATGAAATATGGATGTATTTAAATTTCTCTGACCCATCACTTAATTTGATGGAGAAGAGGGACTCTCTGGATGTCCCAAGTGCTAAGACTCCTAATAGGTTTTATCATCTCAGTCTGAAAATATACTGACAGGGTAAAAGCACCATTCAGAGGCATCAGGAGTGTAATGAAAGACGGGGGAGTTACAGGCTAAAAATGTGGAAAATCACAGTTCAGATTTGTCTATGGCTTTACAGTACATCAAATGATTACTTTTTTTATAACTACAACATTAAAATGTAAGTGATATTATTATGCCTATTTTTCGATGAGGAAACTGAGGCACCACAAAGGTTAATGGCTTAATCTCAGTCACCTTTCAGTCACAGATTCACAGAAAATGGGAATACACTGGAAAGGACAGTGTTGAAGAGAGTTCAATTTATTTAAAAAAAGAAAGCATCTAAATAATAGCATGCCTGGACAGTAAAGATCCAACAACATGTGTAGACCTCCAAGAAGGTGAAAAACATGGCATTTGGGACACCTTCCACTTTGGGACAATTATTAAGAAACTTTTTCTGACATTGTCTAAAGGGCCCCTTTGCACCTTCTATTCCTTGTTCCTGGCTCGGCCTTTGGGGCCATGACAAAGGTGTGTGCATGTTGGAAAGAGGAAGAGATATAATAGAATTTGTGCCCCAAGCACTGGGAAGAACCTCTTCTCCAAGGTTTTTAGGCAGAGTTGTGAAGTCCACTTGTCAGGAGTGTGGGTATGGGTCCTTTTGTTCAAATGTAAGTTAGACTACGTTACCTTTGAGGTTTTCGCAGACCCAGACCTCCTACAATTCTCTGAACTCTGAATTCAGACACTTTTTACCAGTGTGACATCAGCAATTACCCACACTTCTTGCTCAGTGCTTGATGTGGTGATTTTCTGTGGTCATTAATGTGAATAATTTGGGAAAAACTCCAAGACTCCCAAATCAGAAAGGAAACAAGCCTAAACTTTGTCATAAGAGGTCACTTTGTGTCTTTAGTAGTAGAATTCTTTGAGACATTGAGCTTCATTTTCATTTCATGAAAAAAATGGCCTCTTATACCAAGGTTACCATCGTCATCATCACCACTGCCACCACCACCACCACTATTATTCAACAGCAAAGCAGAGGAATACACACACACACACATGTATGTGTGTGTGTATGTATACGTGTGTGTGTATGTGTATATATATATATATATACATATATATATATATACATATATATATACACACACAAACATATATATATATATATATATATATATATATATATGTAATATTCCTTAGCTTCACTCTATACACACACATAGACTTACACACACATGGGAAGAATAAAGAAGCAAAACTTTCCTGTGATGGAAAAAAGGTAGACTTGAACTACCTACTTTTGGTTTCATTTAATTTGTGTTATACTTTTACCCAGAATTCCAGAACCCTGCAAGGTAATCCCTTAGAAGAGTTGATTTCCATCCCCTAAATTGCAGAGAAGTTCATAATTTTCTTCAGTGCTGTGTTTTATCCAGTGCGACAGCAGCAATTTTCACTTGTTGGTTCACAGCAGCAAGAGAATTTTGGCTTTATTCCTAAAGACACAAAATTTACTTAGAAGGCAAGGAGGTGAGAAGATGCTGAAAGGTCCAAGGATAATTTCTTCATTTGTACAGCAGGGACAGAAGCACACTTGCGACCATTAGATAATTCCTGAATTTAAATGCGAATCTAACAACTTATTATGAATAACACAGACAGCTGGGGTCTATGTTATACTTCAGTATGTATTCATTGATTCAACAAGTATTTATTAAGTGGTTAACAGTTATAATGACATATAACACTGTTATAGCATTTGCTGAGAGTAATAAACTTATTATCTCATGTTCTAGCCATTGATCTATGCACTTGACTTTTAAAAGGCAATTTGTAAAGGAATTTTTTACATAATCACACATACATAATTGGTTGAAGAAACTGGGGATGTTCAAGCTAGAGGGGAAATGACTCTTTGGGGACATCATAGATGTCATTCATGAATTGAATGGCTAACATATTGGAGGGATCAGTCATATTTGGTGTGGCCTATGATTTCAGAATCAGGAGTCAATGGGGGAAGCTGTGAGGAGGAAGAGATAGATTAGTTGACAGAAAACAAAATAAAAGGATATAAACAAACAATAAAGTTTCTAAACTGGTGAGATCCAAAATTGGAATTAGTTGCCTAGAGAGGTTGATGGTTTTATTTCAGAGAAGTTCTTTAAACAGAGGCTAGGGGACTATTTGTTGGTTTGCTCTGATGGGGATTCATTTCCACTACAAGTTAAACTACATTGCTATTGAGCTCTCTTCAATCAGAAAAAAGAAATGTGATCCTGCTATCTTTTAAACATTGAGAATTTCATGTATCACATAATTGGTAATCCCATTACTATCATTCCCAATTTGTTTTTATGAATGAGAAAACAGAGATTAAGTGATCTGTTCATGGTTACATAGCTAGTGAGTTTTAGATTTCAAAATTAAACCCAACTCTCTATTCGTTTCATGACAAATACTCTTTCCAATTCCTAAAATGTGACAATAAACAATTTAAAAATAATTTAATTTAATTTAATTTATTATTATTGTTATATTATAAATTATTAAAAATAATTTAATTTAAAAATAAAAAAACAAAAGCGCATAAAGCTAGTGAGGGCAGGAAAATAGAATAAAAAGAGCACTGAAAAATGAAAAACCTGCATCAAAAATCCCTTTGTATATTTCCCAAGCTATCTATTACTCAAGTTTTATACAAGTAGAATCAGGACAACATAAATCCATTTCAAGAACCTATTTATTAAGGACTTTCTATATGTCCCAGATCCTTAAAGAGATACTGAAGAAGTAAGACAAAGATGAAACCGCCATTTTCCTCAAATATCTTCTGTTATCCTAGGAGATGGGGGGGAGAGAGAGAGAGAGAGAGAGAGAGAGATGGACAGATGGACAGACAGACAGAGAGAGAGAGAAGATGAAGAAGAAGAAGAAGAAGAAGAAGAAGAAGAAGAAGAAGAAGAAGAAGAAGAAGAAAGAGGAGGAGAATGGAATAGGAAGCAACTAGAAAAGAGGGAACTCCATAGGATAATCAACCTTGAGCTTCCTGTTTCACAAGGTTTTAATCAGTAAAATTATTCGTAGTCCCCCAGTAGAATATATCTCAGGCTTCTATGTATTATCTCCAAATAATTTTAGGATTAGAGTTCATTAATAAACCTAATTAATGCCTTCCTTAGAACTGGAATCACCAAACCTGTTACATTTTTAAAGAGTTAATTTTCACTTCTCTGCTTTCATGTTTTCAGGAGGTATTTTTAAATCTGGGCCTTATTACAGTCCTACTTTGGATATTTCCAACTCTCCTTACCACCCTGACAAGAGTGTCATGTAGTATAATTATCATGGTTGGGGGTCTTAGTATAGAAGAAAAAAATGCCTACATTTTGAAATTGAAAAACATGTGATAATGAAGTTCAGAGTTGCTTAATTCGGTTACTCTGGGTATAATTGCCTGCAGATCCTAAGCTCCTGGCTAGAGGTCACATGAGTGGAGATGTACAACAAAGCTCTCAATCAAATAACATAGCAATTGCTCAGTGTTTGCCAAGGCCTTCAGCTCTACACGGAAACAATGACATTATTACAAAATAATTCTATGAATTACAGTATTTATAATTGCTACTAAAAGGCCCTATTATTTCACTACTTTATTCAAAGCCCAGACACAAACACAGTGTACGAGCAGCTGGGGATTTGTTGTGTTACTGGGGAATTAAACGAGATTAAGTCCTCCTTGTATATCTGGCATATGAAAAGAGGTGCACCTAGCACGGCCTCCACCATGCTCAGTGTTGGCCCCTTCATCTTGAAAGAGGCTTATTTGGCACAAGAGAAAATATTTCACCTCACTTCATTTTAGTTTACCTGTGCACATGCACTTCTAAACATGGGCCTGGGGAAATCAGGTGATGGGCATAGTATCCTTTTAAATTCATGATCATTTGGAGTCTTTGTGTTTACAATGAATAGACTTCAAACAGTGCATTGAACTACTAATTAAAACATCATTGAAAGAATCTTTCAGAAAGCTCATCCCAGGCTTGCCTGAATGAAGCTAAATGTTGCTTTCTGAATGTTATTTTTTAAAAAGAGGTGATTTGATATATTTCTAGAATTTAAAAACAAAAGAGTCATGGAAGTATTGTGCACATTATTTGTCCAAAGCAAAACATATTATCCTGAACTAGTCACATTGCTATTCAGGGCACAATAAAATCTCATTAGTTAAAGCTGCACTGATTTTCAAGATATCAACAAAACCATGCACATAGAGAAATAATGAGGATGAAAAATTCACATGGATGAGATTAAGACATGCATTTGGATAGACAGTCTATTGATGAGATTCATCCACGGAAGAGAATGATGGAAATGGGAGGATAGAAAAGGGGAAAGAAGAAGATAGGAGGCAGATAAGTATTTGGTAACATGGGATTGATTTTCAAGAAAAGGATTTCTATTCTCTCTGTAGATGTGGGTGTAATTTCCAAAGAGATCATGTTTGAATCCATGGGTGCTGATGAGATCAGGGAAATGTTCCTTTCCCTATGCTATAGTGACATCCATATACACCTGACTCTTCTTACTGGCCTATCTGGGTAACTGCTTTGGGTGGCTGATGCCTTTAATATTCTATATTGTCAGATATACAGCTAAAAGTATATGCCACATAATATACTCTCACCATGGAACTGACTCTCTCTTCCTCAGTTTGATGATGATGATGATATTGCAATGCCGATGAAAATGAAAAAGAGGAATGGATGGATGGATGGATGAATAGTATCTATTTAGCACATCCTGTTTCCCAGCTAGGTCAGCTATGAGGCACCAGGGCTGGAAACAGGAAGACCAGTTTTCTTGAGTACGAATTCAGCCCCAGATACTTCTGTTATGTTTTTAGAATGAGTTAATTTATTTTTAGTTTTCAATATTTACTTCCACAAGATTTTGGGTTCTAAATTTTCTCCCCATCTCTTCCCTACACTCACCCCAAGACAGCTTGTATTCTGACTATCCCTTCCCCCAATCTGCCCTCTCTTCTATCACATCCTTCTCTTCTCTTATCCCCATCCCCTCTATTTTCTTACAGAGTAAGACGAATTTCTATATCCCATTGCCTGTATATCTTATCTCCCAGTTGTATGTAAAAATAATTTTTACCTTTCCATTTTAAAGTTTTGAGTTCCAACTTCTCTCCCTTCCTCCATCCTCACTCATCCCCACTGAGAAGGCAAGGAATTCGATATATGTTATATAAGTGTAGTAATGTAAAACACTTGCATAAAAGTCATGCTATGAAAAACTAACTATATTTCTCTCCATCCTATCCTGACCCACACTTACTCCATTCTCTCTTTTGACCCTACCCCTCCTCAAAAGTGCTTACTTCTAATTATACCCTCCTCCCATATGCCTTCCACTCAATCAGCCTCCCACACCCCCTGCTTAACCCCTTTCCCCCTACTTTCCTGTAGTGTAAGATAGATTGTCATACCAAATTGAATGGGCATAGTTTTCCCTCCTTAAGGCAAATCTCCTGAGAGTAAGCTTCACTCTTTCCCTCTCACCTCCCCCCATCCCCTTTATTGCAGAAGTTTCTCCTTAGGTCTTTTATGTGAGAGATAATTTACCGTATTCTATTTCTCCCTTTCTCATTCTCCCAACTCTCTCACTCCTTACCTTTATTTTTTTAGATATCATCCCTTCATAGTCAACTCACCCTGTGCCCTCTGTCTATATGTATATAATTCCTCCAATTAGCCTAATACTGAGAGAAGTTTCAAAAGTTACAAATACAGTCTTTCCAAGTAGGAATGTACGTAGTCCAACTTTGGTAAGTCCCTTATTATTCTCTTGATTTTTGTACTTGAAAGTCAAATTTTCTATTTAACTCTGGTCTTCTCATCAAGAATGTTTGAATTTCCAGCATGTCCCTGAATGACCATTTTTTCCAATGAAGTGTTATACTCAATTTTGCTTGGATGGTGATTCTTGGCTTTAATCCTAGTTCGTTTGACCTCTGGAATATCATTCTCAAGGCCCTCCAAAAGCTTACTGTAAAAGTTGCTAGATCTTTTATTATCCTGATTGCATTTCATCAATACTCAAATAGCTACTTTCTGGCTACTTTTGATATTTCATCCTTAACATGGGAGCTCTGGAATTTGGCTACAATATTCCCAGGAATTTTCTTTTTGGAATCTCTTTCAAGAGGTGATTGGGGGGGGGGGTGAGTAGAAAGATTCATATTTGCTAACTCCGAACCCATAGCCCATGGATTTCCTCTAAAAAGAACTCCTGACAAATTCTGGAACAGTGGAAGCTGCACAGAAACACAGCGAAGGAGATTTCCGTTGCAGAGAGCCCTAAAAAACCGATCTCAAAGATCCATCGAGCCCTGGACAGGAGCAGAGACGTCCCCTGCCCTGGCCGCGCGGCACTGAGAGGAGCCAGTAGATCCAAGCAGGCTTCAGGGACCAGAATCTCGGGCAGCTGTGAAGGTCCCTCCACCCACAGATGCACAGGTCAGTGAGAGAGACAGGCTGAGAGGGGAGCGGGGTATCACCGGGACTCGGACACCCTCGGGAGGCAGCCACTGCAGCAGAGGCAGAGGCAGCTTGGCCTGAGGCTCCCAGAGCAGGTAGGAGCTGGACAGCAGCTCCATTACAAAAGATCTCTGCATAAACCCCCTGAGGGAACTGAGCCTAAGAGGCGGCCCTGCCCCCACCTGAGCACCAGCAGATAAGCTCCTGTTGAATTGCAGTCAGGCCTGCCGCCAAAAGCCCTGAGGCTGGGGAGCAGCA